>JAPQWV010000565.1:0-384000 GCA_027422505.1 Craterostigma plantagineum
AGTTTACAGAGAAATTAGAGTGGTACCATGTTCAGAAGAAGACCTCACAATAATCAGGACATCAACACTGATCAAGAACTAGATCAAAATGCTAAGGTAAAAGGCAAAATACGTCCCGTCCCATATTTCGATTTCGTAGCACCATCGTAAAACATCTTAGCAACTAAATTTACATCGCCAGGTTCAAAAGTTGAGGGAAGGACTCGGACAATTATCTGATCGAAGCTCAAAATTCTGCAGCGATTCATGCCTGAGGAGGTATCTGATAGCTCGGGGATGGAACGTCGAAAAGGCGCAAAAAATGCTCGAAGAAACCATTAAATGGAGAAAAGAATTCAAACCCGAAGAAATAAAATGGGTAAGCAACCTCAATCGACGTGCTCGAACAAAAAGAGATTTTTGTCGCTAAATTATGAGTTTCAATGTCGTAAAACAGCCTGAAGTCGCACACGAAGGTGAGACTGGGAAAGTCTCGAAAGCCAATTTTCACGACCGAGAGGGCAGAACCGTCCTTATACTGAGGCCCGGCAAGCAGGTTCATACTCTACACTTAATGTCTTAATCACATGGCTTTGTCTAACCTACCCAACCGAGTATAACCAAACTCCAGTGCAAATTTGACATGTGGCATTCTTACATTATCTATCAATGATGCTACACAAACGTGAGTTTCACTTTATACACTTGTCCTAGCCATGTTGCAAGTATACAAAGTGAAGTGAAACACACGTCGATGAAGCAAAGTGGATAGATAAAGATCAGTGTGTAAGAATGCCACATGTCAAATTTGCACTAGAGTTCGGTTTCGGTTGGGTAGGTAAGACAATAGCTAATTACATAACATATATTTTTGAACACTCTACGCAATTTTATTACAGACCACTACGGCGGGCGAAGGCAGTGTAAGGCATCTAATCTACCTAGTGGAGAACGCAATACTAAACCTACCTCAAGGCCAAGAGCAAATGACTTGGCTGATAGATTTCAACGGATGGTCGATAAACACGGATGTCCCAATCAAGACAGCTAAAGACATCATCTACATACTACAGAATCACTACCCCGAGAGGCTTGCGGTCATAGTCCTCTATAGCCCGCCTAGGATTTTCCAGGCGTTTTGGAAGGTCGTGAAGTACTTTGTAGACCACAACACTTTTCAGAAGATAAAGTTCATCTATCCTAGTGAGAATAAGAGCACGGAGGTGATGAAGGCGCTGTTCGACGCGAAGAATCTACCCAGCGAGTTCGGTGGGAAAGCTACCCTAAAGTATGACCACGAAGAGTTTTCGAAGATGATGGTTAGGGACGATGTTAAGACTGCTGAGTACTGGGGAATAAATAGGAATGAAAGCCTTGAAACGAATGGTGTCTAGAATGTTCTTTCCTATGATTTCATTAACCCTCAAATTTATGTATCATAGCTCAAGAACAAGCAACTAAAAAATACGAAAGATTTCCTTAAGACAAGAATTCAGCAACATGAATAAGTTAAATAGGATGTTGTAAAGGATGATTTGTTCCAAGACCAAGAATATATATAACTAAGGTTGATGCAAAGTACCTCATTTGCCCTGACTGAGGTGATGGATGGCTCTTATTTCGATCGTTTGCCTTCCTTTTTCTTTATAACCTCATCGATGTACATAATGCCTTTGCCTTTGTAAACTTCGGGGGGCTTACAGCTACGAACAGCAGCAGCGAACTGATGAACTCTATCTTTGTCGATCCCAGTACAGCAGAGGACGTTGTTTTTGAAGCAGAAAACACGAACTGCGGGCGGTACGGCGAGTTCGACCTCGTGACTGTAGCCGAGCTTTAGGTACAACAGTCGCCCCCCTGCTTCTGCTCGGGCTTTGAACCCCACTCCCACAATCTTGAGAAAGCGGAAGAATTTTGCTTCCATTGCTGTGAGAAGTTCTTATTTATCGTCTGAAATCGGATAGGAATGTGTCGGCGTGAAGTATGTTTTATGTAGCAACAAACATGTGTAAATGAGGAAAATATTGCAATATGATCACATCTGTAACGCTAAGGACTGTTGAGTTATGGAAAGTCTTGATCATAATGGAACGGATTTAGCATATGAAGGGGCATAACAATGAAAACGAATAGTCACGTAATCTAAAGGTAGAGCTAGCTCGATGGAACTCTAGATTAATTAGAACACAAAACAGTATATGTGCAGATGCAGCGGATTTAAGCATGATGACAGAAAGTAGATCAAAAAAGAAAAAAAAAAAAATCATATCGATTCCTAGTCCTTACTTAATTAACTGGACACACAATGACATCTCACACAGGCATTTCATCGAACAATCTCCATACATAGCTTTCTTTCTCCGTGGCGTTCGACAAGAAACAATCACCAAATGCAAGCTAGAAAAGTGTACCAGCCATGATTCGTGACAGAACAAAAGCCAACGAGCACACAACGATTCACAAATGCAAGCTAGCAAGTGTACCAGCCATGATTCGTGACAGAACAAAAGCTAATGAACATACAATGGCTTCATAGTCAGTCATTTCATCAAACAATATCCATACGTAGCTGTCTCATCGCGTTAGACGACGAAAAATCACCAAAAGTAAGCTAGAATAACGTAGCAGCCATGATTCGTGACAGAACTTGAGCAAATGAACTTATAAAACACTTCCAAAGAGTAATAAGAAAGAAATTGTTACCGAAAATACTTCGTCCGTCGGAGATCACTGCTTTTCTCAAATGTCTTGCTGAAATCCGAAAACTCCGAATTGGATTGGATCTTCGTGGGACGCAATAATTTGACACGTGAATTAGTATTGGGCTTTAGGCCGTTAGAAGCTAATGTCATTCTTATTGGGCTTACCCCGCGAAATAAAAAAAATAATAAAAATAAAAATGAATTAAAATAATTAATTAAGGTCCAACCGAGATTTGAACTCGGGTTACTGGATCAGTCGGAGTCCAATGCCCCAATCCCAACCACTCCTAGTCCTAGACCATGGGACCTTTAACTTTAAGTTTTCAAACTCCGACTTTTTCTTTTGTTTTTTTTTGTTTATTTTCCAAGTAATATCCTACCTATATTTGCCATTTATGAAGTTATTATATGAATTAAATATTTAGAAACTATTTGATTTTCGTCACAATTATATTTTATTTAGGAGCACATTTATCTATTCTATTTTATTAAACGTCACACCTTGCTACAAATCGTCCAATTAGTATGTTAATTGAGTAATATTGAAAAAAAATTAAACAAAATAAAAAAAATACTAGTGTTATATTAAGGGTGGGAGTGGGAGATGAGTATAAATTGTTGTTTGTATGTCAAATAGATGGTGCTTTTACATTTACCCTTAATAGTTTATCATTACGTTATTCTTACGTTAAATTTTATTGTTTAAATAACTTAATTAATATATAAATATAAAATAATTTGTTGCCCATTTATACTATTACTATAGCCTAAGGGCATCTCCAACCGATGCCCAAACAGGAACGCATGTCAGAAAAGTACTCCAATGGATACCATAACGCAAATCGAAAATGGAATTTTTCGGTTTTCTCTCACCTAAGGCCATCTCCAACCGAAAAACGCATTCCCAAACCCAAACTCATTCGCAAACTCAAAATGCAGTAATTCTTCTCCAACCGTTAAACCCATTATCAAACTCAAAAGTCTTTTTTGTAATATTTACTTCCAAGTTGTACAATATTCAATACTACCCACATGTTTTATAGCTTTACAATTAGACTGCATATGCTCGAGAAAAATTTAACAATAGAGCTATAATTTGTACGTGCAATACTGAAAGACGTAGGTATCAGTTAAAATAAATGAGATATAGGCAAAATTAATAACTCCAAAAGAATTAAACAATAAATCGACTACAACTTGCTCAATTAATGCATTTGCATGAATCTGCGCTCATTGAGGAATTTTGTCAAATAGCAGGAGTGCGAGGTTTCAGCGGCTTATCCACCATGACTTGGCATTTATCTTATCCTCTCTCTCACCTCAACCATGAGCCTCACCCCTGCCAATCCCGCCACAGGCCACAACACCAAGTTAAAGAAATCAGCGTGTCCATGGCGATGTTACCAACTATCATGCCAAGAAAGTGAAAGAACTGAGTGATGCAAGAAGACAAATATTCCCAGTAGCAAAAGAGATGCACACTCAACGATCACACGGACAGATGCTGAAATAAAACAGAATGTTTGGAGGAAGAAATCAGAGGGACTCAATTCCGTGTCCGTCTCTGTTTTGGATTAGAGATATATATACAGTTGTTACATTTACAGTGGGGAGTGATTATCTCCGTAAAATGAGATCTTTGACCCTAACTATGGTAAGTGAATAAAATACATTCATTTACATTGATTTACAGACGGAAATCATTCCGTAATAGATGCAAGCATCAACGCTCGGGCTCCGACAGTCCGCCCGGGCACCATCACTATCCACACACTTCCTCAGCCAAACTCCATTAACGAAAAACTTCCCGCCTCGGTTCTCCCTTAAGCATAGCATCTATAGCAAGCCCCTCACGAAATATAACTAACATAAAGAGCCTGCCCAAACAACTCCCTTCCGTAGTACCTCTTCCCCGTTCACCACACAGCCCTTCGCAAAGGTGACGAACAAAGTCCTATCAACGGCCGGTGCCGGCGAGGCTCCTTAGATTTTTCCGGTGAGGTTCGTTTGCGGGCCATAATTTCCAGTTCCGATATATCGAGTGGATGTGATGAAGAGCTAGGCGCTAGGCTAGATTAGGAGAAATGAGAGCAACGATGGTTTGCCATCATATTTTGCAGCTATCCCACACATTCGATCAATCTTTCTCATACCTAGCCAACACCAAACCAGAATAATTATTAATTTTAGGAGGGTCGCTTTGTAATATTTAAAAACAATATGCGATTTGTGATCAGTTGAACGCAAAGATGCATTTTTTGGTGAGAGAAAATGTTGTAAACTCATTTTGAGAACGGGTATGGTTGTCAATTGGAGCAATTTTTGGCTGTCAGTTGGAAAATGTGTGTTCATTGAAGATGGTCTGAAGAGTACAAGTTTCACAATTTTAATCAGGGAAAAGAATCTAATACAAAGCGTGTCAAAAACAAAGATATATAATAATCTTTATTATCTCGTTTCTAATTAAACAAAAAATTGTCTTTTTTTGTTTTTTGAGAAAACACTTCCATAAGTGATAAAACAAAACTCGAGAGGGCGTCATTTCTTTTATGTCCTTAAAAAAGTTAGGGGCAACTTCAATTAAATCCCCCTACCCCTATTTTCTTACATATAACTCCTCATTCCATATTATCTATTAACAAACTCAATAAATCAAAATAATCTTACACATAACTCCCGGATAAACGTATTTTAATATGTTTATTGTGGTAATTATGGGTGCTATAATAGAATTTCCGTTGTCATTTTATGCATTTAATTGCTCGAATTACATCTATTTGGATATTGTTGAACCTTAGGACGGCTTTCGGGCGAAAGGAGCGAAAACGAGGCAAAACGAGCAAAAATGACGAAAACAGGCATGTGTCACGGCCGTGACACATAGTGCACCAGGCCGTGACAAGGGACAGAATACAATGAAGAATGTCACGGCCGTGATCCAAATCGCATTAGGCCGTGACGCCGGGCAGTAAGCTTCGAAGGTTATACTGGAGGACGTCACGGCCGTGACACTTGGCAGAGAGTCGAAGTTCGGTATGTCACGGCCGTGACACCCAGTGCACTTAGCCGTGACACTTGGCAGAAAGCGCGAGAAACAAAACAATGACTGTCACGGCCGTGAAGGCCCATGTCCCAGACCGTGATAGTTGCGAGTTTCGGTATTAAAGCCCAAATTCGACTCAGAAAGAGGGGACACCTACCAGATATCAACCCTAACTCCACAGAGATGAAAAAGAGGCATCAAGAACGCAGAAATCCATCCAAGAAGCGCAAGAGACGGATCAACGACGTAATCACGCCAAATTGGACGAGGAACGAAGATTCACCCACGCTGTCATCCCAGAGCATCAGTACATCAAGATCATGAGTCATCTTTCCTCGTTTTCTATTTCTTTCGTTGTTTTCCCTTCAATTATGAGTAGCTAAATTCCCTGTGTGTTTGGGATTAGATGAACGCTAGGTTAATTCGTAGTTGAGACATATGGTTATCGTGACTCGTGTTTTGACTATTTATCGTTCTATGAAATTGTTTCTTCGCTTTAATATGTCTATGTGTTACAGTGAATGTGTGGAAAATCGTTTAGGGCGACAGCTAAACAATGATTAGGCCGTTCGTAGATGATAGGATTCGAGTATAGGGCGAAAGCAAATACTCGATCCTCGCCGTTTAATTCTTAAATCTTAGATCCCCGCTAGCGTCTAGGGCGACAGCAAATTCGCGAGCGAGTAGAAAATTACTGCGATCTAGTCGTAACTACGTAGGAACGATATTCATTGTCTTAGGCGATAATATCTAGCGGGATTCTAATCCCGAGCACATCTTTATTATCTGAAAGCTCTCTTATCAGTTTAGGCGTGTTCTTTGAGTCTCTCGTTGATTTGGAAGTAATCTGTTAGGATAGTTCGTACAAAAATCTGCACACTTTATTTAGGCTAGATATCGAGTCGATAGGTTAATACTAGTCAGTTTATTCCTCGTGTTCGATACTCGTTTACTCACTTTACTGCACTACACATGATAGGTCCACTGCCTATCGCACGTTGGTGATCGTAATTAGGTATTCGTTTTATATTATCACTTGTCGCACTTGCAAATTATATTAGCACACCACGTGTCGATCACTCCCCATGGACGATTTTGCCCCTATATTGGTACTAAAAGAATACGTATATTGCTACTACAAGTTTTGGGTAAAGGGGTCGGTGGGTGTTGACAGGTTTTACGGTAGGTAAGCAAATGGTACGGAAAAGATGCTACAAGTAACCTACGTATGATACTACATTGTCTCACGGAATGGTACCACGGTATGGTACCACGAACATCTATACATTGGTACTACAAGAATATGTATATTGGTACTACAAATTTTGGGTAAGGGGGTCCGTGGGTGTCGACAGGTTTTTTGGTAATATTGTTGTTTTTATAAGGCTAAAATTGTCCATTAGGTAGCTATGTGATATAAAAGTTTGAACGGGGAGTTTGATGATATAAAATAGGAAGGATGGAGTTAGTTGATAGATATATTGGGAAATGGGGATTTAATTGTAGTTTCATCAAAAAGTTATTACTAATACACATTTCTTAATACCAATTTTTCCCTCATCTTCACCGTTGGAGACTCCGTGACCGCTGCTCTGTCGCCAGTGTCGACCACGACCTCGGCAGTGACGAGGTGCTCAGCTGTGGTGTTTGACGAGGGACTCTTCGGCGCTGACGAGGGCTGATGGTGGTTTTTCGTTTTTTCATGAAGGTGCTTGATGGAGACGAGGTGCTCGGCGTCGACGGTGGTGTTTGACAAGGGGCTTGGCGGTGCTGACGAAGGGCTGATGGTGGTTCACCGTAGGGAACAACGAACAAGCTTCGTCGTCTCGGCGGTGCTGACGAGGGGCTGTGGGTTTACCGGAGCAAGCTTCGTCGTTGCTGGAGGGAGCAACGAACAAGCTTCGTCGTTGCCGGCCATCGAAATCGTACAACAGACTTTAAGCTTGCGATTTCGGTAATTTGGGGAGGATTTCTGTAATTTGGGGAAAAAGACTTTGAGCTTGCGATTGCTTGTTCATATGAAATTAGGGACTCTGTGAAGACGATGATTGCAATTATTTTTTTATTGTTTTTTATAAAAAGGACAAAATTGTCTTTCATGTATATTTTATAATTTCATATACATTTCAAACATATAAATCAAACAATACATATACCATTACCCAAATAATTAAAACACACATATCAAACATGTTAAAAATATTCTATCAACGGAATCCGTGTATAGCCATACACAAATAACTTATACCCATCAAATCCAAAACATGGGTATGTATTTACCAAGACCAACCATTCACCATACCATGTTATTAACCTAATCAACAGTATATTTAGGAACCGCACATTGATTTCTTCAAGGGGCAAAACCGTCAACACCCCAAATTAGATTTATATTCTCAAATAATTCTGAAATTGTTTTCGAGCAAGTGGGGTCGCGTAGATCGAAAGAAGAGGCGGGATTTGTGAAAAGGGGAACTAAAAATCATACGAAAGGCGACGGCTTTCTACCATTCCCTTCAAGAATTTCGACCTATTACGGCGCATAGGAGCTTGCGATAGTGGTAAAAGGGCGAACACATGGAGGGCGTGAAGGAAGAAATCGGCGTGCTAGAAGAGGATAAGCCAATTGGGTATGGTGAGGATGTGATGTCCGGCGAGAAAGAGGACTGTACGGAGGTGGATAAAGGCGCGCACTCCGTCGAAGAGGCGGCGGCGGAGGAGAGGGGTAATACTGTTAGCGTCGGAGTTAAAGAAGGAGTAATCGTTGTCGGGTTGAGTAATTCTCGGACTAGGATCCCTAGAAAGGCGAGCGAAATGGCGAGAAAGAGGATTGAGGAGGCTAGCCAAGTGGAGTATGATGATGAGAGGAGTGGAAAAGGTAGGAAGGGGAAGAAAAAGAAGAAGGCCGAGGATGTGGAAAGTGGCTGCAGATTGAAAAACGTGGGAGAGAAGAGTGAGAGCAATGGTGAGAATGAGAACAGTGTGGGCCTGGCGAGCAACAAAGGAACACGGAAAAGAAAATTGCCAAAAGATGATGAAGGATCTGATGACGAAGAAAATGGATCGAAAGTTGCTAAAGGGAGCAAGGAGACGAAGGGTAAGAGGGGTCTTGAGCAGGATAATCGGGTGAAATCTAAGGGTACGAAGAATTCAGACAAAGATGTAAGTATTTTGGAAGTTCTTATATTGTTATTGTTACATGGTATGTGGAATTATTATAGTCTTCTGCGCTGGATACTCGATTAACAGTATATTTTGGCTGATTGCTTCCTTTGGTGTGTGGTTCCACAGGAGAATTGGCAGTCTAACATGTGCCATCAGTGCCAAAGGAACGACAAAGGGAGAGTCGTGCGGTGCACTAACATAATAAACGAGAAAAACGCGTGTTGCACAAAGCGATATTGTGAACCTTGTATGAGAAAATGGTACCAGGTTTTTCCTTGAGCATGTTTTGTTTTCTGTCTCCTCTTGGATTAACTGAAAGCATATGTTCACAGGTATCCGTTGATGTCTGATGAAGATTTTGCTCGAAAATGCCCGTTTTGCCGTGATAACTGTAATTGCAAGAGTTGCTTGAGGCTAGATGGACCAGTAAGGGTTCGGTTTTTGAAAACTTTTATTTGTGTTGCAATCATCAGACAACGGCATCCAGCTAGACTTTCCCGCTACATTATTACAGCAACTATTCTTTGCCCCATTTGGCCATGTTTCGTTGTTTCAAATTTAGTAGGTTCCTATTTTCTTATTAGCCTTGTTTGTTCGCAGAACTTGAAGAATTTGATGCATACCTACAGTGATGATGAAACAATGCAATATTCCAAATACATAATCCGGGTTCTTTTGCCATTTCTGAAACATCTCCATGCAGAGCAGTTTCTCGAGATGGAGATGGAGGCTAAGATACAAGGTACTTTCCATTAGAATCGAAAATTTTATTAGATTTCCTTGGACGTTGTCTGATAAGCCTCTGTTTGGGCAGGAAAACACCTATTACAGTTAAAGCCACAAAGATCAGGTTGCAAAGTTAGTGAACGTATATACTGGTAAATCCTTTTCAAAATTCTTCTTATCTAGAAGGTATGTGGTTGTATATTGTAGCAACAGACATAGTCCCATTTTGATTTATGCAGTGACAACTGTGCAACGTCTATAGCTGATTTTTACAGAAGCTGTCCTAAGTGTTCGTATGATCTATGCCTCACCTGTTGTCGCGAAATTCGTGGAGGGCATCTAAGGGATGGTGAAAAGGAAGTGGCCTTTCGATACAGGGATCTTGGTGAGGAGTATTTGCACGGTGGCCCGCCTAAAGAAGCGAAAGGCCAAAAAACCAGAAGAAATTGCAAAAAGGTGGTTGAAGATATCGACAATGACCCTACAGGAATTAAAGCAGTCGAAGATGTCACCACCGGTTCTGTGGGATTTGACTATGAGTGGAAATCTACAGAAAACGGTGAAATCCCTTGCCCGGTTGGGGGTTGTAATGTTGGAAATCTGGAACTAATGACCATGTTTAGAGACAATTGGGTCGCTGAGTTGCTGAAGAAAGCAGAGAATTTAGACAAAATGCAGGAGCATGAAGATTTTTTAAAAGTTTCCAATGACTGCTCTTGTTCGAATGCCTTCTCTGTAAATGCCAATGATAGGGACGAACTACTTAAAGCAGCATTTCGTGAGAATTCAGAGGACAACTTTTTGTACTGTCCTAAAGCTAAGGACCTTAAGAATGACGATCTGAAACATTTTCAATGTCATTGGTCGAAAGGTGAACCTGTGATTGTCAGTAACGTGCTTGAAACAACATTGGGTTTGAGCTGGGAACCCTTGGTCATGTGGCGTGCTGTTCGTCAGGTTTCAAACACAAATCATGAACTTCTGCTTGACGTGACTGCCATTAATTGCTTGGATTGGTGCGAGGTCAGTTTAATTTGCAGTACCTGTTGCCTTTTCACTTTTCAGCAGCATAGTTACTGAAAACTTCTTACACTCAAGCTTTTGAGCTGGGAACCTTGGTCAGGCTTAATGTTTTTTTTTTCTGATCGCCATCTACCGGCCCAATTGGTTTTCATTGAAATGCTGACTTTATTTGGAAGATATTATACTTGAAGGGTGTTTTCAGTTTTGTCTTCTGTTGAAACGTAGTTTGAAGTTTTTCTATCATGTGAATTGAACTAATAAATATGTAATAACTTCTCAATGCACGCAGTTAGACATAAATGTGCACAAGTTCTTCAATGGGTATTCAAAAGTTTGGTATGATAGTAAAGGTTGGCCAGTGATTCTCAAGCTGAAAGATTGGCCTCCGTCGAACTTATTTGGGGAAAAACTACCTCGTCATGAGGCCGAGTTTGTTAGTTGCTTGCCTTTCAAAGCCTACACGCATCCTAGTGCTGGATATTTAAACCTTGCCACAAAGCTGCCCGATAAGTCGGTAAAGCCAGATATGGGGCCGAAGACATACATTGCCTATGGAATATCTCAGGAACTCGGACGAGGGGATTCTGTTACAAAATTGCACTGTGATATGTCCGATGCAGTACGTCTTGCTTTCTGAATTGTCTTCAGTTATTTACGTTACCCCAATATATGACAAAAGATAAGTAAATTAGTGACGATTTTCTTTGCCCTTTTGTGGCGTCTACGACTGTGTTTATGGACTAATTCCTGCCCTTTAGGTCAATGTTTTGACTCATGAAACAGCGGTTGAGATTGCACCTGAAGACCTCAAGAAAGTAGAGGAGCTGCAAAAGATGCATGCGGCTCAGGATGAGAGGGAACTATATGGAGATAAATTTCATGTTGATAGAAAGGATGAAAAACAGCGAAATTACGGTAACAGCAAGTCCATGCTGAATGAGAAATTCTGTTCGCCATCTTTTAATATATTTTTTTGTGATTTGAATTTTGAACTGAACGAATGCTTCAGGAAATGGCCATGCTGAAAAGGATGATTCTGATCCATCGGACAAGCAAAATGTTTTCGAGGATGTCTCCAGCAACCAACCTGGTAAATGTTAACTGATAATGTTTCGTCTCATTCAATCATTTGCTGAAATTTTGTAAGCTTCTGAAGCAGGTGCCGTTGGGCTCTCAGAGCCTGAAGGAGGTGCTCTTTGGGATATATTTCGGAGGGAGGATATATCTAAACTTGAGGACTACATTAAGAAGCATTTTAAAGAGTTCAGGCACATATACAATAATCCATTGCCGGAGGTAATTCTTGTTTCTGGGAGCTGTTAATGTTTGGCATGTGCTGTTGAACTTAGGATAAGAAACAAATTTGTTTACACTACCTTTGGGAATCAAAATCGAGTCTGTCAGTTGGTAACTCAATTGAAATTAATCGTGCTCTATAATTAGCTGTTTGTTCACATTATGTCAAAAAGCGTTCGCTCGACTCCACGGACCAACCAAAGCTTTTTATTCCAAACCGTAAATTAGGATTAAAAGATTGTATCTTCCTGACAAATTCTCTAGTTTACATCAAACCTAACTCTCACTCTATCGAAAGGTATGATCGCTCGAATCATCCTAGTCGAACTCAAAGGGTCTGGTATATATAGCAGAATATAACAGCTCTTTCACCCTTTGCTTCGTGACTTGTACCTTGTGCTGTTACATTCTGTACAGCGCTAGCGCTCACTTAACAACTTCTAAAATCGCTGTAGCAACTTTATAAGTTAAACTGCAACTCTTAATCTGAGCCATCCGATCATTAGCACGCCATAGATCAACAGTCTGCATTTAAACTGAATCAAGCTTAAAGACAGAAATTTTCCAGAATGTGCAAAATCAGACCCATATTCAGCAGCTTGAATTTCAGCACCTTCTGGACTTTCTGAAATTTCAGCTCCAAGTAGCTGTCTTGGCTCGACATTCTCCACCTCAAGACGAGGTTCTTGTGGCTTATCTTCCACCACATTCAAGCCACAAAATTCCCTAGTTTCCATAGGTTTTCTTCTCTCCACCATACAACCATCGAGCACGTAAATACCATGCCTCCTAAAGCCTGACAGACTTTTTCTGCCTCCAAATTCTGATTTTTTCACTTGTACTTGTGTGTTTAATCCTCTTTTATCCAAAGCGCCGATCGAGATAAGGTTCCTCATAACATTAGGCTTATACCTAACATCTCTATCCCTTGCTGAACGAGAAACGCCTTTATCTTTATTTTCCATAACCCAAAATCATTCTGCCCTGCAAGTCGCTCCATCTCAAATCTTGTAGCAGCCATCTGAAGATCGCTTCGTTCTACGCTCACCCACCACTTGTTGGGAAAATCGGCCGCCCAAGATTCGCAATTCACTAATCTGTCAAATATGTGTGTGAATTGATCCAAGAACGATGATCTTGAAGGAGATCGAATCGAGTTATCAGCTGAAAAAGAAACCAGAAAAGATAGGAGTTTAACGTGGTTCGACCCAACTTTGGTCTACTTCCACGGACCAATCAGAGCTTATTTTATTAATAGAAGAGAAGGGTTTACAAGTATCTCATACACTTACAACTTTCTCTTTTACACCTAATCGCTCTCTACAGAAAGTTACGAGCTCACCAAGTGACTTACTCGAAACAGCAAAAACTGGTATATATAGAACAGAATTTCTGCTGTGTGCTTACCAGACTTGTACGTCACTGCTTCAGTTGTACCGCGTGTATCACCCAGCTAGTAAAAGTGTTGAATGACTCTTTAAGTGAAGAAACAACTCTTCACCTCAGCTATCACCCAGCTAGTAAAAGTGATGAATGACTCTTTAAGTGAAGAAACAACTCTTCACCTCAGCCATCCGATCTGATGCCTGCCAAGATCAACGGCTCACATTTAAACTGAAAATTCAAACTTGGCTTTCAACACTTAGAAAGATTTCCAGCAGCCAAACTCAGTTCATCTTCAAGCTGTGATCATATAAGCTTACGTTTGATCCTTCCACACTACGATTGATGGAGTTTTAGCTAACAAGATCCCAACAATATTTTGTGGTTCAACTAATGGTATATACTTACGATAACCAACGTGGAATAATTTATGCTGGACTAGTAGCTGCAAACATACCATTTTTCTATATTTCGCTACATTTAAATTCCTCAGACTGTGTGCTTGATGCCTTCCCAAGATTGCATTACAGATGTTACACATTTTATATCATTCGACAGATTATCCACCCTATACATGATCAGACTGTATACCTGACCGTGGAGCATAAGAGGAGACTCAAGGAGGAATTTGGTTTGTCTTGACTAATTCATTTTGACACATGATTTAGGTATTTTTCTTAATGTTGTTTATGCTTAGGTGTTGAGGCGTGGACCTTCATTCAGAAAGTAGGGGATGCTGTTTTCATACCAGCTGGCTGTCCCCACCAAGTGAGGAATTTAAAGGTGGTGTTCTGCCTTGAATGTTCATTTTCCCTCGTTTGGAAGTTTAATGTACTTGTCTTTTTACTTGGTAGATAATTTTTTTTCTATTACACGGGTTTTCCTTTTTGTGAGTTTTATTTTGACAGATCCGCAAAATAACCTTTCCTTTCGTTGAATGTGGTTTGCTACACTTTATTTTGCATGCCAGTCCTGCATAAAGGTCGCAGTTGACTTTGTCTCTCCTGAGAACATACACGAGTGCATGAGGTTGACAGAGGAATTCCGTGTACTTCCCAGGAATCACAGGGCAAAGGAAGACAAACTAGAGGTATATCTTTGTTCTTGTTTTACAATCCTACGCAATCAGATTCATGGTTGAAAATTATGTTTGATGATTTGCTTTTAAGATATCAAGCCATTGATAAAAGGAGTTACGCATTGATTAATTTGAGAACTTTACCTTGGATTTGGTATCCAACTCTTATTTTTCATTTGAAGTGTATATTTTCAATTCGGTTCGGTCTTACATTTCTTATATGTCATGTGTTAATGAATGATATAAATATCACACAACCATTACACATTGTCATTGTAGGCCACAAAACTATTTAGTTGGTCATACAATTATATGTCCTTGCATTCTTTGCTTTCTTATCTAACTTTCGTTCTAAAGGTGAAGAAAATGATATTGCATGCTATGAATGGAGCCATTGAGGAGTTAGAGAAAGGGATTCCACAGGAAAACTAGGGCGGTCAGTCTTTCTTCTATTCTTTGTTCCTCTTTGGTTATATGTATTTTTAGTTATATATTTTCATCTTTTGCCAATCTTAGGAAATAAATGGTCGAATTGGGATTAATATAGATATTTGTATTATATTATAGATTTCGAGGAATCTCTTACGCATCTCAATATGAAACATTGAGATCTCATTTCCATAAACATAGGGGTCATTTAAATGTCGACTAGTACCGGTATTTTTTGTGTGGGAAACACGAAGGAACAATATGTTAATGCACAAGACAGATGCGATTTCATCTTACATTATTATTTTCATTTTAATTTCCTCACCCAATACCTAAATCATAATGAACCTCAGGGTGCGCATATGCAAAATTTGATGCGGAATAGATAAGAAAAAATGTAGTGGTACGCAATGAACCGTTGTATGTTACGCTTCGTGTATCATACCATTTCGTTTTGTTTTCGCTTCAAATTCCGCATACCAAGCGCACCCTTAATGTAAAATATCTATGAATATCCTTTTCAAGATCCTGAAAGGGGCTTGTCATCCCAATTTTTTCCCACCTTTTAAGATGATTCATAGGCTTTGTTTCTATACCCTTTCTATGCTACTCCCTTTTCTTCAGTTACATTAGTCAAAGTGATTCGCAAGCAACAATTCTTTTTTGGTCAACCAAATTGTCATCTAAAAATATCGGTAAAATCATAATGAACTGAGTAAATTGGCTTGGTATACCCAACAATTTCAGCTAACCAAGACTAGACTTTGGTAGCCCTGTGCAAGGTCGATGAATTTAGGAGTCTTATGGGACATTCAGTGTTATCACTGGTTGATGGCGGGACATGGCAGAAAGCCAATAAACCGCCATATATCAGTGGTGTGGCAGAAAATTGGCGGAAAATTGGCAGAAAATGGTGTGACATGGCTGATTTACAAATTCCCGCTACGCCATACCGCCATGGTGGCCATGGCGGAATTTAACAACATTGGGGGCATACTTACAAGACATGGAACGAACCTATTTTGATGAAGATAAAGGTAAACTTATGCATTTCATCATGTATAATTTACCTAGATAGATATGTTTGTGTGTTCGTATCATGCCTTATGCGAGGAGATCTCGCTTTAGGATCAAATTTCGACTGACCCATTACATAAATCAAAGAGGCTATATCATCTAATCCAATCCCAATCGGTGATTCCTTGAAAGCTTTAGAAGTATTGAGATTGTAACTCTAAGATGTGAGTTATTCGTGAAGGTGAAGAATTACAATTTTGCTTGTATCCCTAACCGAAATCGGGTTACTAGGTGACGATGCATAACTATGTGCGGACGGTGAAGTTGTTTATTGGCCGAGAAATGGGGCATATTGTGAATGGAAGAAATACAACACTTGAGCTTCTTGACAAATATAGCTAATTAACATCTTTTGCTGAATAAAAGATGGAAGTAGAATATTGATGTTGAATGATGGTGGTACTAATGATGCAATTTTTTAAAACGTAAAATTAGACACGAGTTAGTTTTGGAGCAATTGAAGAACTTATCGATGTTGTCCTTGAAGAAGTTGAATGAAGTGATTAGGAGAATTTGTTCCTAGGGGTGAAAGGTCGAGCCAGGGCCAACTCGACTGAAGCTTGTGACAATCGAACTCGAGCTTGCTCATGTGTGGTCGAAATTTTGGAGCTCGAAATTGAGCTCAATAGCTCGATGAGCTCGAGCTCAGAAATGAGTTGAGCTCGACTCATTTGCAGCCCTATTTGTTACCCATCGAGCAAGTATAATCAATCGTTCTTGGATATTTAGCCACGCCATCAATGATATTGGTTTTTCAAAGTCGTGCGGTGATTCTTTGATGTCGCATTGAGATAAGAATTGATTGTAGATAAACATTTGATGAATTTTGAATTCGTCTTTAGAGGTGGTGATGCTCAACTCTATAAAGTATCAAAGATATACGAATTTTTCTTCGTCTTCTTCTTCTTTTGTTGGTTTGATAGCGTGCATTTCTATTGAATGGATACATGTTGTTAGAAAGATTTAGGGTGCGTTTGGTTTGCGGAAAAGGAAAGCAAAAGTAAGTGGTATGCATCAAACCATTGTACGTCACGCTTCGTGTGCCGTACCATTACACGTTTTCTTTTTCGCATTGAATCCTGCATACCCCAAACGCACCCAAGGTCACCACGGCATTACTGTGATAAAGATCATGAATAAATCTCATAACATAAACTCGTCTGAGCTTCTGTTATATACACACACATATCATATATGCATTTCTTCAACCTTGTTTAGGGAATTTTTCACAGAAATCCAAAGTGAGAATCGCTTGCACTTGATCGTTTGTATCTTTTCTTGTGCAACAATATAAGATGGAATTATCCAATTCAAATAGTGGAGAGTAGGTTCTGGTGCCATAATGTGATATCCCTTTACTATTCACCGTAGTTCTATCATTCATGTGTTCGTTATGCAATAATAAGCTATATTATTTAGTTCCATTTTCCGGTTAATATAGATCAAACTTCTTGGACATATGACGAGGTTTAACTGTCTTGGTTTTGACTTTGAATGCTATTATTGCATCTGCTGCTGCTTTTTTCCTTATTAGTTTTTTATTTATTTTCTTTCAGGCATTTCGTGGATCATGTCAACAAGCTTTTTGTAATGGAACAGTTTTCTTCTGCTGCTGCTTTTTTTTGCTTTGCGTAATTTGGCCTCTGTAGCTTAAGGAGGAGGATATGTAACGTTTTGTCTTGAATTTTCACATTGATGACGTGAAACCATTTGATAAATGATTAATCTTTCATGATCACCGAGTCGAGTTTGACTTGTATCGTAGTAGGTTCATCGATTATATTTTGGGTATTACTATTGGCACCCCTTTTTTAGAGAAAATAACTTTGGAATCACTAAAAGTTATTAAATTTAACATTTTCTTACGTTGTATTCAACAATATTTAATTTATTATTATTATTTTGTATTAAGTCCTAGCATTAATTTTTATTGATTAATTAATTTTTCAATTAGCTTGTTGAATTCAAAGCATTATTAATTCTTTTAATTTAAAGGGGTTTTAGAGAAAAATACCTGATATAAGATTTAACTTAGACTACGATTATCAACAACCTCCACAATCGGTCTTGGAAATAAAATATTAATTTCTCTCTTTTCCACATACACAACCAACACCACAACCCAACTTAAACAATTTTCATACTTTATCAACAACTCAACACAATCCATAATATTTATATTGTATTATTATCTTTAGTAGTATTTGAATGTGTGAAAAATATATTACACTATATAATATAAAATTTAGATACTTTGGTCATTGGAGAAAAAAAATAATATGAATTATGATAGATTATAGAATGTCATAGAGAAATCGATGATTTGAAATTGTGATTCAAAAATATATCAATATTAGTATCTATAATTGAATGTATCATAAAAATTCATTAAAATCATATAAAGCTGTTTATCGAAAACTGTTTACAACTGCTTGGTGAACTGGTTCACCAACCGGTTGTGGGAAATTGTTGATTTTTTTTATTTTAATCACTTTCAATGCACAACCGGTCTTGGGTGTCATTGATAAACATAGTATTACGAATCAGTCCCGTCAGATTGGTTTTGGGAATAGCTACTGCCATTAGGCAAAAAAATTATTTCAACTCCCTCATATGCAAAATTACCATATTGCCCTTTGTCTTTCCTAAATAAAAATAATAAAAAATAACAAATTAAAAGTGAACTTAATACAAGAAAACGCAGAGAAGAAAAATTTTTGCGAGGGGGACAATGGAGATTGAGTTGAGGGATGATGAATTCCGACCATGGACGGCGCCTTGCGACAGCAAAGGTAGGTTGTCGAGATGAATTAATTAGAGAGAGAGAGTAAGGGAAGAAGAAGAAGAGGAATTGGAGCGAAATTAATGAGCATCGAGAAACTGACGGCGAGCAGCGAACCAACAAGAGGAGTTTGAGGATTTGGGGAAGGTAGGTTTGATCGATTTCAGCCAAAAAGTGAAAGGGTTATTCCGTAATTTTTTCGTATGAGGGGGTAAAAACTAAATTTTAGCTTGCTAGTTGCAAAATAAAAGCTGAATCATAAGCTTAAATTGCCATGGGGTATTCTCTAAAATTCCCAATTTTAAACTATGAAAAATGTACACTACTTAAAAAATATTGATATATTCAAAGTTGTCAGCATTAATATGAATAACATATAAACAGTAATCATTAGAAATCATTTCAATATAACATAATTGGTAGCAAATTTGTTAATACAATCCATATAACATACACCCGTCTGTAGTAATAACATTTTTACGTAACAATATATTCTAAATAAATATGTAATGTTGCCATATTTACATTTTTACAAAACTGAACTATAGGTAAATATTTATCAGCAGTTGAGATAATATTGACCTTATTTTTTCCAATTTAAATATTACAATTCCATAGGAGAACACATTTAACAAGAACTTGCAACAAAACATCGTTGCTAATTAAATAGGGGATGAAAATGGTGACTAGAGGGGTGCCAAAATTCCCCGTAGTTATTTTGCCAATTCATTTTGCCTCCAACATTTATGACGAGTATGTTTAGATGAGAGTCTTTCTGTTTTATAATAATAGTAATAGCCATCATATTTTTTTGTCATACACATCTATATATTATATATTTATACCCGTATTACCCGCATATTCCATGTGTGTACTAAAACATAACTATATATATCGTTACTTTATATTTTAGTATTTAATATAATGTTCGATGAAACATTATTTTTAAATATGTAAAAGGAAAAATGATTGTGGAGATATAATTGTAATAAATAAAACAATAGATATGTGGAATGATAAATTACTTTTAGGTATAATTAAAAATAATATGTGATGATATAATTACAATAATAATAAAAAATTAAAGAATTAAGAGTTCATCATAGACGTTCAAAATAGAATAATTCCTCAAATTTTTTAGTTAATTAATATTTGTAAAAAACATAATTATTAAAGCTATTATTAATTGGCTGATAATTAATAGGGGTCTAAATAGAATTTAAGGTGATCTATATAGAATTACCCTATATTTTTCAATATACACACAAACTATCATATGTTATCATAACGTTATTAACGTATCTGTCATGTGTTATGTAACATTATTAATTTTCAAATCATATTTTTTGTAAGTAATCTTGTTATTAAGGTTTCTTTATTGTTGCTGTCAACGTCTGTATTTTATCCTGAATGTTTCTTTAAGTTTATGAGAGGATTTGACGATTACTATATATACCTAGTATTTCTTGCCCATCCAATGCGTGTGAATACATAATTATATAATACTAATCTATATATTAAGTTATTTTTTTGTAGTTGAAATTAAAATATTAAGTTTTATAATTAGTATATAAAAATTGATGCTGGAGAATAAAATTGAAAGAATTTTTGATAAGGGTAAAAATATAATTATGATAATTGACATACCAATTATTTGAGGAAACAGTTAGTGCTTGTTTGGTTCGTAGGTTTATATTTAGGAGGGCTTAAATAAACACATACGAGGGTTTAATTATTTTCTGGTCCGTAACTTATGGGGTGGCATTATAGGGACCGCTAATTTAGGGTATGACATTATAAGGACAATAAGTTTTAAATAGAATATAAATATTATTTTATTAAAAATAAATATTTTATAAATATATATTAAAATTGTAATATTATGTACTCGCACCCCCTTGGGTAAAAAAACCTTCGAAATTGTATAATTTCTTAAAATTTTGTACTCCATTAATAATAATGTAAGTTTTAATTTATTACATTTTATTTCATGAATGCGGTTATTCAAAGGAAATTATTTACACATAATATTAAGTTTGTAATTTATGGTAGTAATTCTACACTTTACCGTTAGAAATAAACCAAACTTCTAAAAATCTTATTCTTTGATTTATTTTTAAAAGTCTTTTTCATACCATAAATATTTCATATTAAAATTTATAAATATATAAAATTATTCAAATCGAATAATTCGATTAATATTCGAATCGAATATTGTGATTTCATATTTCGTATCCGGATATTTCTCGAATAAAAAAATATTCTTATTCGGATTCGTATTCTAAATATTTGAATTCGATTTTAAAATTTCGAATCGAATCGCGAATCGAACAAAAAAAGTTCGATTCGTTTGCAACCCTAGGTCCAGCGCCACGTCGGACCTTCCGGTATAAATATCGGTCATGTGCGTGGCACGTGATGTATTTTGAAAAAATCAGGTATAAAAATCGGCCACGTGCGTGGCACGCGATGTATTTTGGGAAAAAATCAGATATAATGTCTATAAATTGCACGATTTAAAACTTACTGTCCCTATTATGCCACATCCTAAATTAGCGGTCCCTATATGCCACACCCCCTAAGTTACGGGACCAAACAAATAATTAAGCCATTTAATTATTATTTAGAAGACGATTATAACCGCCGGTTAACGGTTAGGAAAATGAAGAACCGTAACCGAACCTAGAGCTGGGTAATGGGCCGGGTCAACTCGGACCCGGCCCAAAACTGGCCCAGAACTGGAACCGGTAACCGGCCCATTATAAATGGGCAGGGCCGGTTACGTGATACCGGAACCGTGGAACGGTTCCGATTCCGGTTCCGGTTTCCAACGTCTATATGTTTTTTTTTAATTCGAAAAATACATTAAAATGACCAATCCCCAAACGAAAAATATATAAATACCACCTCATTTTAACCATTTTAACTCACAGTTACATCCAAATCTCTCCCTCTCTCTCAAAAAACTCTCTACAAAATCATCATCATCATTATTATTAATATTATTAGCAATATAATTATTTTATTTACACTACTACCCACACTCACTTATTATTACAATATTTTTATATTATACTAATGGCGTCGTCATCGAGAAATCCTAACCCAAGCGATGAAGATGTTTTTATGGTTTTAGGTCACGCCAGTCGCCAATACGTTTCGGGGAAATGCCGACACCGACGAGGAGACCGATGTACCGGAACCGACGGCGGCGGCGAACGAGGGACCGAGCCAAGCTTCTACGGCGACTACAAGAAGGAAGCACTAACCGCGTGGTCGGCGGTCTAAAGTATGGAATTTTTTCGACTTAGAAATGGATAAAAATAATCCCCTCGTAGGTACCGCTTATTGTAAATTGTGTCGTCATCCCTACCAATTTAAATCCGGCCGAATCAAGGTGGGACGGGCTCGATGAAAAAACACCTTGAGAGGGCGCATAATTTTGGCCGGATTTAGAGCCGGTGGGAACTGAACCTAGACAATAACGTAGGTACGGGTAGGAATTTTGTTATTATTAGGGAAATTTCTAGGAAAAGCGTTAGTTAAATTGGTAGTAATGTGCGAAGAACCCTTTTACATTGCGGAAAGTGAAGGGTTTATCGAATTCACGAGTACGATACAACCCGGATTCCATAACGTATCTCGTAAAACCCTTAGGAAATATGTCTTAGAATGTTTAAAGAATATCGGTCTAGCTTAATTAGTCATTTAGCCAACATTTCATGTAGGATTAGTTTGACTACCGATATTTGGACTAACATTACGTCGCAATCTTATTTAGTGGTCATCGCCCATTGGATAGATGATACATGGACTATGCAAAAACGTATTCTTACCCTAGATCCCCTAGATTCGCAATATACAGGAACCGTTATTTCGAACTATGTCATGAACGTCGTTAACAAATATCATATTCAAGATAAGTTTATCTCTATCACTTTAGATAATGCTAGTTCGAACAACTTAGCAATAGGGATCCTTCATAGGCATCTACGGTTACCCCTAGACGGCAAACTACTCCATGTTAAGTGCGCTTGCCACATAACTAAATTGTGTGTGCAATGCGCTTTCGATGAAATCTTGGGAGATATCATCGAAAAATTTAAGGTTATAGGAAAGTTACTACGTGAACGCCGATACGGATAGTCATGGAAGCAAACCGTGCAAGCCGCCGAACTTACATGCAAGACGTTCATTTTGCCAGTCCCGACTAGGTGGAACTCGTTGCACCACCTCCTCAGCACTTTCATGCGCTACAAGGACTTGGTGACGCCGTTTTGGAACCATTTCGCAGTCGGCAGCAACTCCAGGTATGAGTTACGAGACGTCGATTGGGATATTGCAGGTTTGTTTGTGTCCATACTTGAAGTATAACGAGGCAACGGAAAAATTTTCCGGTGTCATTACCCGACGTCCCCATTGTTCATACCGAGCCTCTTCGCCATGTGTTACAAGTTCGTAGAGTTTTGGAGTAATCCGTACTTGGGGAATTTCAACCAGCATGGAGCAGAACGTCAGGAAATATTGGAAAAATATCCCAATAGTCCACGGTTTGTCTGCTTTACTCGACCCTAGTTGCGGTGTGGACATGTTTGATTTCTTTTGGATTATTACTCTCAGTTTCTTGGAAAGAACGTTGACGACCAAAAGGCGTCAATTAACAATTCTCTCCAAGAAATTTTTTCATTTTATGCAGCTGAGCAGGGAGACAGTGTTGAGGCGCCCATACCAGCGAGCGAAGCCGGATCGTCGGAAGGACTTGGCGGCACAATGGAACTACTACGAAGATTGAAGGCGCAAAAGACGAAAAATAAAGCGCGTGCGTCGGGCTCGAACACAAGCGAGATCCAACTCTACCTGAGCCACAACGTCCAGACTCCTGAAGACTTCGACGTTATTGGGATGGTGGAAGTTGAACGCGATGCTTTATCCGACCCTATCTGCCGTCGCTCGAGACGTTTTAGCCGTGCAAGCGTCTAGCGTCGCCTCCGAGTCCGCTTTCTCTACATCCGGCCGAATTATCGGAGATCGACGCGCGAGCCGTAGCCCGACTTCACTCGCAATGCTCGTATTATTGAAGGATTGGTATTTGGCCGACTCGAAGAATCGAAGGGAGAACGCCATCGACGAGTTCCGTTCTTCTAGTTCAGACGAAGACGAGAGGCCTCGAACATAGTTTTAATTAATAGTCAAGTCGAATAAAATGTATTTCTTAATTTTTTTTTAGGTTCGATGTTTTTCTTTTTTTCAATCTTTAAGTAGTTTTTTTTTTCTTTTTTGTATTTTTAGTAGTTTTTTTTGTGTAATTTTCTTTTCTTTTTTGTTTTTCTGGAATAAAATTTTCGGAATTTTTTTTATAAAATTGTTTCTAAGTTATAAAAAAATAATTAATGGGCCGAACCGGTTCTGGTATCGGAACCGTCCCATTAGTGGCCCGTGGTTCAGCTCCGTGGTTTTGGTTCGGTCCCTAGAAAATGGTCCAGGGGAACCGGAACAGTGCCAGAACCGACAGAATCGGAACCGGCCCGAAATCGGCCCGGCCCAATTCGTTATCCAGGTGTAACCGAAGCTTTATAATTGACGGTTTGGTTACTGTTTGAACTGTAATCGTTGACCACGGTTAACCGAACCTAGGTTCAACACCTCTACTTCCAAATAAGTATCGGATGGCTAGTACGAAAATCTGATACCCTGATGTAATAATAGATTGGTCACTTATTTTCATCGTGAAAGGTGCAAATTGAATGCAAAACTGTGGGTTCAACTACTTTCTTCAACAGTAGAAATAGACATGGTTCTTGATTTGCGCGCAGAAAGTTTCAGAATAGTCTTCTTCGATTTTTAACTTCTTACGATAAAGAAAAAGGGTTTCTTTTTTTTTTTTTAAAGAAAAGGGTTCCTTGATCTCAGCATGAATTTGAATTATTCAGCTAGCGAGTGCGACAATGTGGAAATTGGTGACGTGGCGAAGGAATTGGGTGAAAATGTCCCAGATATTGTCAGCCATGGGATTAAAGAAGAAGGTGGGCCGATCGAAATCAGCGCAAACGTCAATTCTGTCGAGAAAAACGAGGTCAAGCCGTCGAGGGGCAGAGGTAGAGGTAGAACTGTAAGTACAAGAAGCAAGTCTTGTAATAAAAGATCAATCGATGAAGTAATTGAGTGTGATGACAATGTCGAGACAACCCTCAAGGGTCAGAAGAGGAAGAGAAAACTAGAGAAGAGTGAGGTCAGTGGTGTAAGAGGCACAAATTGGGGGAAAAGCACCATAGAAACTGGAGAGAATGGTCGTAGATCTCTGCGCAAACTTAGGAGCAGGGATTTTGAGGCAGAGCCCGCAATTAAGAAAAACTTGGTCGAAAACGTATGTGATTCGAAATTATTATCTTGTAGGTTGCTAATGATTGTGCATACTCTTTTGCGGTTTGCCAAGGTCTTGATTCTTACGTCTTCTGCTGCTTGCGTTTGGTTTGTGCGTAGGACGCTGAAAGAAATACGTGTCACCAGTGTAAGAGAAACGATAAAGGGAGAGTCGTACGATGCACTAAATGTAACTCGAAGCGATATTGTCTGATATGCATCGATAGATGGTATGGAACTACTACATTATTGGTGTCTTCCTCTGTTTTTTCTCATTTGTTGTTTTACTTGTTCTTAGGTACCCTCGAATGTCTGAAAATGATTTCGTCGAAGCATGCCCTGTTTGTCGTAATATGTGTAATTGCAAGAGCTGCTTGAGGCTTGATGTGCCTATGGAGGTTGGCATTGCTATCTTCGTATATTTTGCCCGCTGATTTCTGCCTTTGTTGAGTTGAAGATTATGTTCTTGCATGTATGTTTTCTTTTAGAGCTTGAAGAAGTTGGAACTAAGTTATGGGGATGAAGAGAAGACCCGATATTCCAAATACATGCTGAGGATTCTTTTGCCATTTTTTGAACGTTTTAACGCCGAACAGATTCATGAGTTAGAGGTGGAGGCTAAGATTCATGGTATTATCAATTATTGGTTCAGTTTAGAAATTGCTTTCTGATTCAATCAGATGCTTTCGATCAACTTAAGTTAGTTTTTTCTCATTTGTTAGGACGGCCTGTTTCTGAAATAAAGCCACAAAAATCAGCTTGTGAGGACAATGAACGTATATATTGGTAAATCCTTTAGACCTCTGCGTTGCTGCTAAGATTTTTTTCTGCGTTGTGAGCATTATATTCCTTATTTTCTGATCTTATTCCAGCGACAACTGTAAGACATCCATCGCTGACTTTCATCGGAACTGCCGTAACTGTTCTTATGATCTGTGCCTCTCTTGCTGTCGGGAGATTCGTCAGGGTTCTCTACGAAACGCTGGTAATGAAATTACAGTGGAATACGTAGATTATGGGTTCCAATACTTGCATGGTGGTGACAAAAGAGTCGAAGATAAGAAAATGGTCGAATGCATCGCTGAGTCACCTAATGAGTCAAAAGCTGAGTGGAAATCTACAGAAAATGGACTCATTCCGTGCCCACCGAAATGCTTAGGCGGGTGTGGTGATGGAATTTTAGAGCTAAGGAGCATGTTTTGTGATGATCGAGTCTCTCAGTTGTTAAAGAAAGCAGAAGAATTAGATACCACGCTGAATAAAGATTATGGGCAGCGATGCTCATGTCCAGAGAAACTAACTGGTAATGTAATGGATGGCTTATACTGTCCTCAAGCGAAGGGCCTTAAACACAACGATTTGGGACATTTTCAATGGCATTGGTCAAAAGGCGAGCCCGTGTTAGTTACCGATGTGCTTGAAACTACCTCGGGTTTGAGTTGGGAACCTATGGTTATGTGGCGTGCCTTTCGACAAAAAACAGATAGTAAACGTAAGCGTCTACTCAAAGTAACTGCTATCAATTGCTTGGATTGGTGTGAGGTTAGTTCACAGTTTCTTCTAAGTTTCAATTGCTCTTTCTTGCTGAAGGGGATGAATTTTGATTTTCTCTATGCACAATGTCTGCAAAGTATCAGGTTGATGTGAATCTCCACCAGTTTTTTGATGGGTATTCAGAGGGCAAAAGGGTCGATAAACAAGGCTGGCCCGTGATTCTGAAGCTGAAAGATTGGCCTCCATCTGACTTATTCGAAGAACGCTTGCCTCGCCATGGTGTTGAGTTTATCAGTTGCTTGCCCTTCAAAGAATACACAAATCCTAGACATGGGTACTTGAACGTTGCTACTAAGCTTCCCGAGGGTTCTCTTATGCCTGATATGGGCCCAAAAACGTACATCGCCTATGGAATTTCTCAGGAACTGGGACGGGGAGATTCTGTAACGAAGTTGCACTGTGATATGTCTGATGCAGTATGATTTTTCTAAAAGGAACTCTTTTCTTCTGTGCAATTTGTGTATTTTTGAGATATGGGATCTTTCTGTTTGTTTTAGGTGAATGTGCTGATGCATGTGGAGACAATGAATCTCGAGCCTGTGACTTTGTCCAACGTAAAAGAGCTGCAAGAGAAACACGCTGCTCAAGATCGAAGGGAACTATTTCTGCACGGAAATGATTTGAATTCTGATGGTAAGGACAAAATGCCACGGTACGATGAAATTGTGGAAATTTGCTCGAGCACTTCTAACATGGCAGATGGAAAATCGTTGGATGAACGTTCTGAGCGAGCAATAGTATCAGAAAAGGATGGAATGGACTTGGGAGAGAAACGATTTGATATTATTGCATGCTCCAAGAATCAGTATGACAAAAAAGGTTCGAGTAATGATGTTGAAATATTATCGATCATATGTACTTAGAATGTCTGAAGACTATGAAGCATTTGCAGGGGAAGGAAAAGAAGAACGCCCCACAGTGTCACGAAATGATACTTCTGTTTCTGATATTTCGTCGGAAAGCGCTTTGGACACTGAAGTGGCGCTCTCTGGGATATATTTAGGAGGGAAGACGTACCTAAGTTGGAGGAATATGTGAGAAAGCACTTCAAAGAGTTCAGACACATATACTGTAATCAGCTTCGCCAAGTAAGTAATTTGTTTGTTTAATCATTTTGTTGTCGTATCATTATTGATTAGAGGTTACTACTTTCTTAGCACTTTGATGACTTATAAATCTCAATGTGTCGTTCGCTAATCAAAGATCTGTGTTAATGTGCTAAGATTTGCTCAAAGTATGTAGATCGTTAATCTTTTGTCATATGATGAGTCTATGGTTGGTTAGGCCATCTCCAACTGAATACTCTTTCTCAAACTTAAAATGCAGTAATTGTCATGTCACAACATGCGATAATTCTTCTCAAATCAAAATAATATTTTGGGAATATTCTCTTTCAAACAAACATTTACGATTTTTCTGAATTGTCCACATATTTTACAACTTTTTAAATAGTTGACTATGATGTTAGATATAAATAAAATATTAGAAAAATTTAATAAAAAGAGAATTATTTCTAATTTATAATTATAATTATTAATGCACATGTTATCCAATTTCTTCATATATTTATTAGTTTTTTTTTACATTATATGAGTATTTTAATATAAAAACCAAAAGGGCTTGTCTGCATTTTCAAGCATAAACTCATTTTTTTAGTGCAAAGGCAAATTTGAATTTCTGAGGAGCGAGAAGTAAAAAACTCATTTTTTATTTTGTGTTTCATGTAAAAATGTTTTACTGTATTTTTGGGTTTTGGTGCTGTGGAGAAGTTCTTAAATTTGATATATTGAGTTGGCTAAAAATTAGGTACGGGTTTCATATTATACGTGTTATGTCTTTGTCCAATGGTATTAGAACTCACATACAGTTAGGATCTGATCCATTATGTCACAGATGAAGCTCATTGAAGCACAAAAAGCTAAAACACAGCTTTAACATGTCTTCATTCGACTTTATCATATGTCACCATTTACAAGAATCGTGACCTCTAAATCATGACGAGTTAGGGGTTAGTTTGAAGGTAAAAAAAAATCACTCAAGGTTTAAAAGAGAGATTGAAGTTGATGAAGATGTTAAAGATTCAGACACCAAAAGATACCCAACTTGATGAAGATTGAAGTTTGTGTGATTCGCAGATCGAAAGAATGAATCTTGAACGAAATCGCAACGAAAAACAGCAAAAAAATGAAAAATAGAGACACTGTTTACGTGGTTCGACTCACTTTTGAGTTTACGTCCACGGCCAGTAGAAGTGCTTTTATTGATGAACACTCAAAAGATTACAAGCTCTCAACTTACTCTCTCAACTCTCAACTTTACAACTTAGCCTAATTCGCACTTATATAGAAGCTACGAAGCCTGGAACATTCCTACTCGACCACTTGTAAAATTGAAAAATAGAACCAGCTTCAGTAGTTATTAACTGCCTCAGCTGTAATGAGCTTGTACCATCTGCTGTGAGATTTGCACTTTGAGATTCTTCCTTTAACAAAAGTGCTTAACACTTTTATAAGTGAATAAGCAACTTTAGATGTGAGCCTTCAGATCCTTCTATTGCCTTGATCGAGCGGTCGAGATAAATCCAACTAATATTCAAAATATTTAGCTAAGCCTTGGTCGATCAGATCACTTTCAGACGAGAACTGAACAGCAATACTTCAAACGTTCACCAGCTTGAGCTGCTCGAGCTTGATCACCGTCGGAGCTCATTCGATGATCACTTCATTGATCTGAGTTTTGGCTCATACTTTCTCAACAGAAGAATATAAGTTACTTATTAGGCATGATCGTAGAGTTTACATGTATACATGTTTTGATTTAATAAATTAGATTAGTGATCTTTTGTCCTTTTCTATAGGTAGCTTGGTAGGATATTTTATCCATATCAGAGGAGATTTGATAGAAATGTATTCTATTCTCCTATTTAAAGGGGTCGTGATCAATAAATTACCAATTCCACGAAATACTTTTCATCATGATATCAGAGCTCAGACCAAGAGGGTCGCGGCAACGAATCACACGAGCACCCATTTGTGAAAATTATAGTCATTCCTCCGACTGTTATGGAAATTATAAGCCTAAGGGTAGGTAAGAACTGAATCGACCTAGACGTGCAAAGGCGTGTTCGAAATAAAATATAATGCGCTCCCTATAAGCTAGGTGAAATGGTCATTCAACATGATATTAGAGCATGAATATATTTTGACAACTATCTAATCTCTACAACCTTCATCATTGTAGTCAACCTTTAAAGAACAGCCTTTTTTGTTGTAACTAACCCCTAAATAACAACAAAGACAACCTTCATCGCTGATCAACCTTTACAAAACACCACCTTCATTGTATTCACAATGCTTGAGGTAGTTACCATGCACCCCTTGCGATTTATAATTTCTAGTTATTTAGCACATTCTAGCATGTGTTGCTTAGAAATCTTGTTGTAAAAAATATCAAATAATTTTTAAATTTGATTTAAAAAATTATTTGATGTTGTAATGGCAAAAATTGTAATTAAGATGAATACCCATTTTGATAGTTATTGTGTGGTGGTCTCATTATAAACTAAAGTTAATTAATTTTTTATTTTACATATATTTTAATGGCATAATTGTAATTAAAATGAAATTGACACACCAAATTGACAGTTACCATCTGAAACTCTCCTTTAATTTATAGTATAAATATATAGTAAAGATGTTGGTGATTTTTTTCCTTTAGTGTAGGTAGCAAGTCCCTAAGTATATTATTTCCGTATCTTAGGCAATATTGAACATGGATTGTGTTCTCCTATTTAAGGCAACTCGATGATCAATGATGTCAATTCCAGAAAATATTTATTAGAGAACTCTTTGAGGGTGTTTGTTTGTGGCGATAAACCATTACGGTGATATTCACATCACCGTTATGTGAGTATCATCGGAATGTGGATCAAGGATCAGTGTGTCTGCAAATCAACTTGATATTGATGTATTCTGTTTGTTTAACCACTGTAATGCGTAGGGTGATGTTGTATAAATATCATATTTAACCCTAGACGTAAATTTAAATAACGTGTTAAATTTTAAGGTGATATTTTACATGATAATGATTAATATTTTAAAATCTATGTTTTAATTTATAAGCATTATTTATTATTCCGTAATTCTTTCTAATATAAGTATTCAATATTTTTAAATAACTGAAACATTTTTAAAATTTAACTATGTTAATTTTGTTTATAATTACACATAAGGTAGACAACAAAAGCTGCAAAAAAGACAGCCGCGTTACTACTGGAAAGTACGGTTTCAATATTTCCCATGCGCAATCCTTTGTATAAACGTTGTGGCGTCGGATGCTTAGATGGAATAGACCCGCTAATATGCCCAACGTACCTGCTGCAATATGATGAGAAGCTACTCCTCCCGGAACAAAAGGATCATGTTAAAATATAATGGGTACTTTTGTCCATTAAAAAATGAAGTAGATCATTCCATAACCGTGATGTTGGATCATCTAGCTTTTTGGGGGTGATCCGAAACCTAAAAATATCACTTCATTTTCATCACCTAGGTGATCGATTATTCCGGTGATGGCTATCACTTAGACAAAACAAACACACTAAAAGGTGGTAGACGGGAGAATCACGGTGATGTTTTGGAGCATCAACCCAAAACAAAAATTCCTTCATGTACGGTTTTGTCACGAAATTAGCTAAGTATATCTCTACATTGTACAGATAAAGCTTGTGGTAGAAAAAATGTGAGAATATACTAATTGCTCATTCTCTGCGCATAGGTTTGGTTTTATCATCATCCGTGTTCTGCTTCTCCATTGCATGTTTTTCCATTACACAATTTCTGCTCTTTTTATCAGTCTCTCTTAGCCTGGCGGGAAGAAGTCTTTTTTCATATATATTTTACTTCTCAGTTTGACAACTTTAATGTGTTTTTCTTACCAGGTTATCCATCCTATCCATGACCAAACTGTGTACTTGACAATGGAACACAAAAGAAGACTCAAGGAAGAATGCGGTTCGCCTTTCCTACTTATTACACCCTACTTCGTTCGATCGTATTTTTTCACCCTCTTCCAGTTCATCTCTCTCTCTCTCTCATATATATATATATTATATATATATATATATATATAAATGATATATATAGGAATCGAACCGTGGACATTTATTCAGAAACTGGGCGATGCCGTTTTTATACCCGCTGGTTGTCCTCATCAAGTCAGAAATTTAAAGGTCAATTCTCCTTTCTGCTTCTTTCCCCAATCAATGAACCAAAAATCTTGATTCATTATCTCATTTGGGCCGGGCCGGGCCGGCGTTAATATAGCTATGATGTGTTTCTGTGTTATATCTCAGTCTTGCATAAAGGTTGCCCTCGACTTTGTCTCGCCTGAAAACATCCAAGAATGCCTTAGAATGACCGAAGAATTTCGCATTCTTCCTAATAATCACAGGGCGAAGGAGGACAAGCTAGAGGTACGCTTTTTTTTTTTTTAACATAATATGTGTAATTGTGACATTCCTTCGTAATTATCTGCAAAAGGTTTGCAATAGTCTCACTCTCAATGTGTTTGTTGTAATGGTTTTTTGTCCAAAGGTTAAGAAGATGATCATTCATGCTGTTGCAAGTGTCGTGAAGGATTTGGAGCAGAGAAACTAAGTAAAGAAGAACGCTCGAGTTTTTCCTATATATGCGATTGCCTTGCGTTCCATTAAAAGTTCGTCTCGTTTGTGAACGCCGATTCTTCGTTCGAGCTTTGATTTAGGATCGACTTGGGCAAAAAGATCGTTGCTTCTATTTCCACTTTCAGTTAAGGAGCTAAACTATGATTGATATTTGTTATTTCCACTTCAGTTTCAGACACTTGGGTTCTTATTTTAATGTCTAGACAGTAGTCGTTTGTCCTGAATGGGCATTTCTTGTCTAACATGAACTGCAACATTAAATTTTTTATTTTTTTATCGCAATTGTCTATAAAATGACTTCCACTTTCGACGAGATTAATCTTAGGCACAGAGTGGTGTCATAAGTTCACACACGCTATGATAGTCATGGACAAAAAAATTTTGAAGCATTAAAACTTCTGCAAGATACGGTCATAATTTTAGTCGAATGTAATAAGAAATAATGGAAATGAAGTGATCACTTAGCGTGATATCATGAAAATACATTTTAGAGGAAAAAAATAAAGGAAAAAGAGAAATATGGGTTTCTTTATTTGTGTGGGAGAGAATCTTTCCTCATTGTGGTTAAGACATGCATGACATTGATCATAAGAGAAGTTATGGTCCATTTCTTGGCATATCTTTCCCTCGGGAAAATTAGTCCTTGTAGGCAAATTGTCACACGATAGATGCAACGAAATTAAATATAGATGTATTATATTTTCCATGAACATCATATAATATATATAATTAGGATAAGTTTTCAAATTTGTGGGGTTGTGAAGACCAACTGAATTGGCAGGATCATACATTCAGACACGAATAAAAGTCAAATTTTGGTTTGGTCCTGATAAACGTATTTCCTTACGTTTATAGGTATTATAATTGAAGTATTTGCAAGTTAAAAAAGAGTCTTCATGTCAAATTTGGTAATTAATTATGAGTTTACATCATTTCGGACAGTTTTGCGGCAGTTTAAGCATGTCTCGTAAAATAAGGGGTTAAAGTTGACCGATAGATCTGAAAATTGGAGGGGAGCTAGAATACTTAATGATCTTAATTCTCACAAAAGGGATTTGCGTTTGAATGTCTACATCGTGAGATATAAATTTTTGAACTTGATGCATTTTTTTTAGTGAATCAAAGTCAAGCTTTGTTTGCATGATTTCCAAGTTTTTCGACAGTTTCGGATTCTTAACAGATGAGGGGGTAAAAGTTGTCCAATGAAGCTGAAATTTTAACCAAAGATAGAAGACTTGTTAATATTGATTCTTACCGGAGGATTTGGATTTGGAGCTCTAGATTGAGAGATATTAATTTCGGAAGTTACTGCCGTGTTAGAGGTGGTGTTGGAGGTCAAAACACACTAAAAATGACTCCTACCTAACTTGTCTCTTCTTGGTCGAAAGTTCAACCATTATTCAAGGAAAGAGGCATGCTTTAGACCTAACTTTCGACATTGAAACACCCCATTCCATTTGAACTCAATAAAGGAGGCTAAAGTTGAAGGAATTGGGGGACAAAGTTAGCTTTCTTCAATGTGAACAAGTTAAAGCAAAGAAGACTTGCATGTACATGAGTATGAGCTCCCCTTGCTATAAATAGAGGAAGGAATCATTGGGAGAGAACACACACATACACTTAGAGAAGAGAAAGAAAGGCTAGAGAGAAAGTTAGCTCATTCACTTAGCTTGTATGCTAGGTATTCGATAAACGGCTCAACGAAGAACAAGGGTACGAAGCCATAAACAGGGAAGATCTATATTTTCTTTGATGTTTATTATGTTCTTAGTTGAGAAAATGAGTAGCTAATTTCTTGTGTATTTGAGATGAGATGAACCCTGGGAAGATCGATCGTATGTTTTTAAGTATATTTAATGTTATGCTATTGTTAAGACTCTTTTACGAATTTATATGATTTCGATTATGTCTATGTGATTGAAATTCTTATTTATCTTATTCATGTCTATGTGTGTAAGATAGATTAATTGGGAAATCGTACGCTGCGCTCGAGAGAGGGGTGAACGATTAGAACACTCGTAAACGAGCGGAATAAACTCGTCACTAGAGATAGGTTGAGCTACTCCGCTGGATTAGAGTCAAATCTAATAGAGGGATTAATAATGATTTAATGCAATCTTCGATTAAGTAGTTAGGGAAGCTTGCCCGGCTATTTAAGACGTAGATTAGTTGCTTACGAGCCTCGTGTGATAAGGCGCAGTTTCGTCAGTCATATGAACTCATACGCATGTGTTGGTAATCCTCACGGTCTAACGTTTAGCTAAAACTTTGATATATGTTTTCAGCAGATCGATCGAGCTAGGGGGAGTCGAAGTCTCAAATACGTTTCGCTTTCTTATCGTCGTTCATTCTCATCATTTTTATTAGTTTTGTTCATTTATATTTTCAGTTTTACAACAATCAAAGCATTTTCACTAGGATATTTAAATTCAAGTTTTTCTAATTATTTAGTTCCCTTGGGATTCGATACTCGAATACTCGCCATTCTATACTATTATCGATAGGTACACTTGCCTGTTGAGCGTGGTTAGTTTGTCGATATTCGTTTTATTTTTATTACTCGATTCGCTCGATCAAGTTTTTTGGCGCCGTTGCCGGGGAACTATTGATATTTGGAAAACTTCAGTTTATTATTTTAGCTCTATTATTATTTTTAATATTATTTCTTCAAACTATCTTATTTATTTTTATCATCCTCAAAATAAAAAAAATATATATATATATATTGTATTATAGTGATTAGTATTTTCTTTATTATTATTGTGTGTCAGTTATTATATTATTATTACTATTATATTATTTTTATTTGTACTATTATTATTATTATTAGTACTATTATTATTATTATTATTATTATTATTATTGTTTTTACTGTTATTTTTACTTATTTTTATTTTTTATTTTTTTTCGCAATTTTTATTGTTACTTTAATTAGTATTATTATTTTTTAATTAAATATTTTTATTGTTATTTTTATTATTTTGCTTAATCGAATTTCTTTTGGTCTAGGTACGTGTACTCTAGTGCATGACCCGGAGAAACCATTCGCTACCATTAGTTGAAGGAGACCCGGAGATCGAAAGAACGTTCCGACACAACCTACGAGAAAACGCAAGGCGAGTGGAAATGACGGAGCAGAATCGCGACGAGATGCCATTAGCAACGAGAGAACCTCCAATGAGAGAGTTGTGGAGAAACAACGCCGTAGGGTCGGTCGGCTCAGCGATAGTCCTTCCTCAAGTCCCGAACAACTTTGAGCTGAAACATCATTGGCTTCAAATGCTTCAGACGACAGCACAATACGACGGACTCTCCGAGGAGGATGCCTACAGACACATACGAGACTTCTTATCTGTCACCGACGCAATACGAGTACAAGGCGTAAGCGCCGAAGCCATCCGACTCTATCTATTTCCATTTTCTCTACGAGGGAACGCGAAGGAGTGGTTTAACTTACTTCCCGAGAGATCTATCACCACTTGGGACCAGATGCATGCCACCTTCATCAATTATTTCTTTCCACCTTCCAAGGCTCTCAAACTAAAGATGGACCTCACCGCATTCAAGCAAAAGGAGGGCGAAAATCTTTATGACGTGTGGACCAGATTCAAGGCGCTCTTGAACCGATTCCCTCAACACGGGATGACGAAAAGCGAACAAATCCAGCGGTTCCACGAGTCACTGAACGACCACACTGTACAACTATTAGACGGAGCATGCAATGGAGGTCTGTGTAATCTTAGCGCAACGGAAGGCTGGAATTTGATTGAGGATTATAGCGCTAATAGCTTCCGGCGCGGGAGTTCTGGCAATAGAGGCAAACCACCGGGAATGTACGACGTCGCTGAAACTACCGCAATCAACGCCAAGTTCGACGCTCTCCAACAACAAATGCAGACTTTGATGAATGCGCTCTTGCCTATGAAACCGGCCGTTAATGCTGTCCAATTACAACCCACACCGAGGCCTCCCACAACTATTGCGCCTTCTCATTCATATCCGGCGTATATTCCACCATGCACTATATGCGGAGGGAGCCACGATGCAAATCACTGCCCAGCCACTATTCCAACAGAGCAAGTCGATTACATGGGAAACTACCAAGGTCAGCGAAATTTCGTCCCGAATCGTGTTCATCCTAACCTCGCCTATGGGAATCAACAACAAGCTCCACCGGGATTTCAAAATCAAAGGTCGCATGGATACCACGGTGGAAATTCCGAAGTTGCCCCTCAAGGTCGCGGTGATAAGTTGGAGGGAAAGCTCGAGAAGCTAATGGGAAAGCTCGACTCTCGCTTGGACAATCAAGAGGCGCGGTTGCAAAACACCGAATCTTCTCTACGAGCCTTGGAGAAACAAGTTGGACAGATTGCCGAATCAATCCAACAACGTCCTTCCGGTTCATTGCCAAGTTACACCGAGACCAACCCAAAGGACCACCATGTGAAGGCGGTGTCACTTCGCAACGGACGACAGCTCGAGGAAGTACCAAGGACCAAGGCGGACGTCGAGATCGAGAAGGCGAATGTCGAGATCGAGAAGGCGAATGTCGAGGACGAGAAGGCCAACAAGGAGGACGAAGTCAAACCGACTATTAAGGCGTACCAATCAAAGGTCCCGTACCCAGCCAGACTCAAGAAGGAGATAGTAGACGATCAGTTCGGTAAATTTCTCTCCATTTTCAAAGCATTACATATTAATTTACCGCTTGTCGAGGCTCTTGCACAGATGCCGCGTTGGGCGAAATTCGTCAGGACTTGGTAACGAACAAGCGCAAACTCGAAGATATCTCCACCGTTTGCCTTCGAGGGGAATGCTCGGCCATTCTCCAATGCAAGATTCCGAAGAAGCTTAAGGATCCAGGGAGTTTTACTATACCTTGTCTTATAGGAGATTTAATTGTTCATAAGGCATTGGCCGATCTAGGTGCTAGTATAAATCTAATGCCTTATTCTATGTTCAAAAGACTAGGTTTAGGTGAGCCCAAACCCACTAGAATGAGTATTCAGTTAGCCGATAGATCTATCAAGTATCCTAGGGGTATCATCGAGGATGTACTCGTGAAAGTTGATAAATTTATAATCCCAGCTGATTTTGTTATTCTTGACATGGAGGAGGATGAGAATATTCCCCTTATTTTAGGAAGACCATTTCTCGCTACCGGGGGAACGATGGTCGATGTTCGTAATGGAACATTGACGTTGACTATAGATAGCGAGAAAGTGACCTTTGATATGACAGAGTCGATGAGTAACACCGAAGAGCACGATGATAAATGCTATTACATGGATATTATTAATTGGGATAACTTCCTGACTTTGCAGGGACTCTCACAAGCCGACTCACTCTCTTTAGTGCAAGAATTTGAAGAGCCCGAGGTTGCCTTAACGACGGACGTTCACATAAATGAAGACAACAACATCAAAGACGAGCAACTCGTCAAGGTAAAGACGAGCAACGAAGAAGAAAGGGAGAAAAGCTCAATCGAGGAACCACCGACGCTCGAACTCAAGCAACTACCCGATCACTTGGAGTATGCATTATTAGGAGAAAATTCGAAGTTACCCGTCATCGTGGCCGCAGATCTAGAAGAGGAGCAGAAAAGCATGCTCTTGGACGTACTAAAAGAACACAAAAAGGCGCTTGCATGGAAGATCTCAGACATTCGAGGAATTAGCCCAAGCTTTTGCATGCATAAGATCCTCATGGAGGATGAGTACAAACCGGTGGTGCAACCCCAAAGGCGATTGAATCCAAACATGAAAGAAGTCGTGAAGGCCGAGGTGATTAAGTTGCTCGATGCGGGTGTTATATATCCGATCTCGGATAGCAAGTGGGTGAGCCCAGTTCAAGTGGTACCTAAGAAGGGAGGAATAACTGTAGTGCCCAATGAGAAGAATGAGTTAATTCCGACGAGAACCGTCACGGGGTGGCGCGTTTGCATCGACTATCGAAAGTTAAACGATGCGACGCGAAAGGATCATTTCCCTTTACCTTTTATTGATCAAATGCTTGAACGTTTATCGGGTCATGATTTTTATTGCTTTCTTGATGGTCTTTCAGGATATTTGCAGATTCCCATTGTGCCCGAGGATCAAGAAAAGACTACCTTTACATGCCCGTTCGGGACATTCGCATACCGAAGGATGCCTTTTGGACTATGCAACGCTCCGGCCACTTTTCAGCGGTGTATGATGGCCATCTTCGACAAGCTAGTAGGAGACATAATGGAGGTATTCATGGATGATTTCTCGATTTTTGGTAACACGTTTGAGGTATGTCTCTCTAACCTTAAGGCTGTGCTTAAGCGATGCGAGGACACCAATCTTGTATTGAATTGGGAGAAATGCCATTTTATGGTGAGAGAGGGAATCGTGCTAGGTCATAAGATTTCGTCTAGGGGGATTGAGGTAGATAGGGCTAAAATTGAGACTATCGAGCGTTTACCCCCACCCTCGTCAGTAAAAGCAATTAGAAGTTTCCTAGGACATGCGGGTTTTTATCGTAGATTTATTAAGGACTTCTCTAAAATTGCTAGACCTTTGACCCGATTACTTGAGAAAGACGTGCCATATGAGTTTACATCCGAGTGCATGCATGCATTTTCGATACTTAAGGATAAGCTTATTAATGCTCCTATCATGGTAGCTCCCGATTGGGGTCTACCTTTTGAACTCATGTGCGATGCAAGTGATTTTGCAGTAGGGGCAGTTTTGGGGCAGCGACGGGACAAACACTTTCGGCCGATATACTACGCAAGCAAGACTTTGAACGAGGCACAAGCAAATTACACTACCACTGAAAAAGAATTGCTTGCGGTCGTGTTCGCACTCGACAAGTTTCGCACCTACCTCATCCTTTCCAAGGTCATTGTCTACACGGATCACTCGGCCCTCAAGCACCTCCTCGTCAAACCCAATGCAAAGCCAAGACTAATCCGATGGATACTACTACTTCAAGAATTTGACGTGGAAATTCGAGACCAAAGGGGGGCTGAAAATTTTGCAGCCGATCACTTATCGAGATTAGAGGAACCACATTACGAAAAGAAGGACGAGGATAACATCAAGGACCACTTCCCTGATGAGCATCTTTATGCTTTACGTGAGGTAAACGATGATATTCCTTGGTATGCTGATATTGCTAACTATCTCGTGGCAAGGATTATACCAAAGGAATACTCAAGCCAACAGAAGAAGAAATTCTTCTCGGACTTGAAGTATTACTTTTGGGATGATCCATACTTGTTTAGGACTTGTGCTGATAAAATGATCAGGCGATGCGTATCATTTCCCGAGACGATCAAAATCTTAGACCATTGCCATACCGGACCGACCGGAGGCCACTATGGGGGGAATCGAACAGCCCATAAGGTACTCGAATGTGGTTTCTATTGGCCTTCAATCTTCAAGGACGCTCAAAGGTATGTAGACATGTGCGATAGGTGCCAACGGACAGGTAATATCTCGAAGCGCAATGAAATGCCGCAAAATTTTATTTTAGTGTGCGAGGTATTTGATGTTTGGGGCATTGATTTCATGGGACCTTTCCCTACTTCGTTCACTAATCGATATATCCTAGTTGCGGTTGATTACGTTTCTAAATGGGTAGAGGCGCAAGCGCTGCCCACTAATGATGCTAGGGTTGTCGTTAAATTCTTAAAAACGTTGTTTTCACGATTTGGTTCTCCTCGTTGCATTATTAGCGATAAAGGTACTCACTTTTGTAACACTCAGTTTTCTAGGACACTCGAGAAATACGGCGTTAAGCATAGAGTTACCACTCCATACCACCCTCAAGCAAGCGGCCAAGTGGAAGTCGTGAATCGGGAACTGAAGCGAATTTTAGAGAAAACCGTTGAGCAGCACCGAAGGGATTGGTCGAACAAGCTGAATGACGCATTGTGGGCCTATGCCTATAGGATCCACACCTTATCGCCTCGTTTATGAAAAATCTTGTCATTTACCCGTCGAGCTCGAACATAAGGCATATTGGGCTCTAAAGAAATTAAATTTTGATTTGAATCTCGCAGGAGAAAAGAGGAACTTGCAGATTAACGAACTCGACGAGTGGCGCCAGATGGCTTACGAGAATACCCGCCTCTACAAGGAGCGTACGAAGCTTTACCATGATCGTAAAATAATGAAGCGGGAATTCCAAGAAGGCGACCAAGTCTTGCTGTACAATTCGCAGCTGCGATTATTCCCGGGAAAGCTAAAATCGAGGTGGTCGGGTCCATTCATGGTTACCCGGGTGTTTCCCTATGGGACGGTCGAGATCACACACCCAGAACGAGAGACTTTCAAGGTGAACGGACAACGCCTCAAGCATTACTATGGCGGTGACATCAAAGCGCTTGGAAAGGAAACGATCCACCTCACCACCACCCAGAGCTAAAAATCACCGAATAATGTCTAGCTAAAAGACATTAAAGAAACCGCTACTTGGGAGGCACCCCAAGCCTATCCTATATTTTTCCTTTATTTTTCTATGCGTTTTTTTTATGTTTCTATTTTTCGATGATCGCAGGGAATTCAAAATCTCAAGTGTGGGGAGGAGCCGAACAAAACATGCACACCGGACTATTCAGGGAAGTTTGCTTATCTATTAATTTCCTCTTCTTTGTGTCACATAATTGTTACGTTGAGGACAACGTAAATCTTAAGTGTGGGGAGGGGAATTTCTGCGAAATTGATGCGAACATGTTATATATATGCATGTCTTGGTTTTTGGTACAAATTTTTTCGAAAATTTGGCATAAAATGTTTTTTCGAAAATTATGTTTCTTATCATGAAGGGATGACTTTATGTTAGAAATTGTGTGAGTAATTAGGATGCATATGCGTAGTCTACGTCTTTCTTACATGATGAACTTGGCGATACTTGAGAGATTCGTACACATAACCCTATTTTTGTGAGATTTTTGAGCCTACGAGCTTTTTGCTCATTTCTTTGGTTGTGTGAATCATGCTTAGTTTATTTCTCTTCAGAACTTGCTTGTGTATTACGTTTTGAAACTACTTAAAGTGTGATTGCGTGAAAATGAGGATGGCATTAGGAATTTAGTCCATAGCCAAAGTATCCAACCACGACTGACCCCCGTAGTTAGCCATTTTGAGCCTGAGCCTTTTATTTGAAATCGGATTATAAATTGCCGACCTGATTAAGCCTTAAGACATAAACCCATCGGAGCAATAGTAGAAGTGGAGGTTGAATGCCGGATTTAAGAAGCGCAACACGTGCTAACTTTTCGAGCTGAGCGTCGAAAAAAAAAGGAAAAAAAAAGAAAAAAAAAGAAAAAGAAAAAAAAGAAAAAACGACGAATTTTGGCGCATTCGAGATGATGGCATGATTCTGACACGACTACAGCTTATATCCTTTTTATGCTTATTCCTTACATATCTTACATATCATAGCCATATTATAACCCGATAAAGACCTTCCGATTCACGCTTGAGCATTGAAAGTGGTAGATTTACGAATCATTTGCAAGCTTATGGTAGAGATTAGATTAAGTGCATGGCCCGAGAGAGTTCATAGACATTTTAACCTATACACTGAGTGATTTGAGTGAATCTTTGTGAGGTTCGGATTTCGATAGGTGTCGCTAAAGGAAATCGTGAAGTTAGTCGGTGATTTCGAATATGCCTTCCGACTTTTGCATTATCTCCTACGTGATTTCGTTCTTGATTGATACGTTGCATGATTTTATCCTTTTATATGCCATTTGCATTTCTTTGCTTGAGGACAAGCAAATGCTTAAGTGTGGGGAAATTTGATAAACGTATTTCCTTACGTTTATAGGTATTATAATTGAAGTATTTGCAAGTTAAAAAAGAGTCTTCATGTCAAATTTGGTAATTAATTATGAGTTTACATCATTTCGGACAGTTTTGCGGCAGTTTAAGCATGTCTCGTAAAATAAGGGGTTAAAGTTGACCGATAGATCTGAAAATTGGAGGGGAGCTAGAATACTTAATGATCTTAATTCTCACAAAAGGGATTTGCGTTTGAATGTCTACATCGTGAGATATAAATTTTTGAACTTGATGCAATTTTTTTAGTGAATCAAAGTCAAGCTTTGTTTGCATGATTTCCAAGTTTTTCGACAGTTTCGGATTCTTAACAGATGAGGGGGTAAAAGTTGTCCAATGAAGCTGAAATTTTAACCAAAGATAGAAGACTTGTTAATATTGATTCTTACCGGAGGATTTGGATTTGGAGCTCTAGATTGAGAGATATTAATTTCGGAAGTTACTGCCGTGTTAGAGGTGGTGTTGGAGGTCAAAACACACTAAAAATGACTCCTACCTAACTTGTCTCTTCTTGGTCGAAAGTTCAACCATTATTCAAGGAAAGAGGCATGCTTTAGACCTAACTTTCGACATTGAAACACCCCATTCCATTTGAACTCAATAAAGGAGGCTAAAGTTGAAGGAATTGGGGGACAAAGTTAGCTTTCTTCAATGTGAACAAGTTAAAGCAAAGAAGACTTGCATGTACATGAGTATGAGCTCCCCTTGCTATAAATAGAGGAAGGAATCATTGGGAGAGAACACACACATACACTTAGAGAAGAGAAAGAAAGGCTAGAGAGAAAGTTAGCTCATTCACTTAGCTTGTATGCTAGGTATTCGATAAACGGCTCAACGAAGAACAAGGGTACGAAGCCATAAACAGGGAAGATCTATATTTTCTTTGATGTTTATTATGTTCTTAGTTGAGAAAATGAGTAGCTAATTTCTTGTGTATTTGAGATGAGATGAACCCTGGGAAGATCGATCGTATGTTTTTAAGTATATTTAATGTTATGCTATTGTTAAGACTCTTTTACGAATTTATATGATTTCGATTATGTCTATGTGATTGAAATTCTTATTTATCTTATTCATGTCTATGTGTGTAAGATAGATTAATTGGGAAATCGTACGCTGCGCTCGAGAGAGGGGTGAACGATTAGAACACTCGTAAACGAGCGGAATAAACTCGTCACTAGAGATAGGTTGAGCTACTCCGCTGGATTAGAGTCAAATCTAATAGAGGGATTAATAATGATTTAATGCAATCTTCGATTAAGTAGTTAGGGAAGCTTGCCCGGCTATTTAAGACGTAGATTAGTTGCTTACGAGCCTCGTGTGATAAGGCGCAGTTTCGTCAGTCATACGAACTCATACGCATGTGTTGGTAATCCTCACGGTCTAACGTTTAGCTAAAACTTTGATATATGTTTTCAGCAGATCGATCGAGCTAGGGGGAGTCGAAGTCTCAAATACGTTTCGCTTTATTATCGTCGTTCATTCTCATCATTTTTATTAGTTTTGTTCATTTATTTCAGTTTTACAACAATCAAAGCATTTTCACTAGGATATTTAAATTCAAGTTTTTCTAATTATTTAGTTCCCTTGGGATTCGATACTCGAATACTCGCCATTCTATACTATTATCGATAGGTACGCTTGCCTGTTGAGCGTGGTTAGTTTGTCGATATTCGTTTTATTTTTATTACTCGATTCGCTCGATCAGGTCCCAACTTGTTTACATCTATTAAATATTATAAAAATATATTTTTATTATTTCTAAAGACACTGACTTTACTCCGACTTCATTTCGATTAAATCACTAAACTTTAAACCATCAAATTTTCTAATCTGGTACGAAAACCTTAGTAACAACACCTCTCAAATTAGTTTCCACGCATCATAATCATACTAAACTAATATTTCAACACAGATCAATGATTTCACCGATTTCCACGCAATAATTTATAATAGCGCAAAAGCTCCCCACGCAAAGTAGTAACATCCAAGTCGGAACGAAAATTTAAATATCCGAGCAAAGTTCGATTGACGAAGTAGCGCTAATTTTGAATGCTTTCGAAGATCTCAAAGCTCTATTCTAACAAGGATTGAGGAAGAATTCGTCGAAGAATTAAATTCGTTGTGGTTCTTCCATGGTTCGCCGTCGCGGATGCGGATGTCGATGCGGACACGAGCGATACATATACGTTGCATTATCGCGGCGCGGTCGCGGGCGATACGCATTTTTTCCAAAAAATTGTAAAATAATATAAATTTCTATGCAACTATACTAGACAATAATTGTGAAAAGGTTAAAATACACAATAAGTCTATATAGCAAAGCTTTTCTACAAAATTGACTCAATACGTCTAATCATGGTTCGCTGAAACGGGAACGGACACGAGCATTCCATGTTTTTTATAATTTAATTTGTTTGTTTATTATACCTATGGCCTGTATATTATTTTTAAAAATTATACTTCATCTTGCACGTTAGAAATTTTAATTAATAAAAATAAAAAACATTAAATATAATTATATATTTAGCACACACAACCAGTATTACTATTTATTAAATCATATATATTGACATTATTTCAAATATTATGTATTTAATATTAATTAAAATTGTGTTGGGCTTTATAAACCTTCATTAAATAAAAAAACATTTACCATTGATACTACAAGCCCAATATAAAAAGCCCAATGATACATTAAACCCTAATTCCAACGTTTTCACCATGTCTCTCATTATTGTCTTCCCCATCTCATCTTTCCCTGTTCCCACAATTTCCTCATTATCTTCTTCACCATCTCATCTTCTTCCTCCGATTTTCACGGTTTTTCGGCCGCGACATTCAGACTCGGCCGAGATCTCGCCGCCCCGCCGAGATCTCCCCCGCGCCAGATCCGAGACCGCACCAATCCGTATCTATGGCGCGGGGAGGGCCGACCCCGCTCCGTCTCGGCCGCGACGACCGAGATATGGCCGCGACGGCGAACCATGGATTCTTCTCAAGGAAAAGTAAGAGACCTAAAAATTAGCCGCAAAACGTACAGAACTTAGAGCATCTCCAACCGATCTGGAAAACCAAAAAAATTTTATCAATTTGCTCCAACCGATACCAAAAATCAATCCGAAAATGGGATTTTTAATTTCTCTCACCTAAAAAATGCATCTTTGCGTTTGGAATCACTTAGAATGCGACGTGACTTTTTAAGAGCATGTCTAACCGAACACCAAAACTCAAAATTTGGGGTAAATTTACTCCAACTGAACACCAAAACCAAACGCAAAATGTGTTTGCTACACTCTCTCTCCTCTTCCAAACGCATGGTTGCGTTTCAAACAGTTATTATGCGATGGAGTTTTTAATTTGCACTGTAGTCCTTTTAACTTCTCTCTCTGTGTTTTATCAGAAAAAGCTGAAAACTGGTATGTCATGAAAATAGACAAGACGGAAGTAGAGTTGATACCCTTTACAAGAAAAAGCTGACATCTGTTTTTTTACGCATCTTAAAATTGTTGTAAAAATCAATATTGATGGTTTCAATCCCCGACACAATTAGGACAATTATTATAATCCTCGATGCGATGTCTAATGTTACAATTTTTACTATTATAAGGAAGATATTAATTTGATTGTTATACATCCCACTCATGTATTTATTATAATTTTCTTCTATCTCACATCAAATTTATACATTTTTAATAAACGATAATAGATGCTATTTAAATGAATATATTTTTATTATTAACTTTATTAAGTTTTGTGATTAAATTTAATTAATATTTGTAGTCTAATTTGTAAAGTTATAATATACATGGGTAGTATTGAAATTTGTAAAAATTGGTGTAAAAGTAAATATTACAAAATAGTCTTTTGAATTTGAGAATGAGCTGATCGGTTAATAATTACTGCATTTTGAGTTTGAGAATGCGTTTGGGTTTAAGAATGCGTTTCTCGGTTGGAGACGGTCTAATTTGCATTTGAAGTCCGAATTTTCCATTTCTCTCAAATATCTTTATTTTGTCTGATAAAGCTGATCAATGAGTCAATGACACATGAACTGACCTGTGGCTGTCATAAAAAGTTTGATTTCTGGAGACCTTTTGTCTTTGACGAATTCTTCAAATATCTCTTTATGACACACAAGACAATAAATAATCAAATAAATGATACTATAAGGATATAAAAAATAATAGTGAAGTAGCTATGGTTAATTTAAGCTAGAAAGCTGTTCACTTTGACTCAAGCATGTGCTGATCCAGTATTGAAATAATTAAGCCATTTAATTTAATCGATGTATAAATATATTTTTATTATTAACCTTATTAACTTTTTTCGACTAAAAAAGTATAATTGGTAAAGTTGTAAAATATATGGGTTGTATTGAATTTTGTAAAACTTGATGTGGAAGTGAATATTACAAAATAGTATATTGAGTTTGAAAATGAGTTGTATTGGAGAATAATTACTGCATTTTGAGTTTGAGAATGCTTTTATTGGTTGGAGATCGTCTTATAGCACAATCGTAACGACACTGCATATCATAAAAGACATAGAATCAAAGTTTGGCGCTTTTTTTTGCCACACTGCAATGGATTGCGTGAACTCAACAAAAAAAGGCGAAACCCACCCTTCCTTGCCACAACTATGGCAAGGTAGATGGATTGATGCATTGAGACATTGGTTTGGAAGGCCAAGCGTCGCGCAAATACAAACACAACGTAGACACATTCAAACAAGCGCTTGCATATATACGCATATATTGTATATATATAATATATATATATATATATATATATTCATATACATGCACACGTCAGGCGTCCCTAAGGTTGAGCCGTCGTGTGTTCCCAGTCGAATTAGTGCCTTCATTTGCATTCGTTTCCAACGCTTCGTCGAAGACAACAATGATCCCCACCACCTTTAGATTTTTTTTTATTAGAATAGTAATAGTAAACGAACCTTCGACGTACACTTTTTGCGCAAATCCACCACCTTTAGGCCCTTGATAAAAATAGTCATAGTAAGCGAATCTTCGACGTACATTTTTTGCGCAATGATATAGCGGACATAAGCGCAAAGTTCAAAAGAGGAAAACACTAATTTATATCGATCCTAAAAATCTCTACACTATATATATAGTCATGAAAGATTAAAGAAGAATAAGCAGAAGAATCGTCTTCTATTTTACAACAAAGATAACATAAGAGAGAATAATGCATATCGATGTGGCTCTATTTCTAGCATGAGTTGGGTTGTACCTAAGTGCATCAAACGAGATCATATGTCCCAATAGATGTCTCAATGGGTTTACCGACTAATTATATTGATAATTATGGTTTCCACCAAAGAAGAAACATAATGATATTATGAATAATGATTTCTGTATAGTCGATAATGATACAATAGCACATATTATATACAAAGAGAATTTAATACGATCATAAGTGTGATTGCTAGAATCACTCCTAGAATCAAATCTACAATTAAGTAAAATAATTCCTAGAATCATGCTAAATGATTCCTTAATACTCTTCCTCAAGTTGGAGCATGAAGATCACGAATGCTCAACTTGTTTAGAAGAAAATGAAATCGATCTCGACCCAAAGCCTTCGTAAAAATATCCGCAAGCTGTAACTTTGTAGGAATATAAGACGCGATGAGTTCGCCAGATTGTATGCGCTCGCGAACAAAATGACAGTCAACTTCAATATGCTTAGTTCGCTCATGGAAAACCGGATTAGCTGAGATGTGCAACGCTGATTGATTGTCGCAAAATAAGCGAGCCGGAGTTGTCTCACAAATGCCGAGTGATGAAAGAAGACTACGCAACCATATGATTTCGCTTGTTGTGACGGCCATGGAACGATATTCGGCTTCGGCAGATGACCGAGATACCGTGACTTGCTTCTTTGTACGCCAAGAGATTGGACATCCTCCAAGGGTGATAAAATAGCCTGTGGTTGACCGTCGAGTGGTTGGACAACTTGCCCAATCAGAATCACAAAAACCAACGAGATTCAAGGAAGTCGGCCTTTCTAACAGAATTCCTTGGCCCGGGCTATGCTTGAGATATCGAACAACACGTAGTGCAGCGTCCCAATGACTCTCAAGAGGTGCATGCATGAATTGAGCTAAAAGATGTACTGAGTAGCATAGTTCAGGACGAGTGATGGTGAGGTAAAGGAAGCGCCCAATAAGACGACGATACCGAGCTGGGTCGGATAGTGGGGGACTCGTTGACGAAGCGAGCTGATGTCGTTGGTCCATTGGAAATGCTACTGGTTTGGCAGATGATAGACCACAATCTTCGATAATCTCCAAAATGTATTTACGCTGAGAGAGAAACATGCCTGACCTAGTGCGAGCGATCTCAATCCCCAAGAAATATTTTAGAGGTCCAAGGTCCTTAATCTTGAAACAACCGTGAAGATACTTCTTAAAAGAGGTGCACCGAGAAGAACTGTTTCCCGCGATAATAAGATCATCAACATAGACAAGAACTGCTAAAAAGTCAGCATCTGAAGTAAAAGTGAACAGTGAATAATCTGCTAGTGACTGTCGAAAACCATATGATTTAAGAACAGTAGCAAATTTGGCGAACCAGTTGCGAGAAGCTTGTCGTAACCCATATAGTGACTTACGTAATCGACAAACTGATATAGACGAAGAAGCAGAATAACCAGGTGGTAGTCGCATGTATACTTCCTCATCTAGATCTCCATGAAGGAAAGCATTATTTACGTCCATCTGATGCAGTTCCCAGCCCTTAGCGAGAGCAACAGTGAGGAGACAACGGACGGTAGTCATCTTGGCTACAGGGGCGAATGTCTCATGAAAATCCATCCCTTCAACTTGTGTGAATCCTTTGGCAACAAGACGTGCCTTAAAGCGCTCTATGCTTCCATCAGCTCGCCTCTTTATTTTATAGACCCATCGACAACCAATTGGTCGTTTTCCAGGGGGAGATGCTCAATTGTCCAAGTCCCATTTTCCTCAAGAGCTCGAATCTCTGAAGTCATTGCATCACGCCAACGACTATCCTTAACCGCATCAGAATATGATCGAGGCTCAATTTCTGAATCAACTGCTGCTAGATAGAAAAGATGAGAGCTAGAAAAATTATTATATGTAATAATTTCTCTAATGGGTAGGCCATACCTGAAGAAGATGAAGAGGAAGCGAGCGAGAATCTTCGAGGGGTAGGTGCAACAGTATAGCAGAAATAAACATCTAAGTGTGATGGAGGGCGACGAGCACGTTGTGACCGAGCCGGTGAAAAGTTAGTGACTGAAGATCGGTGTGGGGGGTCTGACATGGTACTGGAAGAAGTGTGAGGTTGTAGTATTTCTATTGGGGTTGACTCGGACGTCTCTGTGTTGCTAGACGGTGATGGTGATGATGGTAATATGGTAGGTGGGGCTGATTCATGCGGAGATGATGGTAATATGGATGGTGGGGCTGATTCATGTGGCTCGGTATTGTTTAACTGTGGTGAGGATGGTGTATCAAGTGGGTTATCCTCAAGGGGCATATTTGGACTAATAGCGTTCATGGGACGATCGTGAGAGGATGTTGAATTTTTTGATAACGAATCTCGCTGAAATGGGAAGATACTCTCATGAAAAATGACATCGCGAGACAGAAAAATCTCGTTGGATTCAAGATCATAAACTTTCCACCCTTTTGTGTTGTGAGGATACCCTAAAAAAATGCACCGACGAGAACGGGGTGCGAGCTTATCTGAATCTCGAGGAAAAACCTTAGCATAACAGAGACATCCGAAAACTCTAAGGTGGTCATAAGTAATGGGTTTATTGTAAAGTACCTCGAGTGGCGATTTGCCGGACAACAAAGGAGTGGGAGTATGGTTAATGAAGTGGACAGCTGTTAAAACACACTCTCCCCAAAAACGTACCGGAAGATGGGCTTGAAAGCGAAGAGCACGAGCGACGTTAAGAATATGACGATGCTTTCGTTCAACCCGACCATTTTGTTGGGGTGTATAAACACAGGTCGTCTGATGGGTAATTCCCTGAGTGTTGAAGAAGGACTGGATTTTATGAGAAAGAAACTCGGTGGCGTTGTCAGTTCTAATAAACTTGATGGGTTGACTAGAATGGTTGTTGATCGTCGTACAAAATACGGTGAGGTATTTGTAAACCTCTGATTTTTCTCTAAGCATATAAACCCAAGTCGCTCGGCTGAAATCATCAAGAATGGTTAGGAAATAATGTGCACCATCAATGGACTTGGTGCGATAGGGACCCCAAACGTCACAATGTAATAATTCAAATATAGAAGTTGCTGTCTTATTGCTTAATGGAAAAGACGATCGTGCATGCTTTGCGCGATGACAGGCATCACAAATAGACTCGGGACTTTTATTAGAAGAAATACTGGATAACAAACGTAAGACCTTAGACGAAGGATGACCTAATCTTCGATGCCACGTATCGATACTAGTCATAGAGTCGGTCCCAACGGCCGCACAAACTCCTACTCTACCGATGCAATAAACCCCCCGTTGAAGCTCACCCGCTCCAATCCACCTCCTCGAGGCTAGGTCCTGTATATAACACCGAGAAGAGAAAAATGTTACACAATAATTCATATCAGCCGTCAACTTCCCTATGGAAATGAGATTGCATGAAAAATTTGGAATATATAAAACGTCACGCAAGGTGAAATTATCGCCAAATTTTATGGTCCCACGCATCGTAGCATGAGAAATCCTTCCATCGGCCGTTGTGATTGGACAAGGACCCTCTATCTGTACTCGATTGGCTAAGAGAGAAAGTCGTCCGGTCATGTGTTCGGATGCTCCTGAATCGAGGATCCATAAGTCGTCAGAATATTTAATGTTACCTTCTACAGGTTCGTTCGCATGTGGTGGTTTGAGGTTTCTGAGAAGTCCAAGAAATTGTTGATACTCAACGTCTGAGAGTTGTCGACCTCCACTGCTCGTCGCATTTACCTCATTAGCTACCATGCATGCGGCATGCGCCACTCCTCCCTTCTCATTGGTAGGACGTTGTGGACTGCTTACCACGATTGCCATTGTTTGAATTCTTTCGCCCCGTGCCATCGCGACGAATCTCCCAATGGTCTGGATACCCAATAATCTCGTAACAACGGGCCTTCATGTGGCCCAATTTTCCGCAATGGTCACATTGCGGTTTTCCGTCTCGTCCTACTCCTCGGCTAGCATGGAAACCTACAGCCGTGTCTCGTAATTCACGATCACGGTTCACGGCACGTTGACGTTCTTCTTGTATAACCAAAGCATATACCTTGGTCATAGGTGGAAGTGTAGGCATGCTGAGGATCTGGGATCGAATAGGGCCTAATGTCTCAGTATTGAGACCCATCAAAAATTGGTGGATTTTCTCCGCCTCCTCCTCCGCTGCGTACTTAGTAGTCGTCGCACAAGTGCAATCGAGCGGGTCCGAGTAATCTGCGAGCTCGTCCCATAAGCACTTTAGGGTTATAAAATACTCCGTTACGGCCTTTCCATCTTGACGATGAAGGCTTAATTCAGTCTTGATTTGATGCACACGCGGTGCGTTCCCTTGACAAAATCGATCCCGCAATTCACCCCACATAGCCTTGGCGTCAGTTGCCGTGACTACGCTATTTTGTAGAACCTTGTCAAGTGAATTAGAGATCCAAGCCGAAACCATGCTGTTACAAATCTTCCACCAGTGAAGGTTGGGATCTTCTGCGCCGGGTTTCTTAACCGATCCATCCACGAACCCAACCTTATTTTTTGCATTTAACGCACGTATCATGGCTCGTGACCACCCCGAGTAGTTGTTGCCTGTGAGGATCTGTGCTTCAGGGACTATTAACATGCCGGGATAGTCGGATGGGTGTGTGAAAATGGGGAGGAAACATCGGGAAGCTTCGTTGGTGCGGGCATGGTTGATGTCGCCATGGAAATTAGCTCTGATACCAAAAGAAGAAAGATAATGATATTATGAATAATGATTTCTGTATATTCGATAATGATACAATAGCACCTATTATATACAAAGAGAATTTAATACGATCATAAGTGTGATTGCTAGAATCACTCCTAGAATCAAATCTACAATTAAGTAAAATAATTCCTAGAATCATGCTAAATGATTCCTTAATACCACCTGTGCTGCTTGACTTGCAGTCAACTTTCTGTGTGACCTATGAAAATGACTTTTATTTGGAGTGGTCAGTTCGTGTCCACTATGCTCAGCGACAAATTTCACGACTTTAAAATTACCAAATAACCTGAATTTTGTCTTCACACCTCAACCACTTCTAGTTTCTGCACGACGATATTTGACGTTCACGTCCCTTTTGTCTTTTAGCCTGTGGCCCTCACAAGAACAACAAACTACCCTGTCTACAAGAAGTCTGTCGTCAAGAAAATCACGATGAGCTTAATGCTTCCTTATACCAAATCCAGTCTGACGTGCATACTCGTTATAAAATTGATAAGCTTCGTCTTCATTTTTAAATTTCATACCGATAGTCGGAATTGTTGTTTTTGTTTGACGATCTTATCGTTCATCAATGCCTTTTCCACTATCTTTCAACGTAGTGTGTTCAACTGCTCTCTCTGATAATTCGTCGTTTGTTTCAAAGTCAAATGATCGCATTCGTGTACGTTAATATATTAAATAAAAATTCGTGCAAATACGTCAAGTAATAATTAAAACGAATACGTTATAACTAACACCACGCGCGGTAAGTAGTGTACCTATAGTCTGTAATATAGCTATAGCGAATATCCGAGTATCGAACACGAGGAATAAATTGAGTACTAGTAATAACCTATCATTTGATATTTAGCCTAAATAAATATTTTTAGTTGTAACTTAAATATTTAAAAATATTTAAAAATATAACTTTGTTATAAAATAAATGTGCTCGGGATTTCGAACCCCACCAGGTATCATTGACGAGACCGTAAATTATCGTTAACACAAAAATAATGACTAAGTCGCGGTAATTCCTACTCACGACCGAATTTGCTGTCGCCCTAGTCGGTTGTGAGAATATATATTAATTTACCTAAACCGAGGATCGGTTATTTGCTGTCGCCCTATAATCGAACTCCTATAATTTTATGAGTGGTCTAATCGTTTTTCTAGCTGTCGCCCTAAAACGATATTACCACGAAATCACATTAACATATAGAAATATCGAAGTGATATTCAAATCAACGCGTGGACATATTAATTTGAACAACAAAATCATAAATGATAAATAGCCAATATCGCATGTTCACGAATAATTTACGTTCAATAATTCTACCTAGTGTTCATCTCATCACAAGCACACAGAAAAATTAGCTACTCATGCTCAGTATAGGACACAAAGAATACATAAAAGAGAAAAACATATTTTCTTCCCTGATATTTGGCCCCGATAGCGTCCCGTCCCCTCCAAGTTTCCGTGTCTCTTTTCGGTTCTATATCACGTCACTTCTCAGCCGGTCCGTGTAGCGCTGCCCTCCACTGCGTGAGCTTCAGTTGCCCGCTGCCCTACGTGTGCACGTCGTTGGGTAATTTCGTCGAATGGTTGGTGAACGGCCGAGGAAGGTGCTTGAGGTGAGGTGGGTGCTTGGTGGTCGGCGTCGATGGCAGCGTAAATAAGGATGTCCTACCTGCTTGAAGAGCTGCCTGCTATATTTATTCCAGCCGTGAGGTGTTTGAGGGGTTAGAGCTCGATGGTAGTTGAGTGGAAAGTGTTAGATCCGTGGCAGTAGGGATCCGAAAATACTTTAACCTTGATTGGATTAATTAAGGCGATAAACTAAATACAGCGGAATAAAAGGCGTACCTGAGAATTCCATAGCGTTCGTAGCGAGAACCGGGTATGTGGATCTTCCAAGTACGCGTACGTGAAACCTTTAACTCGGGGAAGATGGGTACCCCAAAGATCCTTAGACGCAGTCACTAGGGTTTACGAGAGTGACGGCTGTGTGTTTCGTTGTACAGCACTTAGGAACCACACCCATATTTATAGATGTCATAATGGGCTGGCCCGTTAATAAGCCATTTACGTTCCAGCCCCCAGGAATTCTACACATATATTAATTAACCCCACATATCTTATTTAATTGCGACAGACCCCCTTAAATTTAATTGATCACCGAATGAGTCCTTTACTTAATTACAATATTTGGCATACGACTAATACCGCAATACATGTACGTCTACATGTCCGAACGTTAATCGTGCTAGAAATACGTAGTCGAATAGTCCCAGCCTAACAATCTCCCACTGGACTATAAGACGTTGTATTTATCAAATAAGCACCTTTCGTCGTATACTAAATATCGTACCGAATATAGCCATAACCGAAGTGTCGCATATGAAACCAATCCCGTCCATCAATATTGTCGATGTAAGAACTAAAGGGGTAGTCGTTATACATATATCGTAACTCAACCCACAATAATCACGAACACCAACTCCATCGAATGACATAGACCCAGTGTGGACGTGTAGCATGGAAATTACATGCTCAGTTGATCACGCATGTCTATTTCCAACTGGTCCTACTTTAGTGAGATCAGAATTCAGAGATAAACTAATGGATATCCGAAAACCCAAATGTCATGACATACATGTATTAAAGAAACTTTGTTAAATAATCATTAAACACAGAATTAACAGAATCCACGATAAGACATAAAACTTAATTCGTCACACCCATACGAGCAACATGCTCATGAAATATAGCGGGCGCTAACGCTTTAGTAAGCTGATCTGCAATCATAAAATCTGTTCCTATATGCTCAATGATTATATATCCACTCTGAACTCGTTCTTTCACAACTAGGAACTTAATGTCTATGTGATTAGACCTGGAAGAGCTCCTGTTGTTATTGGAATACAGGACCGCCGAATTGTTGTCACAGAATAGCTTTATTGATCGTTCAACAGAATTGACAACTTTAAGTCCTGTCACTAAATTGCAGCCAAACAGCCTTGGAGGCCTCGTAGCAAACTACAAATTCTGCCTCCATCGTAGATGAAGCGATAAGTGTCTATTTGACACTTTTCCAAGAAATCGCTTCCCCATCCAGCATAAAAACGTAACCAGATGTCGATTTGCGGCTGTCGACGCATCCCGCAAAATCAGAGTCACAATACCCAATGATCTCCAAATACTCTGACTTTCTGTATGTGAGCATATAGTCCTTCGTCTTTTGAAGATATCGAAAGACCATTTTGGCTGCTACCCAATGTTCTCTACCCGGATTGCTTTGGTATCGACCAAGCATTCCTACGAATAACGCCAAATCAGGTCTGGTGCAAACCTGTGCGTACATTAAACTTCCCACTGCCGACGCATATGGTATATCCTTCATGTGCTTGGATTCCAAAATGTTATCCGGACATTGTTTGAGGCTGAACTTATCACCTTTTGAGACTGGAGTGTCATGTGGACGACAATTTTCCATGCTAAACCTTTGCAGTACCTTTTCGATGTAGCTCTTTTGTGATAACCCAAGAGTTCCCCGTGAGCGATCACGGTTAATCTGGATCCCTAATACAAAAGAAGCTTCCCCAAAATCTTTCATGTCAAAATGACCCGAAAGAAAGCTCTTGGTGTCCCGAAGTAAATTAACATCGCTGCTAGCTAGTAAAATATCGTCAACGTACAAGACCAAAAAGATAAATCTGCTCCCACTGAATTCGTGATACACACAGTCCTCAACAGAGTTAGCCTCAAAACCGAAAGAGGTGATAGTCTGGTGAAACTTGCGGTACCACTGACGAGAAGCCTGCTTGAGTCCGTAGATGGATTTCTTTAGTTTACAGACCAGTGGGCTAGATTTTTCCGAAGCTAAGCCCTCTGGCTGCAACATATATATAGTTTCCTCGAGATCTCTATTGAGGAAAGCTGTCTTTACGTCCATTTGATGCAACTCAAGGTCAAAATGTGCCACAAGCGCCATGATCATTCTAAAAGAGTCTTTCGATGAAACTGGAGAGAAAGTCTCTTTATAATCTATGCCTTCCCTCTGAGTAAATCCTTTCGCGACAAGACGAGCTTTATATCTCTCAATGTTACCCAGTGAATCCCGTTTGGTTTTAAATACCCATTTGCAACCAATCGGTTTCACACCTTCAGGCAACGAGACGAGATCCCAAACGTCGTTGTCCTTCATGGATTGGATTTCCTCCTTTATGGCATTGGTCCATTCGCGAGCCTTAGAGCTTTCCATTGCCTGTTGGTATGTAAAGGGATCATCTCCCACCAAATCAATGGTATCCTCATGCTCGTGCAGAAATACAACGTAATCATCCGGAATTGCATTTTTCCTTTCTCGCGTTGACCTCCGTAGAGGCGCTGGTTCAATCTGAGGTTCATGAGTTTGTACTTGATGATCAGCTTCAGCATCACCTTCATAAGGCTGATCGTGATGAACAGCTACAGGTGAAGTATGCTGATCCATTGGAGGAACGATTTCATCTTCGTCCATATCTCGAGGTCGGATAACCATAGGGACAAAAACTTCGTCCTGACCGACCTGAGCTGTATGAAGAGGAATTTCTGAACCCTCTTCTTCGAATAGAAAATCGTTTCGATTATCCTTATCCTCCCCAAACTCAAGATCCTCAAAGAATCTGGCATTTCCTGTCTCGAAAAATGTTCTTGATGTGGGATCATAAAATTTATAGCCTCGTGATTTTTCCAGATAACCTACGAAGTAGCTACTAACAGTCCTTGAGTCCAGTTTCTTCTCGCCCGGCCTGTAAGGCCGTGCCTCAGTAGGACATCCCCAAACTCGTAAATGCCTAAGGACGGGCCTTTTACCCGTCCATAACTCATAAGGGGTACTGTTCGTAGCTTTAGTAGGGACTCTATTAAGAATGTAGGCTGCAGTTCTTAATGCGTCGCCCCAGAGAGAGTGAGGTAAAGTCGTACGAGCAATCATACTTCTCACCATATCCTGAAGGGTTCTGTTTCGTCTCTCAGCAACACCGTTCATATTTGGACTTCCTGGCATGGTGTACTGAGGGACGATCCCACACTCCTCTAGAAACTTAGCAAACGGTCCTGGAAGTTGTTCACCTGATCCGTCATACCTCCCGTAGTATTCTCCTCCACGGTCGGATCTGACAGCCTTAATCGTTTTGCCGTGTCGATTTTCGACTTCAGCTTTAAACGCCTTAAAAACGTCAAGTGCTTCAGACTTCTCATTAATTAGGTACAAATACCCGTAACGAGAGTAATCATCGATGAACGTGATAAAATAGCATTGTCCATTCCAAGAAGCCGAAGGGAATGGACCACACACATCCGTATGAATCAGTTCTAAGACTTCCTTAGCTCTCTCAGCATTTAATTTTCTTTTATTTGTTGTTTTACCCTTTATACACTCGATACATAAATGATCTCTGGATTTATCAAGTGTTTCCAGAATTCCATCAGACACAAGCTTATCAATTCTCCTTTCGGATATATGACCCAAACGCTTATGCCATAGACCAAATGAATTCTCGGATGGTAACTTGCCTTAATTCCTCTAGTTTCCACATTATGGGACTCTCCGTAGTTTACTGTATCAAGTAGATACAGATTATCATGATCAAATAAGTTACTGGTTCCAATAGCCGAAGATTTAAAATGAATAACACACTTTCTGTTACCAAATGAACAAATATAACCTTCTTTGTCCAAAACAGAAACCGAAATCAAATTTCGTCTAAACGACGGAACGACGAAAGTGTTATTCAGATCCAAAAAGAACCCAGAACTCAACAGTAATCTAAATGTCCCGACGCCTTGAACTTCAACTGCTTCTCCAGCCCCCATATAGATGAATCTTTCGGCATCATTGGGCTTTCGGCAGTTTAGGCAGTCCTTCATAAACATACTTATATGAGTTGTAGCACCAGAATCAACCCACCAAGTATGTCTCTGTACGGAAATCAAATTGATTTCAGCGCTTACAAAAATCAAATTTTTCTTTAGGCGCCAAGCATGATATTTGGCACAATCCTTCTTTATATGAGAAGTTTTCTTGCAGAAGAAGCATCGAATTAATTTTTCTTTATGCTCTTTGTGAGAGCCATTAGGCTTCCTCTGTATAACCGCAGTTTCCTTAGGTACTTTATTTTTCCAAGCATCAATTATTGTACCATTAGCTGTTGATATTATGTTCACGGCAGAGTTCGTAGTCGCAACACCGACCATCTCAGCTGAAAAGAGAACGATGAGTGAATTAACTCACAATTTTTAGCTTTAATAATGATTAAAAAACTATAAAATAACAACCCATCTTCAGCTTAATCGTCGTGCAAAAGAGCCTAACGAAGGTTAGGTAGTCAATCCACGAGTGATCAAACTGGTGCAACGATCAAGCGTCCGTACCCTATTCTAGCCAAGTAGTCGCCTTCCGAAGGGCCGATCAACTACTCGCAATGGAAAAACCTTCAGGTACTTCAGCTTATCGTCACAGACGTACACAAGCCACTGCCAGATAATCGCCTTCCGAAGGGCCGGTCGAAATATCCTCATGCACCATGTTACGCCACCGTCCCGACTATTAGATTTATAAAATCTCCACAGCAGAGGTCACGAAGGTGACTATACTGCTTTAATAAAATATATCTAATAATCGATATGCTAAAATAAGCATCTTTATGCCGTTATTAAATTTAATAATCACTGTCTGTTAAAAGTCGCAATTTTTCCGAATACTTCTGACTTTAAAAGCACCCCGAATAGTCACGGAAAATAGCCAACTAATAACACATTTATTGGACCTAATAAAATTAAATTAGTCCAAATATGAAGTGGGCCTAAATTTAATCTTAACCTGATGTGGCCTATTTACTAGTCTAGGAAGCTCAAAAGAAAACTTAAATGGCCCATGTATATTTATATTAACAACATGATATGGGCCAAAACAGATTAAGCCCATTAAGAAACCCAAAGCCCAACGAAATCACATCAAGCAAATATAATATCTAGCACCTAGCGTAACATACCCACCAAATGGAAAGTAAGGCACGAATTCCTAGACAGCAACTTAATAAATATTAATGTGGCACATGTAAAACTAACCACATGCTTATCAACGTGCATCTAAAATAGGAAATGAAGTAGACCCACTATTGGGCCCATAATAAACCCTAATGCAGCCCCTAATGCCAAAGCATTATCAGCCGCCAACGATGCCACACGGCTCAACACCCAACTGTGCTTCGCGACTCAACCCAGGGGCTCCCAACGGCGGCGCCAGTATGGCAGCCACCACGTCGCTGACGTGCATCCACAAGTCAAAGAGCTGCGAAATCTCAGCCATCGCACCGCAGCCGGTGCGCAGCCCGTCGACGCCCAACGGCGCTGAACCGCGTGGCACACGGCGTCGTTGACACAGCCGCGCAGCCACCTTGCAGTGCCCAACGGCGCTGCCCTTCGGCAGCTTTTTCAGCCGTAAAAAGCGCCCGACGACCCCGATCTGCAACTACCAGATGCGACGTCCAACGGCGCCGCAGTGCAGATGCGGTCGCAGCCGAGCAATTCTGACCAATTGAGCCCACATGGCTACCCTACGTTCATGATAAACCCCTAATTAATCCAAAGCAAGGTGGCTCTGATACCACTTGTTAGATCCGTGGCCGTAGGGATCCGAAAATACTTTAACCTTGATTGGATTAATTAAGGCGATAAACTAAATACAGCGGAATAAAAGGCGTACCTGAGAATTCCATAGCGTTCGTAGCGAGAACCGGGTATGTGGATCTTCCAAGTACGCGTACGTGAAACCTTTAACTCGGGGAAGATGGGTACCCCAAAGATCCTTAGACGCAGTCACTAGGGTTTACGAGAGTGACGGCTGTGTGTTTCGTTGTACAGCACTTAGGGATCACACCCATATTTATAGATGTCATAATGGGCTGGCCCGTTAATAAGCCCATCAGATATTTACGTTCCAGCCCCCAGGAATTCTATACATATATTAATTAACCCCACATATCTTATTTAATTGCGACAGACCCCCTTAAATTTAATTGATTACCGAATGAGTCCTTTACTTAATTACAATATTTGGCATACGACTAATACCGCAATACATGTACGTCTACATGTCCGAACGTTAATCGTGCTAGAAATACGTAGTCGAATAGTCCCAACCTAACAGAAAGTCGTTGGTGAAGTGTTCGGCTTGTAAGATTCCTCCTTGATGTGGGTTATCGAGATGATGGAGAGGTGGATTATCGTTGGTGTGTCTTTGGGCAGAGAGGTGGATTCTTGATGGTGAGAAGTTCGAACCCCACGTCAGGTGTGTAGTGTGAAGTGTTCGGTTAGCACCCTTTTATATGTGATGAAGATTGAACAAAAATAGAACACATCCGTAAGATCAGCAACTCTTCTCTTCCTCCTTGAATTCTGCTCCACGTTTTCTGCTCGTGTGTTTCTCTCTTCTTTTTTGTCCTTTTTTGTAAACGTGTGTATGGTACTATAATTGACATCAGTGGGCTTTTGCATAGTGGGCTTGAGCTTTTTTTTGTCATGGGCTGATGTGTAATGGGCCCAAAGGATTTTATTTGGGCCAATATTCGACTTAGGGATAGTCCAATTTCCTTCGAATCTGATTATTCATGCTTGTAATTATTTTTTCCAATATCTATCGAAAATAAAATATAAACATATACGTACGAAATCTGAGGAAATTCAAATAAATAGAAACCGAAAATACGCTTTTATGGGGTATAAAATATAATATAAATTCCATATATCATAAGCTTGCGACGTGCGGATGCATTTTCTTCATCCTACAAAAACGAATTTGATAACAAGCAATCAAAATAGAAGAACGACACAATTAAAAAAAGATGTAATTAAAAATTACCGGATCGAAAAATTTTGTCAAGGAAATTCTGCAGTGCAAAAACTCAATAAGATTTCTTCTGGGATTATGTAAACTTTTGTTCAGGTGTTCTCAAGTGAATTTCGTTTATGAAGAAAAGATGTGTGTTAATAAGGGTGTAATCTATAGATAAATACGTAACTGAATAAAAAAGTTACAAATCAGTACCCACGTCAGAAAATTTTATATATAGGTACCCGATTTACTGTTTGTACCAGTTTATGTGTAAAGACCGTACCTTTCAATGTGCGCATAGTGTACAATGTCACGCCTTTATACGGTAACCTATACCGTTGCTATAGGTTACCTAAATGTGCTAATATGGCGTACAATTTTCTCAACGTATACCACAATACGATGCTATAGGGTACCTAAATGTGCTAATATGGTGTACCTGCGGCGGATCGGGTACCTATGTGCAAAAAAATTTACCTACATATAAAAAAATCCTGACATGATACTGATTACAAGTTTTTATCCAAATAGGTATTTATGTGTAAATACCACTTAATAAGGTAAGTGAAAGATAAATTTTCTTTTTATAGATATTCATGTGGCCCAATTAATATCTCTCTATTAAATTTTAAAATTTTAAAGCAACCACAAGCATGTATCCACAATTTTTGTCTTTTTAGTCTTAGTTTGAAAATCCAATTTCCATGCCATCAATATAATTAGTGGGTACACCATTGAGACATCTATTGGCACATATGATCTCATTCAATATAATTAGTGGGTACACCCATTGAGACATCTATTGGGACAGATGATTTCGTTCACAAGTGGATATGATTGAATGAGGCCTTTTAAATAAAATAATGCAATTTAATCAAAATTTAATAAAATGGGGGTAATTGAGACCGAAATTAATAAAATCGGGCAAAACGCGTTTATTAAATGCGACGTCGCGGCCATTAGCCGTGACGTTGATGTGGCACGAATAAAAACACGCGTTCATTAAATGGTTGTTTTTTATTTTTATTTTGTTTTTTTTGTTTGAGTCATCGCCCTCATTAGGGGCGACGTTCACTTCTCTTTTTCTTTTTTAATTTTTTATTTTAATTTATTTTATATTTATTAATTATAAAACCCACCACATCATAAAATTATCGTTGTGATTTATATAATAAAAATCAATAAACGCATCTAATTTATTGTTTGTTTCGCGACGATTAAAATGATATGCATATCTTATATTTTTCGATAATAAAAGATACTTTTTTATTTTTATAAATTATAAAATACTTAAATTGGAATAAATTTGAAAAATACTTAAATATTTCCGATATTTCGAAAATATAAGATATGCATATCGTTTTCATCGTTGTGAAACGACAATAAGTTAATATGTTTATTAATTTTTATTATGTAAATCATATGAAATAACGATGATTTTATGATTTGTTGGATATATGCGGCGCCCCTGACTTCTACCGCCCATTCTTACTACTATTCTATGTGACTGCATGTGATATAATTAAATCTATATTACGAACATGCGTACAAAAGTTTTCCTTTTATATAAAGGAAATTCTTCTGTACAGTACAAAATATCCCTAGAACATAAATACAAGGTAGAGTGCGCATGCGTGTTCAAAATAATCTATTGGCCCGCCGCTCAAGTCGCCTCCATGTACACACTGCCACCTCAAAAGTCCTCCGGAAGCTTCAAAAATTGGCCTCGCATTCGTAAAGATCGCGTACCGTGATCCCGTGAACCTACAACACATAAATACGTGGAATGAGCTTAAAAAACTCAGTAAGTGAAAGTCATGCATGCCATGCACGTGTCCTAATTCGCAAAGGCATCCGCGCCAATGCTCCCTAGACCTCATAAATTTCCTTGTCTTGTCTTGTTATGTAGGGCCCTCGGCTTTCTTGCTATGCACCATCATGGAGCTTGAATTCACTAGGGATAAATAAATATAAGTGGCAATACCCACTCAAGGGAGGCTAACCCTAGGGCGCTTTTTCTGTCCCAAGGTGGTTTCCTACGCCACGCGGACGCTTCATACCGGTAGCCTAATCTGAGGTAGTCAACACCAGAGGTACCCTCGGTGTCGCTTACTCCCTCAGCTCGCATCCTCCAGGTTTCACGACCCGCCATGAGGGCATTAGCCCTAAAATCATGTCCTGCCTTGTACATGTCATGTCTTGACGGTACACGACGCCACCATGGTAGCATAGAAGAGCCGCGACTCAACTGTGAGTCGACATCAGACGCCCATATCGGCGAATCATTATCGCTCTCAGACGATTGTACATTATGCACGCTCTCATATCATGCCTTTTGTACTGAACGTGCGTGCATATGCTCGTATCATGAATATGCGTGTCATGCCATCATATCATGTAAATAAATCATGTGTGTCATGTAACGCAAATAATTCACATAGGAAGTCACGTAATATCACAGAAATACATAACACATAATTTCATGCACATACAATTATGTGTTGTAGTTGGGACTTCCACTTACCTGGTATCCTTAGCTATTAAATTTATCGTACGGTATGTCGCTAACCTTTGAACCCTAAGTATACAAACATATAAAATTGGGGTTTGTTAGTCTAGTTATAACTTCACGAAATTGGCTTAATTTAGAAAACCCTAGTTTGGACGTTCATAATTTCGAAACCAATTTTGAAATGGACCTCGACATAGCTTTGACCTAAATCTCGAGATGGTTATGAGTTGGATCTCGAGTGGAATTGTACAATGTTATTAATATAAATCTCGGTATGTAAATAAATCTCGACCTCGACATGATAACTTAGAATTCGACATTATATACAAGGGTTCGATCATTTAATCAATACACAAGGATCTCGACACAATTAAACAAGGGACTTTATGGCTTTCATAATATATACAAAGATGTTGATATAAATTTTCAAGATAGATCTCGACTTTGGTAAACTAAATTTCGATATTCCATAACCCTAAATATTTCGACATGGTTAGCTCGAGATCTTTGTATTAAACTTCGAACTTAATTCCAAAATAGATTTCGACATTTTATATCCTTATTCTTAGCCCTCGAATTCGATCTACAAACTGATATGGCTTCGAGATTTATGATCTGAAGAAGCCATATCATACGAAAACCCTCTTTTTATACAAAATTATCTAAACCTTCGATTAAAACACTTATTTCTTAAGAACAGTGTGAATATCATTTGAATTTCTAAGTATACTTAAAACTTCAAATTTTATAACCTAAATAACACGAATTCCTACGGCTTTGGTGCATATCAGTACTTAAAACATACTATAATTATAAATAAAAACATGAGTTCAAGATAAGAAAGTATATCACTTGAAAACAACATTTTTGTTATGGAATTGACCTAAGTATTTGATCGAAACCCTATATTTCAAGAATAGTAATTATCAAATATTTTTAGAAACCCTAAGATTAGTAGTTAAACCCTAATTATATCTAGCTTTTTGACCCTAATATTCTTAAAACACGTTAAATATGCATGGAGATGCCAAGTTGTAGTAAGTTGTACCTTTTTCCCAAGCTTTGTGATATCTCTGTTCAACTTCTTTCCTTCGGTCTATTAATGTCTCTGTTGGTTTTCGAGGGTTTGTATTAAGGAAATGAAGTATTTCGTTTCTTATCTCCCACTTGACGTGTTCAACTGAATAAATGACATTGATGTCTTTTAGTTCTTATCTTCAATTATGTACCTTTCTTTGTAATTAAGAAATTCCCGAAATTTAAATGTTTCTATTTTCCTACTTGATCTCGAGTTTTAAATATTTCGGACCTAAGAATTTCGAGATTGTTGGTAATCAACAACTCGACATTTGATTGCTCAGTCTCCTTAAGAGGGATTATTGTTTTAGTGTTCAACGTGTTCTGAAGATTTAATGACATGATATTATGAATGGAATTCTTGATAAACATTAATCATTGAAACGCTTATTTGATGGGACCCTAATGACGTTATTTTCTTCAACACTAACTTAATAGTTATCTTCAAACACTTGGGCTTTTATGTGTAAGCCTAGCCCAATTCATATTTAGTCCAAATTAACTATAGCCTTAATCCTATTCCTATTAAGGTTATTAAAATTCGAATTTCTCTTATGTTGATTCGATCCCTACCTACATAAGTATTAACTATTTTTCCTAAGTCCCAACACTACCTTCCAATTCATACATGTCATGTTAGCATATAACATGAAATCATATTAGGCATATAAAAGTCACAAAACATGCCTCATGCAGTCACGTAAGTCATATAATATGTATGCATATTTATTGGCCGGCTTACTTACGGGACTCGTGTATTACAATATATAAAATAAATTAAAAAATAAAAAAGAAAGAAATACGAAGAAAAAAAGGAATGACTCATTATTTAGTGGACCATTTTCTTTTGTACACCTTAGTACGAATACATTATTTCGGGGATCATTTATTTTCTTTCTCAATAGATATATTTTCAAAGTCTTTACCCATTTAATTGTTTTTTAAAATTATTCAAATTACTTAAGTATTTTTTAATTTATAAAAATAAAAAAATATTTTGATTATCAAAAAATATATAATATGCATATCATTTATCGTCGCGAAACAAACAATAAATTAGATGCGTTTTTTGATTTTTATTATGTAAATCTCATGAAATGAATATGATTTTATGATTTGGTGAATTTTATAAATATAAATATAAAATAAGTTAAAAAAATGTAAAAAAAAAAAGAAAAGAAAAGTGAACATCGCTCCCTAATAGGGGCTACGACACAAACAAAAAAAATAATAATAAATGAAACCATAGCTGCATTTATTAGACGTGGCGCCGCGCCTACCTAATAGGCGCGACGGCCGTTGTTGGGCCTTTAACGGGACCAACGCGTTTTTTATTCGTGCACGTCATCATCGCGACTATTATCCGTGACGTCACATTTAATGGCCGCATTTTGCCCTATTTTATTAATTTCGGACGAAATAACCCCATTTTATTAAATTTTGATTAAAATTACATTATTTAATTTAAAAAGCCATTGAATGAACGAAAAATTAATGAGATGGGAAAAAGGTCCAAAAAGATAAGATGGGATTAGCACTCAAGCCCAGTCCAGCCCAGCCCAGCCAATTTGAATGGGAGACTTGCCCCACAATTGAAATAAAACAGTGTGAATTTGGAAATATTTAATTTAATTAATTACGAAATAGACGAACAGAAATTGAAAATATATATCAATAAATAATACGGGGAAAAAATCTGATAACCCATCCTTAAACCCGCGATACCCTTAAACCCTAATTTCGGCCTCTCCCTGAAAATGCTGTGCAACTTCGACAGCTTCGTGTTGAAATTACGGCTATTGCTTCGCTCGGTAAGTTAAAGTTGCTCTGTATGTTAATGTTGAGGTTTATGGGGATTTCAGAGTCTTCGAATTTCTGCTTCAATTCGTACGATTTGTTGAGCAGTTAAATGCATCGGCCTCGGATTTTGTTGAGCTGCAGAGTACTCAGGGACAGGGCTGCATCTCTATTGAACCGCAAAAGCAATTCCTTCCAATCTCAGCTGATTAGCAACCTCGGCCTTAGGGATAGAGATGGGGTTTTTGTACTTCGATCAATTATGTACAGTTCTTATACTTTTACGAGGCGAGCTCAGGACCCAAACGACCCATCCATCTTGATGAAAGAGGATGGAGTTGCGGTTTGTTCCCAAATGTGGCTCGAGAATTTCCGCGAACCCAATAGAACAGCCACTAATTTAACCAGTTATTTGAGAAGGTTTGAGCTGTGGGTTTTGGCCTATCAGAAGGTTTGCGCAGACGAGATAGGTGCTTACATGCCACGTAGCTCGATCACTCGGTCTGCGCTCGAAGACTTGTTGGCTCTTCGTAATGCTGTCCTCGACGGTAGGTTTAAGTGGGGAGCTAGGTTAGAGTTCTTCATAAAGTCTCCAAAGGATAAGACAGAGTACGAATCTCTGTCTAAGAGGAAGATTAGGGCGATCTTGACAACAACGCAGCCAGCCCCTTTTCAAGATAAGCTTGTCCAGGAGGTGTTATATATGATGTTGGAGCCAGTTTATGAGGCGAGGTTTTCGCAGAAGTCGTATGCTTTTAGACCTGGGAGAAATGCGCACACAGTGCTAAGAATGATCAGGAGAAATTTCGCCGGTTATTTATGGTATATCAAGGGAGATTTGAGCTGTATCTTGGATGGGATGAAGGTTGGGATGGTGATTGGTGCTCTCATGAGGGATGTTAGGGATAAGAAAGTGGTCGATTTGATAAAAGCTGCATTGACAACTCAGGTTATTAAGACCAAATTCGAAGACGGGGAAAAGAAGAAGAAGACGAAGAGAAAGTATCAGAAAAAGAGAGTTCTTGCAGACGATGAGCCCAAGCCCGATCCATATTGGTTAGAAACTTTTTTCGGTTTCGCACCCGAGGAAGCCGAGATACTTCCTTCATGGGGCCATTGTGGTATCCTCAGCCCTCTTTTGGCCAACATATGCCTAGACGAATTGGACCAATGGATGGAAAACAAAATCAAGGAATTCTACAAGCCATCGGCGAGCGATGTCATATATAACGGTCCCGAGCAAGGAAGCACTTCATGGCCCGAGTTTGTTCCCACTAGCGGCCCGGACAAGACGAGGAAGATTGACTACATAAGATACGGCGGCCACATATTAATAGGAGTTCGTGGGCCAAGGGCAGACGCTGCTACCCTTAGAAAGCAGCTGATCGAATTTTGCGACGAAAAGTATATGCTCAAGCTAGACAACGAAAGCCTCCCCATCGAACACATAACGAAGGGCATAATGTTTCTTGACCACGTCTTGTGTAGAAGGGTCGTTTACCCTACTCTTCGGTACACTGCCACGGGCGGGAAAATAATCAGCGAAAAGGGCGTTGGAACCCTTTTGTCTGTAACTGCTAGCTTGAAGCAGTGTATTAAGCAGTTCAGAAAGTTGAATTTCCTCAAGGGAGATAGAGACCCCGACCCACAGCCCTGTTTTAGAATGTTCCACGCCACTCAAGCCCATACCAACGCTCAGATGAACAAATTCTTGTCGACCATAGTTGAGTGGTACCGTTACGCTGATAACAGAAAGAAGATTGTCAATTTCTGTTCTTACATCATAAGGGGTTCTTTAGCAAAGCTCTACGCAGCAAAGTACAAGCTGAGGTCGAGGGCTAAGGTTTATAAGATTGGTGCGAGGAATTTGAGTCGACCTTTGAAGGAAAAGAAAGGGCAATCGCCTGAGTATCACAATCTTCTGAGGATGGGGCTCGTTGAGTCTATCGATGGGCTTCAGTACACTCGAATGTCTCTTGTGCCTGAAACTGATTATTCGCCGTTGTCAGGTGCGTGGAGGCCCGACCATGAGAAGGCGTTGCTTGAATATATAAAGCTTGAGGACTCTAAAACTATCAAAGAGCAGCGAAACTGCTTGAAAGAACAAGGGTTGGTTTCGCCTCAAGATTACGTTTCAATGCTCGTTTGGAATTACAAAAAGAATGCTATTGCAGTGGATGATAAGAACATTTCGTCTATGCTGAGCAGTGAGAGTGAAAAAGTTGGGATCTTGGGTAAGTTTGGCGGTGAAAGCGATGGCGAAAGGGTTACGAGCGAAGAACGTAAGGAAGAAAGAGTTAGTGCCTCGGCCCATTTGTGAAGTGTTTTTTTGGTAAACCTTTTCTTGAGAATTAAGAGTTTTGTTGTCGAATATGATGAAGTCCTCAATATGTACAACTGATTCATGTGGAATGGATGAAATATATACCTGAGAATTATCGTTTTAACATTCTAATGTGTCTTTTTTTTGGGCGTGGCTCATTTCTTTGATCTCTGTAGTTGGTTATCTTTGTTAAGTTCTTGTTTTGTTTCTGACAATTTGTTCGAATGAAAAGGTATGCTTTTACAGCTATGAACTACTTAACACTTGTAATATAGCCTGGCGTTTAGAGAAGGATATAAGGACAATCATCAAAGTTATTAAAATAGAAATCCTAAATTCCTAATCATATCATATATCCTTACAATAATAATAATAATAGAAAGATTACGTCAAACCAGCGACACGGATTCGCATAGTTTTCGGTGTGTAATGAAAGCAAACATTCAATGCTGGCTCGTTGACTATTTCACCAAAAATTGCAACGGTTGTGAAAATATTTAAAGAATTCTTTTTTTTTGTGAGCTTTTTAATTCGGCTGATATCCATCAAACGAAATTAAAATACAAATTATGTTTTGATTCACAACTTCCAGGACCATCTGCCCAACCTCTTCTTCATGATCCCAATGTGCACATTAAATAAGGAAAGATACGTATTATTTTATTTTATTACCACTTGAGCTTCGTCTCCCTAGCATTAAATGGTCTTAATAATGTGGGGGAACCTTACACGTCTCTCTTTGACTTTTTGAGTCAAGTTGCTGTTTTGATTTTAGAAAGGGTTCGAGTCCTCAAAAAAACCTATTTCCTTTGGATGGTAAACAAGTCGGTTGAATCATATTCGAGTTCAACTCGTCTAGTTAACTGGTTGAAAACTTAAACTTGACCTGACCTGTTTACTTAAACAGTTGAAATATTGAACCCTAACCCGACCTGCTTCAACCCAAATATAATCAACCCATTAACCCGCCAACCCGTTTAAATTAAAAAGAAAAAAACATAATGGAATAATCAGAATTATAAACTAAACTTAAATAGAACATTAGAGAAACAAAGCAGTTGTTTTTTTTCTAAAAATCAACAACAGTAAAATTTCAAATAATACAAGTCATATAATTAAACAAAAGCAGTTTATTTTATTCTATTAAGGATATTTTAATAATTTATATTATTGGGGTATTGGGGTAAAATGCTGATAAACGGGTTGATTTCGGGTTGATTTCGTGTTGAAAATTCGAAGCTAACCTGACCCACTTAATATTCGGATTGGGTTCGGATTTACCCATTTACTTAAACAGGTCGAAAATGTCAACCCAAACCTGCTATTTCCGGTGAGGTTCGTGTCGGGTTGGCGGCCGGGTTGGTTTTTAACATCCTAATTTTTAGAATATTTTCAACATACTTTTAATTCGGAATTGATATAAATACCCGGTTATAAATTTCACATTTCTAAACATAGAAACCTATTTTATTGTGATTTTTAGAATTTTATTTTGAACATATTTTTAATAGAATGGTTACTAAAACAAAAAGAAAAGTAAATCCATATCCTACTCTTACCTTACAAGTAAAATCCCAACTCATAAAAGGCAAGTGACATAATATCCACAGTTATTACTAGAGGTGACAAAATCCGGATTAGGATATCCGGATTTTCGGATATCAAAAAATGATATCCGAATCCGGTCCGGTTTTAATCGGATATCCGAAAATCGGATATCCGCTCTATTCGGATATTTAAATTGGATATCCGCATCCGGTTTTTAAATTTATTTTTTTATAGTATATTTTTTCATATTTTCTTTACAAAATTAGTTTTTATTTCTTATCAAAACAAAAAATATATTTTTTTCATATAAAAATTACTACACATAGTAATTTACACAATATGTGAATTAATAATTCAAATTTACATAATAAATAATAAACAATATGTGAATTCATGATTCAAAATATATTCCGTTCAAAATCATTTCTTTTATTTCTTATCAAAATAAAAAATTTATTTTTCATATAAAAATTTCTACACATAGTAATTCACACAATATGTGAATTCATGATTCAAAATTATGTTACAAAATAACATAAATATAAATGTTTCTATAGGATTTTTTCCTTTTTGACCTTCACTTTTCATTTTGGGCTATTTTTTTATTTTTCTTATTATTTTTTAAGTAATAAAACCGGATATTGGATATCCGGATTCTAGACAAACCATTATTTTAAAATAATCGGATCGGATATCGATCCGCTTTTTAAAACCGAATATCCGGATTTTCGAGTTTTGAAAACCGAATATCGGATCGGAATTCGATTTTCGGATATTTTTGCCCTAGTTATTACATACAAAAATGGCCAAGCACGTCAAACTAGACAAAGAATAAACAAACAAAAAAAATCGTCATCACATCTTTTCCTCCATGAATAGGAAGAAAACATGTAGCGCCCTCCTAAATCTAATCCAACTAACCAATCAAAATAATTATGAATAAAACAACCACCATCATCATCATCATCAAGAACACCTCACCTTCAGTTTCCAAGAAAACCCTTCATGGGATCTGAGAAATCTCTCTCTCCTCTCTCTTCCCACCTCTTGAAAACGATCGTCGCAGCTTCCTTCCTCCTATGCTGTTCGCTTCTGCCGCCGCCGACGGGGTCGGCCCCCATCGCCGTGTCGTACATCTCGCCGAACTTCACCGTCACCCATTTTCTGTCGATAGACAACTCCGGCGGCGTTTTCTTGGCCTCTCAGGGCGGCGATTTCGAGGCGAGGATCGACAACTCCAGCCCAGAATCGAAGTCCTTCTACTTCGTCGTCGTCCACGTGGCGTCGAACGCCGTCGTTTGGACGGCGAATCGGAACCATCCCCTTTCCGATTCGTCCAAGTTGACTTTCACTGGCCTAGGGCTCGCCTTGTACGGCGACGATCAAGGAAAACCCATATGGTCAACGCCCCAGAATCTGACCTCCACCGCCGCCTACTTGCACCTCGCCGATACCGGCAACCTAGTCTTGCTCGACGGCAAGAACGCCTCTTTATGGGAGAGCTTTGATTCCCCCACAGACGTGCTAATCTCTGGGCAGAAGCTGGCCGCCGGCAAGAACTTGGTTTCCGCCGCAAACGACGGCGACCCATCGGAAGGCAGTTACAGTCTCGCCGTCGGCGACGGCGACGCCGTGCTTCAGTGGAACGGTGTCTCCTACTGGCGTCTCTCCATGAACACCAAGGCTTTCACAGAGTCGTCGGTCAACGCAAGGGTTTCTTACATGGTGATGAACTCAAGCGGCGTGTATCTAATCGGCGACTACGAAAAGCCCGTCATAAAGCTTCCCTTCTCCGGCGGCGGCGGCGATTCTCCGGCGGCGTCGGCGAACGCCTCCTTCTTGATGGTCAAACTCGACCACCGAGGCGTATTCAACGTTTTAAAATTCGACATCTCCGATCGATCCACGGCCCAAATCTTCACCGACCCGAGCGATGGGTGCAAAATCCCGGATATATGCAAAGAGCTCGGCGTTTGCACCAACGGAGGCTCGTGCCTGCAGTGCGCCTCAGGATTTCGAACTGACCCGAATAAAAATTATTGCGTCCCCGCCGACAATTCCTTGGCCTTGCCCGGCCCGTGTAATAATAATTCCTCTCCGTCGTCGTCGAACGTCAGCGTGATAAATTATGTGAGTCTTCGGAGCGAATACGACTACTTCGCGAACGAATTCGTTGACCCAGTGGCTAACGGCGTGGATTTACCATATTGTAAGAACCTATGCTCGTCGGACTGTTCTTGCTTGGGAATCTTCTACGCCCAAAGCTCGGGCTCGTGCTACACGATCGCGAACCGCATGGGCTCGCTCGTGGTCAGGCCCGGCCCAAAAAACGACCGTTCGGGCTTCGTCAAGACGCTCGTCGTCTCGGAACTTCAGGTCGACCCTGGAAGCAGTAAAAAGTCATCCGATTTCCCAATAGTCGCGTCCGTACTCCTCCCGACTTCGGGCGTCGCGCTAATCACAATCGTTGCCCTAATCATATGGTCGAGGCGGAGGAGGAGGAGACGGAGGAGGAAAATGTGGGAGGAGAGTCGTAGCAACGTAAAGCTCGGCGAGTATGAAGAGGAGGCGGACGAGTACTTCACGTCCATCCCGGGATTACCAGTGAGGTTCGCGTACGACGAGCTTGCCCGAGCCACCGAGGGATTCAAGAATCAGATCGGCTCGGGCGGGTTCGGGACGGTCTACAAGGGGCGGCTTGCGGACGGGACCGACGTCGCCGTGAAGAGGATCACCTGCCTCGGGGCTCAGGGCAAGAGGGAGTTCCTGACCGAGATCGCCGTGATAGGAAAGGTCCACCACGTGAACCTCGTGAGGCTCAGGGGGTTCTGCGCCTTCAGGGGCCAACGGCTCTTGGTCTACGAGTACATGAGCCGCGGCTCGCTCGACCGAACCCTATTCCGAGGCGAACGGGCCCTGGAGTGGGCCGAACGGTTCGAGATCGCGCTCGGAACGGCCCGCGGGCTCGCGTACCTGCACTCCGGGTGCGAGCACAAGATAATACACTGCGACGTAAAGCCCGAGAACATACTGCTGCACGGGAAGTCGTCCCAGGTGAAGATCTCCGACTTCGGGCTCTCGAAGCTCCTGAGCCCCGAGCAGTCGGGCTTATTCACGACCCTCCGTGGGACACGCGGGTACCTTGCTCCCGAGTGGCTCACGAGCTCGGCCATCTCGGACAAGACCGACGTGTACAGCTACGGGATGGTGCTGCTCGAGCTCGTCAGGGGGAAGAAGAACTCTTCCCCTCAAACTCAGACAGAAGATCATCACAGTAATGATGATACCTCGGAAGCATACAACAGCAACAACAACAACAACAATAGGTTTTCTTCCCCTCTGTCTAGCAACAACAACAACAACAATAGGTTTTCTTCCCCTCTGTCTAGGGAGTCGAGGGGAAGTAGGCAAAGAAGGCTCGTGTACTTCCCTTTGCTCGCCCTGGAGATGCACGAGCAGGGGAGGTACTTGGAGCTCGTGGACCCGAGGATAGCCGGGCGGGTGAGCCAGGAGGAGGTGGAGCGGCTCATCCGAGTGGCTCTGTGCTGCGTGCACGAGGAGCCGATCCTTAGGCCGTCGATGTCAAACGTGGTGGGGATGTTGGAGGGCGGGGTGGCTCTGGGCGAGCCGAGGATAGAGTCGTTGAGCTTTCTTAGGTTTTATGGCCGGAGATTCACAGAAGCTTCCACCTTGGAGGAGGAGGAGGCGGCGGAGGCCGGCTCCGCCGCCGCCGGAGGAGGCGGTGGGGAGTTTGTGTTGTGTGAACGGCCGCCGACTAACACGAGCAGTTCGTACAATTCGTTTTCTTATATGTCGTCGCAGCAGGTTTCGGGTCCGAGGTAGCAGCTCCTACTGCGTTGTATTATTCGTAGATTATTTTGTTTTTCTTTTTTTTTTTGAGTTTAAAGTTATCGAATTGTGTAAGTTGATGAAGTATTTTAATTAAGAATCTTTTTGTTTTGAAGATTCTTTTTTTCAAAATCGAGGAGCATCAAAATCATGGTTTGTGAATTGTGACGACGCCTGCGTATTTGTTGAGCATAATGAATTAATGTTGTAGTTGTAGTCCCTAATCGTAATAAAATAGTATAATAATTAGCAAACGGGACAGACTGTCGTAGACATAATTTAAACTTTTCTTAATTTGATTTTAAGGGATTTCCAACTAATTGAAACTGACCGTATTAATTAAATGACTCGACGAAGCCTAGAGAGCAAGCACATGCTACTACTATGCTATGCATGTTGTCCTCACATTCCAGGACATTATATGGCTTTGACTTATGTTGATTCAATTGATATTTCTCGGATCTCAAAATCAATATGGGCATGCTAAGACTTCTATTATAGACGTACGGAGATATATCATTGTAGAATAAGCAGTAGAATATAATTTATGAAAATCATCATCATATAGCTTCTTATATCCGATCCAAAGTTCAATGGCAGTATAATCTTTTCAAGATCGCTGATTCTGAGAGGAGAAGATAGACATGAATTTATAATATCATCAAGCTTTGCTATCGTATATGCAACGACTAACTAATCGTGGCAACAACATATATAGTTTCTTGAAATTTCGTTTTTTTTTTCTACTCCTTGGGAGCGACCAATCAATACGTAAATTTTTTACATTACAATATTAACATTATTCATTCAAATTTAATAAAATTCTCCAAAGAGGTGATCCTAGCTGTTGGTTCCGGTGTTGGCGTCTGGTCGGTGGCGCTCGTAAAACTCGAACAGAGTTTCGGCTTACTCGTCGAAGTCGAGGCACGTACGTCGTACGCTTTCCGAAGACGTTATTGCCCCGTATTTCAGTGCCTCGGGTTGTCGCAATACGTCCCTGTTAGGATATGCGGAAATCCCCGATAATTATTTTGCCTGAAAATGACGATAGTAAATAAACAAGACGAAAAATAAATTTGGACAGTGACACGAGATTTACGTGGTTCGGTCAGAATGACCTACGTCCACGGGCCGGAGGGTAGAACTTCTTTATTATGTGGAGTGATTACAAACACGTACACTGACGTGATACAAAAACAGCTACAACAATATTAGGAGTAGGCTATAGAAAATAACCGGAGAGGAGAAGATCTGTATGGCTGTGGTGGTGTTATCTTCCTTCGCTGAATGAGCCCTTTTATAGATGAATTAGGCCGTCGATCTTGTATGTGAATACATCAACTGTTTTCAGCTCACTTTTTGAATATTGAATACTGCGGCCGTTTCTTCTTTCCATTAGCTTCTGTTTGTATGACTTATTCAACCCATGTGAATGTTATTATTTTCAAAAGAATCGGTGCTCACAATCCAAAGGTCACATCTAACAAATCTCCACCTTGAACTTTGGTTTAGCAAATTACTCCACCTTGATTAGTAACATCTTTATCTCCCTCAGCCCTTAGCCTCGACGGGCTACTTCACCATTTCTGAAACACCAATCAAGTCCAAGCAATGCTTGAACTTGGAAACTGGAAGAGCTTTCGTATACATATCTGCAGGATTATCCTTCGTGTTGATCTTCTTGATGAACACCTTCTTATCTGCAATGATATCACGAATAAAATGATACTTAACATCAATATGCTTAGTCCTTTCGTGATACATCTGATCCTTAGTCAAATGAATCGCACTTTGACTATCACAGAAAATAGTAATAACTCCCTGATTCTGGGTTAATTCGCTGAATAACCCTGTCAACCATAATGCTTCCTTGATCGCGTCAGTAATCGCCATGTATTCTGCTTCAGATGCCACTACGTGCTGTAGAGTAGCTTTCCAGCTAACTGCACAACCTCCAATAGAAAATACATAACCAGTAAGAGATCGTCGTTTATCGAGATCACCTGCGTAGTCTGAATCGACGAAGCCAACGAGAGTATCACTGTTTCTAAACTCCAAACAAAAGCTTAGAGTACCCTTCAAGTATCTGAGAATCCACTTCACTGCTTGCCAGTGCTCTTTCCCTGGATTAGCCATATACCTGCTAACAACACTAACAGCCTGTGAAATATCAGGACGTGTACATACCATTGCATACATAATACTGTCGACTGCACTCGAGTGAGGAACTCGTGCCATATACGCTTCTTCCTCATCTGATGATGGTGACTGAGCAGCGCTTAGCCTAAAATGGCTAGCAAGAGGAGTGCTGACTGGTTTGGCATCGCTCATGCCAAATCTCTCCAAAACCTTCCTGAGGTAACTTTCCTGGGTCAGGTGTAACTTACCAACTCCTCTATCACGTCTAATCTCCATACCAAGAATCTTCTTAGCTGCTCCTAAATCCTTCATTTCAAATTCACCGTTCAATAAGGCCTTCAACTGGTGAATTTCTGCAAGATTCTTAGCCGCAATGAGCATGTCATCGACATATAACAATAGATAAATGAACGAACTGTCATTTAACTTCCGGAAGTAAACATAACTATCATACTTGCTCCTGGAGAAACCATGACCCAACATGAAAGAATCAAACCGTTTGTACCACTGTCTTGGAGACTGCTTTAATCCATATAAGGATTTCTTCAACAGACAAACTTGGTCTTCCTTGCCTTCAACTATGAAGCCTTCGGGTTGCTTCATATAAATCTGTTCATCTAAATCGCCATGTAAGAACGCCGTCTTGACGTCAAGCTGTTCTAACTCCAAATCATGCATGGCAACGAATGCAAGTAATACACGAATAGAGCTATGTCTAACGACAGGTGAGAATACATCATTAAAATCTACACCTTGTACCTGACTATAGCCTTTCGCGACTAATCGTGCCTTATAACTTGCATCGTCAGAACCATATATACCTTCTTTCTTTTTGAAGACCCACTTACATCCGACTATTTTCTTTTTCTTCGGCGGCGGCACAAGAATCCACGTACCGTTCTTGTGCAGAGACTCCATTTCTTCATTCATCGCTACCAGCCACTTATCAGAATTATCATTGCTTATTGCCTCCGAATAGGTAGAAGGTCCGCCGCCTCCACCTGTTTCTTGCGCCACTGATAAAGCGCACGAAACTAAATTTACGTATCGTTGTGGTAGTCGAATCTCCCGTCTCTCCCTATCTCTGGCTATAGAATATTCCTGCTCGACGCTTTTATTTTCAACAGGATCTGAATCAGGTTCTGGCTCATCCTCTTGATCTGTTGAACTCGTAGCAGGATCATCTGCAAAATCTTTACTGATCTCGAGCTCCACCTCGTTCTGTACACTATCCTTCCTTTCTTGATTAGAGGGATTAGTAGACTCTTTTGAAGGATGTAACATAGAAGACTCGTCAAAAGTAACATCTCTGCTAATTATAAATTTGGGTGACTTGGGATCAGTATTATATAGTCTATATCCTTTCACCCGTGAAGCGTAACCGAGGAAATACACTTCTTAGCTCTAGGCTCTAACTTTCCCTCGTTTACGTGCATATAAGCTGGGCACCCAAATATTCTTAAGTTGGAGTAATCAGCAGGAGTACCTAACCATACTTCCTCAGGAGTCTTGAAGTTGATTGGTGAACACGGTGAGCAGTTGACAATATAACATGCTACAGCAATAGCTTCAGCCCAAAAATCATTTGTCAACCCAGCGTTGGAGATCATACATCGAGCTCTCTCTAAAAGCGTCCTTGCGCTCGGCGACACCATTTTGTTGAGGCGTCATTCGAACAGTGTGATGTCGAGCAATACCTTCATTCTTGCAAAATTCGTTGAACTCGCTTCCACAAAATTCTAAGCCATTATCTGTCCGCAACCGCTTGATCTGTTTTCCTGTCTGCTTTTCAATCAAACCTTTCCATTGTTTAAACGTTAGGAAAACATCACTCTTCTGTTTAAGAAAAAAGACCCACACTTTCCTCGAAAAATCATCGATGAAAGTCAACATGTATCTTGCACCACCTTTGGACGGAACACGAGAAGGACCCCATACATCAGAATGAATATAGTCCAAAGTACCTTTCGTCCTGTGGACTGCTGGCGAATTGAAGCTGACTCGTTTCTGCTTCCAAAAAATACAATGTTCGCAAAAGTCCATCTTATCAGTACTTTGACCGCAAAGTAAGCCCCGCTTGCTTAAGATCATCAAGCCTTTTTCTCCCATGTGTCCAAGTCGCATATGCCATAATCGCGTGGTATCAACCTCCGGGGATGTCGAAACTGCAGCGGAACCTGTAACTGTAGTTCCCTGCAAAATATATAAATTTCCAGACCTGCAAGCTTTCATCACGACAAGGGCACCTCTGGCAATCTTTAAAACTCCACGTTCACCTGAGAACCTGCACCCTTGAGATTCAAATGTGCCTAAAGAGATAAGATTTCTCTTCATATCTGGAACATGTTTGACTTCTGTGAGCGTTCGGATGATTCCTTCGAACATCTTGATCCTAACTGTGCCTTTACCAACAACTTTATACGGAGCATCATTTCCCATTAAGACGTATCCACCATCGAAATTTTCATATGTGGAAAAACAATCCCGACTCCGACTTATGTGGTAAGAACAACCCGAATCTAAGATCCACTCATTTTCAGACCTAACAATATTTGCAGTTGCTACAAAAATAGTTCCATCGCTCTCATCAGCAGCTAAACTAGCTTCGGCGGGTTTATTAAATTGCTGATTATTTTTCTCCTTATTTTTTAATTTAAAACAATCTGCTTTGATGTGACCCCTTTTCTTGCAAAAATTACAGACTTTATTTCTGTACCTGGATTTCGACCTTTCTTTAGATCTACTGTTTTCAGCATCTCTACGCTCTGGTCTTCCCCGTGCAAACAGGCCTTCTGCCTGGCTACCACTTGTTTCTCCCGTAATATCCCTGTCTATCTGTTCTTTCGATTGTAAAGCAGATTTGACACTAGCATACGATATCGTATCTTTCCCATAGATTATGGTGTCACGAAAATGCTTTAAAGACGAGGGAAGGGAACACAACAATATTATGGCCTGATCTTCATCCGTCACTTAAACTTCTACGTTCACCAAATCAAGCCGATTCTCCTTAGTCTTCTTCATGTAGATAGCTTTTAGCGCATCCCACATACCCATGGCCGTTGTCTCCGTCGCAACTTCTTGTAAAACCTCGTAAGAGAGATTTAAGATAATAGCCGGTCTGGCTTTCTTGTCCAATTCATTAAATTGATCGTCCTTCATTTCGGTCGGTTTCTTCTTTGCGCCTTCAAGCGCCACCTCGCAACCGTCTTGAATGAGTATAGCCTCCATCTTGAGACTCCACATTGCAAAGTTGACATTTCTGTCGAACTTTTCAATTGACATCTTTGTTATCGTCATGGTGGCTAAAAAATAAATCGGGGTAGGCTATGATACCAATTTGTTAGGATATGCGGAAATCCCCGATAATTATTTTGCCCGAAAATGACGATAATAAATAAACAAGACGAAAAATAAATTTGGACAGTGACACGAGATTTACGTGGTTCGGTCAGAATGACCTACGTCCACGGGCCGGAGGGTAGAACTTCTTTATTATGTGGAGTGATTACAAACACGTACACTGACGTGATACAAAAACAGCTACAACAATATTAGGAGTAGGCTATAGAAAATAACCGGAGAGGAGAAGATCTGTATGGCTGTGGTGGTGTGATCTTCCTTCGCTGAATGAGCCCTTTTATAGATGAATTAGGCCGTCGATCTTGTATGTGAATACATCAACTGTTTTCAGCTCACTTTTGAATATTGAATACCGCGGCCGTTTCTTCTTTCCATTAGCTTTTGTTTGTATGACTTATTCAACCCATGTGAATGTTATTATTTTCAAAAGAATCGGTGCCCACAATCCAAAGGTCACATCTAACGAAGATACAACGACTTCAGGAATTTCGAAACGTCGCACACCGTAACGAAGTTATCGGGCGAATCTACTAAAGACTCGAGCATTTCTTGCTTTGTTACTAATAAGGGAGATGCTGTCAACTTATTCTAAAATGTTGGGAGTGAATTGAATTAATTTCTATTCTGCCAGGGGACCTATATATAGTTTCTGAAAAGCTGCAGGGGTCAATTTGCGAAAAGTCATAACTTTTCAGGTTGACCTCCTTTGACTGGGCCGAATTGTAAATAGACACAACCTTTGGCCAGGGGTCAATCTGGGAATAGCACAACTCTCGGACTGATACCCAATACCCCTTCAATCAGCCACATCACCACGCCCAGTCAGCGCCAGATCAGCGCCACGTCAGTTTACATCAGTCCGCGTGTCAGTGACACGTCATCAGCCGCCACGTCAACAATTTTTTTTATTTTTTTTCGTTTTTATTTATTTATTTAGGCTGGCTTTATTAATTAATTTCTCATTCATCTGATATCGGTTTTGAGCAAATTAATATTCGTTAGATTCGTCTCGAAACGTAGATTCGTAATCTTTCAACTATTTCTCGCTTCGGTGACCGACGTCATCTCGATTTAATAAAATCATTTCAGCTCTTCTCTTAGTGGGCTAATTACCCACACTTGGGCCCAAGGCTCATTTGGGCTTAAAACCCAACAATTCCCCACATGAATGAAAATTAATGTAAATGCAATACATGCTAACTCTTGCAAGAAAGTCCCGATGACCCATCACTGCATCGAGATAGGTAGCTTGTGGCTTTGAATCTTCCCTAGTGAAATATTATCGAATTTACTCGATGCTCAGTGAACGTGATGTCTTGAACTGGCGGCTTTTTGTGTAAACCAAACAACAGTATACACACAGTGATGAATCTGATCTCTTTTCGATTCTCACGTTGTGTTCTTTCCGGCCGTGGACCATATTTCCGATTCATAAGTGTTTTCCATTGAAGCGGCCCCACTTCACACTTATATAGGTGACCGACTATTAGGACTTAATCCTAGAGTAACCCGAAGTACTCCACCACTTTGGCATAGTCATCATTAAAAGCAAGTGCTTACCCTAACCACGCGTCATCAGGAAATTACTTGGGCAGCTGTCGAGAATGGACTTTTTATTAGTTTCCAAGTATACTACTGAACTAATCACAGCTTAGTTGTCTCATTGAACCAAGTTCGTGGGATCTCCACTCATCGAGGTTGAGTTACCACTATTTTCATTCTTTGGTGTGTGGATTTTTAGTCCCATTCCCCTTACTGCGTTTTCTAACTGATCTCTAGCTATGCCTTTTGTGAGCGGATCCGCAATATTTTCCTTTGACTTTACATAGTCGGTGGAAATCATTCCGCTAGAGATAAGCTGTCTTACGGTGTTATGTCTCCGACGAATGTGCCGACACTTACCGTTGTACATACAGTTCTGTGCCCTGCCGATAGCCGCCATGCTATCGCAGTGAATCATAATTGCTGGCACAGGTTTACTCCAACACGGAAAATCCTCTAGAAAGTTTCGAAGCCATTCTGCTTCTTCGCCGGCTTTATCTAGTGCGATGAACTCCGACTCCATCGTGGATCGAGCTATGCATGTTTGTTTGGAGGACTTCCAAGAAACTGGTCCTCCACCGATGGTAAATATATAACCACTCGTGGATTTGGAGTCTTTACTATCAGATATTCAATTCACGTCGCAATACCCTTCTAGTACCGCGGGATATCTCGAGTATAGTATGCGGTGATTAATCGTGTACTTTAGATATCTTAGCACTCTTCTTAGTGCTACCCAGTGGCTACTACCCGAGTTACTCGTAAACCTGCTTAGTTTACTAATTGAGTACGCTATGTCAGGTCGAGTGCAGTTAGACAAATACATCAGACTGTCAATCACCCGAGCGTATTCGACTTGCGATACAGGCTCTCCTCTATTTTTGGCTAAGTGTACATTAGCGTCCACAGGTGTCTTAGCAGGAGGATCATCGAAGGCGTTAAATTTCTTTAAGACGTTCTCAACATAGTGAGATTGTGTAATCACAATTCCTTCGGACGTCTTAGAGACATTTATTCCCAAAATGACGTCAGCTAAGCCCATATCCTTCATACTGAAATAATTTTTCAGCATATTCTTTGTATTCACGATTATTCTGTGACTGCTTCCCATGATTAACAATCGTAAGACGTTATTCTGTCTGAACGATGGCGACAATAGCGAATATTCCCACCGCCGTACCGCTGAGGGGTAGTAACCACGCCGAAAGGCCGGCGAAATTCAACGGAGCCGATTTCGAGAGATGGCAACAGAAGATGTTGTTTTATCTCACGACCCTGAACCTGGTGCGCTTTCTGAAAAGCTCCCGCCCCAGGTGAACGCCGACGGCGCCGTAGACGACGACGCACCCGAAGTTGACGGACAACAACAGGCGGCGTTGGACACGTGGAATCATAATGATTTCATGTGTCGTAACTATATTTTGAACGCCCTAGACGACTCCGTATACGTCTACGCAATTGCTAAAACTGCTAAAGAGTTGTGGACTCGTTAGATAAAAAGTACAAAACCGATGACGTCGGACTGAAGAAATTCGTCGTCGGCAAGTTTTTGGACTATAAGATGACCGACTACAAACCAGTGTTGGACCAGGTCCGTGATTTGTAGCTGATAATCCACGATATACACGCGGAGAATATGCAAATCAGCGAATCCTTCCATGTAGCCGCTATAATAGAGAAGCTGCCGCCCCTGTGCAAGGACTTCAAGAACTACCTCAAGCACAAGCGTAAGAAAATGGGGCTTGAGGACCTGATCGTAAGGCTTCGAATCGAAGAAGATAATCGAAGAATCGACCAATAACAAAAGGGTAGTGTCGAGGTACGTGCGAACCTGGCCGAATCTAACATCGGCAAAAAGCGCAAGAGGCCTAATACGACGCAGCAGAAGCCGAACAAAATTAGGGGCAACTGCTACAATTGCGACAAACCTAGGCATATGGCCAAGGACCGTCGGCTGAAAAAAAGAGCAAACGGAACCAAGCTCACTTGACCGAGGCGAAGTTGGGGACAGATCTAACAGAGATGAACCTAGCCGCAGTCGTATACGAGGCCAACGTGGTGGATAATCCTAGGTCGTGGTATATCGACTCTGGAGCGACTCGCCACATATGCTCTGATAAGGAGATGTTTTCAACCTATATCCCTATGTTAGACAGGAAGCTATTTATGGGCAACGCAGCCACCTCTGACATCGTCGGATTAGGGAGGGTAGTGCTAAAGATGACCTCGGGCAAGGAACTCACTCTTGTGGACGTACTGCATGTGCCAGACATCCGCAAGAACTTGGTGTCCGGCTCCCTGTTGAGCAAAGGCGGATTTAGACAGGTGTTTGAGAGTGATAAATATTTACTGACCAAAAACGGTCATTTAATAGGAAAGGGCTACCTCGAAAAGGGGCTCTTTAATATGAATGTAATGCCTGTAATACGCGAGATTGAACTCGCAAATAATAAAGAAAGTTCATCTTACTTGGTTGAGTGTTCCAATTTATGGCATCATAGATTAGGACACGTGGGTTTAAATAAAATAAAAAAGTTAATAAGTTTAAACCTGCTTCCACAAATGGAAGTCGACTCAGGACAAAAATGTGAAGTCTGTGTCGAGGCAAAAATGGACAAGGCACCGTTCTTCTCTGTTGAGAGAAGTATTGCGCATCTAGAATTGATCCATAATGATATACGTGATCTGAAGTTTGTGTAGACTAGAGGTGGAAAAAAGTACGTTATTACTGTTATCGATGATTGCACGAGATTTTGCTACGTATATTTGTTAAGTGGCAAGGACGAGGCTCTTGATGCCTTCAAAAGATATAAGAGTGAAGTTGAGAATCAACTAAACTCAAGAATTAAAATAATTCGAAGTGATAGAGGAGGAGAATACGTGGCGCCGTTCGAAGAATTTTGCCAAGAGCACGGCATTATTCATCAAACAACTGCGCCTTATTCACCCCAGTCAAATGGTGTTGCTGAACGCAAAAATATGTCTCTAAGGAGATGATGAATGCTATGTTGATCAGTTCGGGGCAACCTCAGAACTTGTGGGGGAAGCAATCCTCTCGGCAAACCGCATTCTAAATATGGTGCCACACAAAAAGAAAGCAAAAACTCCATACGAACTATGAAAAAGGTAGGGCTCCGTCCTACAATTACCTGAAAGTGTGGGGGTGCCTAGCAAAGGTCGAAGTACCTAAACCTAAACAGGTTAAGATAGGACAAAGACTGTTGATTGAATTTTCATCGGATATGCTAATAACAGTAGTGCTTGTGCACAAATCAGAAAACCCTACGAATGCAGGGATGATATTTGAGTCGAGGATCGCTGTATTCTTCGAGAATATTTTTCCAAATAAGGAAAAGAAAGAAATAAGCTATAATAAGCGAACTTACGATGCCGTGGAGAGTTCACCTCAAGAAAACGAGGAACCACGACAAAGCAAACGTAAAAAGGTGGCCAAATCATTTGGGCCCGACTTCCTAACTTATATGTTAGATGATGAACCTCGGACTTTGCAAGACGCATTGTCTAGTCTAGAAGCTCCGTTCTGGAAAGAAGCTGTGAACAGCGAGATTAAGTCCATTATGCAAAACCATATGTGGGAGCTGGTAGACCTCCCAAAGGGGTGCAAGCCTTTAGGATGCAAATGAGTCCTTAAAAAGAAGCTTAAGACCGATGGATCAATCGAAAAATATAAAGCTCGTTTAGTAGCTAAAGGGTTTAACCAAAAGGCGGGGTATGATTTCTTCGATACCTACTCACCCGTGACAAGGATTACATCCATACGGGTCTTGATCGCTATAGCAGCGTTGTATGACCTCGAGATACACCAGATGGACGTGAAAAATGGCCTTTCTAAACGGGGAACTCGAGGAAGAAATATATATGAGGCAGCCCGAAGGGTTTACTGTACCCGGGCAGGAAATAAAGTATGCCGACTCGTGAAGTCACTTTACGGGCTTAAGCAAGCGCCAAAACAGTGGCACGAGAAGTTCGACATGACTATGTTGTCGAATGGGTTTAAGATTAATGAGTGTGATAAATGCGTTTATATAAAAGGCACACCCGATGAGTTTGTGATTGTCTGTCTTTATGTAGATGACATGTTGGTTCCGGTGTTGGCATCTGGTCGGTGCCGCTCGTAAAACTCGGACAGAGTTTAGGCTTACTCGTCGAAGTCGAGGCACGTACGTCGTATGCTTTCCGTAAGACGTTATTGCCCCGTATTTCAGTGCCTCAGGTTGTCGCAATACGTCCCGAAGATACAACGACTTCAGGAATTTCGAAACGTCGCACACCGTAACGAAATTATCAGGCGAATCTACTAAAGACTCGAGCCTTTCTTGCTTTATTACTAATAAGGGAGATGCTGTCACCTTATTCTAAAATGCTGGGAGTGAATTGAATTAATTTCTATTCTGCCAGGGGATCTATATATAGTTTCTGAAAAGCTGCAGGGATCAATTCGCGAAAAGTCATAACTTTTCAGGTTGACCCCCTTTGACTGGGCCGAAATGCAAATAGACACAACCTTTGGCCAGGGGTCAATTTGGGAATAGTCAAAACTCTCGATGATACCCAATACCCCTTCAATCAGCCACATCACCACGCCCAGTCAGCACGAGATTAGCGCTACGTCAGTCCGCGTGTCAGAGACACGTCATCATCTGCCACATCATCAATTTTATTTTTTCTTTCCTTTTTTTATTTATTTTTTTATTTATTTGGGCTGGCTTTATTAATTAATTTCTCATTCACCCGATATCGGTTTTGGGCAAATTAATATTCATTAGATTCGTCTTGAAACGTAGATTCGTAGTCTTTCAACTATTTCTCGTTTCGATGACCCACATCTTCTCGATTTAATAAAATCGTTTCAGCTCTTCTCTTAGTGGGCTAATTACCCACACTTGGGCCCAATGCCCATTTGGACTTAAAACCCAACACTAGCATGATTATGAAATCAGATCTCTCAATATCTAATTCCACTAGCGATATAATCATAATAATAATTCTAATTTGAGTTCATCCCTAAATTTATAATGAATATTTAACATATAACTAACATAATTTCAGACTCCAGTTCAGTATTCACTCACTGTTGCAAAGTGAGATTTTCCATAAAACAAAGGACCTAATTGAAAATAAAGGAAATCACCTCCTTTTCCTACCATTTCTTCCGAAGAATTCTCGTCTGCAACACTCGCTCCATAAATTTAATTGGCTCACTCGCTCGCTGTACCATCGACGTCGTAACCTGCGATTTGATGATTTTTGCTCATTGTTGTGGCCGATCTGTTGTGTGTTAGCATGAAAGGGGTGGTTTTCACTCTCATAGTACTTTTGTTCCTCACAAGCTTCGTGCTTTCGTGGAAAAAGGACGAATTCAGAAACTGCAATCAGACGCCGTTCTGCAAACGCGCTCGATCCCGACACCCCGGCGCGTGCACTCTAACCGCCTCCGATGTATCCGTCTCAGACGGCGATCTCGTGGCTAATCTCATCGACTCTCGCGAGGGTGTGAAGCCTCTAGTGTTGAGGCTCTCTGTTTATCCCGATGGTATACTGAGGGTCAAAATTGACGAGGACCCTAATCTGAGCCTTAGGAAAAAGAGGTTCGAGGTGCCCGATGTGATTATCCCCGAATTCTCTGACAAGAAATTGTGGTTACAGAGGTTGAGTGAGGAGAATAACGACGTATTGGGAACTCTTTCAGTCGTCTATTTGTCCGGTGGATATGAGGGTGTGATAAGGCACGACCCCTTTGAGGTTTTCGTGAGGGAGAGCGGTGGGAATGGGAAGAAAGTTCTGTCTCTGAACTCAAACGGTTTGTTCGATTTCGAACAGCTGAAGGATAAGAAAGAGGAGAATGAGGACTGGGAAGAGAGGTTTAGGAGCCATGTTGACAGCAGACCTTATGGCCCACAGAGTATTAGCTTCGATGTGTCGTTTTACGATGCAGATTTTGTTTACGGTATACCCGAACGAGCCACTAGTTTGGCTCTAAAGCCAACGAAAGGTCCTGGGATTGAGGAATCTGAGCCATATAGGCTGTTCAACCTCGACGTTTTCGAGTATGTACACGATTCGCCTTTTGGGCTATATGGCAGCATTCCTTTCATGATATCACATGGTGAATCGAGGGGTAGTTCGGGGTTTTTCTGGTTAAATGCTGCCGAAATGCAGATAGATGTAATGGGGCCGGGCTGGAACGATGAGTTTTCGTCGGTTTTAAGGCTGCCCTCCGATCAAAAGAGGATCGATACTCTGTGGATGAGCGAAGCTGGCGTGGTGGACACCTTCTTCTTCGTTGGCCCGAGCCCCAAAGATGTTGTGAAACAGTATACATCAGCCACGGGCCTACCTTCCATGCCTCAGCTGTTTGCGATTGCTTATCATCAGTGTAGGTGGAATTATAGGGACGAAGAGGACGTTTACAACGTGGATTTGCAGTTCGACGAGCATGATATTCCTTACGATGTTTTGTGGCTTGATATCGAGCATACGGATGGGAAGAAGTATTTTACGTGGGATAAGCTGTTGTTTCCTCACCCACAAGATATGCAGAATAAGTTGGCTTCGAAAGGTAGGCATATGGTGACTATTGTGGATCCTCACATTAAGAGGGATGAGTCGTATTTTATTCATAAGGAGGCTACGGAGAAAGGGTATTATGTGAAAGATTCTACTGGGAAAGATTTCGATGGCTGGTGTTGGCCTGGTTCCTCGTCGTACGTGGATGTGGTGAATCCCGAGATTAGGTCATGGTGGGGTGACAAATTCTCTTATGATAATTATATCGGTTCGACTCCTTCGTTGTACATTTGGAATGACATGAATGAACCTTCCGTCTTCAATGGCCCCGAGGTTGGTAATAATGCTCTATTAAGATTCCATAGATGCATAATATTGTTAAGTGAAGTTCTTGTTATTCTTGCGATAATGGTTAATGATTTACGGTTGCTTTCTTGAAATATTTCTTGGTTTTTTGCCACCTTCTCTTGCAACATGTATATACCAATGTGTCTTCTTTTCTTAACCAAGGTATCAATGCCACGAGACGCCTTACATTATGGAGACGTCGAACATAGGGAGTTGCATAATGCCTATGGTTATTATTTCCATATGGGTACCTCAGACGGTCTTGTGAAGAGAGGCGAGGGTAAAGACAGGCCTTTCGTCTTGTCGAGGGCTTTATTTTCGGGCAGTCAAAGGTATGGCGCGGTTTGGACAGGCGATAACTCAGCTGATTGGGATCACTTTAGGGTCTCTGTCCCCATGATTTTAACGCTAGGTCTCACTGGGATGTCATTTTCTGGTATGTATATCACAATCTCTCTCTCTCTCTCTCTCTCTCTCTCTCTCTCTCTCTCTCTCTCTCGTAATGTATGCTTCGATATTTTATGCCAATTCAGGCGCTGATGTCGGCGGGTTCTTTGGTAATCCTGACACTGAGCTATTGGTTCGATGGTATCAGCTGGGCGCGTTTTATCCCTTCTTTAGGGCGCATGCTCATCACGACACCAAGAGACGAGAGCCTTGGTTATTCGGGTATTATAAGACGATCACATAATTACATTGCATTTAACTTTTTCGCTAACAGTGGTCTGAAACGTTTTTTTTTTGTTTTTTCAGGGAAAGAAATACGCAGCTCATACGCGAGGCAATACGCATACGCTACATGCTACTCCCTTACTTCTACACGCTGTTCAGAGAGGCGAACGTCACTGGCATTCCCGTCGCACGTCCCCTTTGGATGGAATTTCCCGACGACATTGAAACGTTTAGCAACGACGAGGCTTTTATGGTGGGCAACAGTCTATTGGTGCAAGGGATATACACTCAGGTCGAGATATTCATACATTTACTCCCCTTATTTCTATCTTTTGTGTATGTAATATGTTGTAATATTGTTATAGAGAGCCAAGCAAGTGTCGGTGTATCTCCCGGGAGATGAATCTTGGTTTGACATTAAAACTGGGAAAGCTTACAAGGGCGGAGTTACTCACACGTTGGAAGCTTTGGAAGATGGCATACCTGCTTTCATTCGAGCTGGGACGATTATTCCAAGGAAGGATAGATTTCGAAGAAGTTCCACTCAAATGGAAAACGATCCATACACACTGGTATTGCCCTTCCTACACGATCATTTTCCTGTTTGTGAAATCTGTGGCCTTATGTGTTTAGTTTCTCCTAAACCCGTTAATTGTTGGATTTCTCTTCTCCGTCTAGTCAAAGATCGAGAAATTAAGTAAAGCATATGACTGCAACTGCATCAAATTTGAAGGTTGCGTCCTAGGAAAAAGCAGTTCCAGTAAGTTAGAGGGTGACACTAGAGGATACCCAACCTAAGGAGTTGCAACTTAAAAAACTAGCTTTCAAAATTTAAGCAAGCGTCGGAGACCTACTTACGTCCTTACATTGCTTCATTGTTAAATGTCAGTGTCAAATTGCAGCCCTATACGTTGGGTGTCCTGAAACTGCCACGTAATATTTTGCTCCAAATAAGCAATAAATAATTAGGTTTCTGATGCTTTGTGTCCTAAATTTGCTTCAATTTTGGAAGTTAACACATCCTTAAATTGCAACCCTTGAAAACGGGTGTCCGAAAATTGCCAACCCCCTTAACTTATAGGACTTAAAAAGTAGTTAACCCAGTAAAAATCATTGAATGGGCATCATTATATAGGCTCGAGCTTTTTGCATTGAAATGCAGGTGATATCTCTCAACAGCTCCAACGCTGCAGAAGGCGAACTCTACATCGACGACGGGAAAAGCTTCGAGTTTCAAAAAGGCGCCTTTATACATCGACGCTTCACATTCTCTGATGGAAAACTTACTTCCTCAAGCATGGGTCCCGCTATAGACCGAAGCCACAAATTTACGACAAAGTGCACCGTGGAGAGAATCATTCTCTTAGGTCTGCCATTGAATCCCAAAACTGCCCTCATCGAGCCGGGAAATCAGAAGGTAGACATCAAGTCAGGCCCACTCATCGCTCGAGGAGGAACGACCTCGTCTGTAATAACCGTTCGAAAGCCCAACGTGAGGGTCGCAGATGACTGGACGATCCAAATACTGTGAGAAACCTTTGTTAGTCCCTTTTGTTTTGTCCTTGGTCTATTTCAGTGTTGCATTAAAAGGTTTTCAATAGGACCGAGCATAGTTTGGGCTATTGGTGACAATATAATTCGAACATTTTGGGATTTCGTTTCTTGTTACGTATACGCCTTTTCGATTTAAGTTCTTGAGGAATCGTTATGGGATCGAATATGATCAGTTTCGCTACCACTCCGATTGCGATATCCTCATATTCACTAGAATTTGGATTTTTTTCGATGGGTATAAGTCCCGACCCGACCCGTGAGGTCAATCTTATGCATGGATCGATGGTCGGGTCCGGTCAGGTCGTGATACATGCATGGAGTTAATGATACTATTGAGACGGCGGAATAGATAGTTTATATGCCCACAGGTGCGAGGAGAATGGCTTCGTGGCTGATATTTGGGGTGGTAAATAACGTCTTATAAAATGGGTTTTCGAAATCAATATATAAGCTCGGCCGAACGACGAAATAACGAGTGGAAAACGTCGAAAAGTCGACAACTTCCCAAGAATTCGCCAAGAACACGGTAATGAAGAATACGCTTTGCCTTTTTCAAGTCGGAGGAAGAGCTTCGAACGAGTGGAGAACTTGTTCGAGGATCGTTCGCCTTTCTGGGTCGAGAGGGGCTTCTAACCCGTCGGAGTGAGTTATGTTCAAAAGGTAGAGCTTTTTAGACGAAACGAAAGCCGCCGAAAATACCCGTTTTAGCCCTCCCCTCGTGCTGTCGACCCTGTACTCGAATTCGTACACTTGAAGCCCGCCTTGCCCCAACCTCTCTGAGACGGATATTACCTCCGCTTCCTTCGTGCTTTCCTGGAAAAAACCAAGAAACGATTAATCGCTGCATGCTATTTGTCTTGAAATTGGCAATTTAGGACAACAAGTTTCGAAATTAATGCAATTTGAAAACAAGAAATTTATATATTAATCTCTCTCCTCAAAAGCCTCTCGCCTCTCTCTAAAGCAAAAAAGAAAAAACAGCCCTAAATCCTCCCCTTCCTCCATTAACGGAGGTTGGGAAATGTACCTCTCTTCTTTTTCTCTTTCCTCTTCACCATGCTTTTCCTGTTTCTTCTTCTTTTCGCTTTGGTTTGTTCGAGTGTCCCAAAATGGGAGTGTGTTTCTCCTCACTGTAGGGGCTTTGTCCCCTCTTGTAGGAGTTTTTTCTGCTTTTGTAGGAGTTCTTTCTCCCATTTTGGGAGTGTCATTCTCAAAGAAGACAAGATTTACAAGTTGAAGACGGAAGAAAGTGAAGAGTGCCGTATATCTTACTTAATAGCCATTTTTTGGAGTGTTAGGTTGATCCGTAGTATGTTCTTTAGTTCTTTTTGTCCGAGAATCTTATTTTCTTTTGGGTTCTTTTGTCTTTTCGTTTTTAGACGTGTTCGTTTCTCTCTGTTTGAGAGCTTTCCTCTCTCTGGATGGTCGATTGTTACCAGAGGGTGCATTCGAACTCTTTAGTCCCAGTAAATTTTTTAAGTTTAATGAAGCTTTCGTTTGAAAAAAAAAGTGTCAAAATGAATCAATATGAGTACAATTGTCGCCGGGATTGTGGAACTTAATGTCATCATATTGCTTTAGTTTTGAAACTTGTGTCCTCAAATTGCATCTTAATTTTCAAGTTTTCAAATTGCTATCTTAAATTTCGTGTTTTCAAATTGATATCTTAAATTTGATGTTTTCAAATTTTAGGACAATAAGTTTCAAAATCGAAGCAATTTGAGTACAATTACTTAGGGATGGCAACGGGCCGGGTATGGGTCGGATTTGGCCGGACCCGGGACCCGACCCGATTAGTTTTTAGCGAACCCGGGACCCGCCCCGCCCCGCCCCGGGCTAGACCCGAGCGAACCGGGTCTGACCCGCCAGACCCGAATATATCATTTTTTCTTTTTTTTTTTTTCGATTTTTTCTTTTTATAAAAAAAGAAAATTTAAAAGATAAAATGTATAAATGTGTTGATTGAGATTCGAACCCACAACCTCACATTAATACCAAACCTCTACCATTAGACCAACAAATCTTTTATTCATAATATTAACAATAATACTATATAACTTTAATTACAAAATGAATTATAATATAGATATATTATCGGGGCGGGTTTTGGGCCGGGTCTCGGGGCGGGTTTGGCCGGACCCGGACCCACCCCAGACCCGGCCGGGTAGAAAAATTTTAAACAATTACCGCCCCATACCCAATTATTTTAAAAATACCCGGCCCATTAGGGCGGGTTCGGGCATTGCCATCCCTACAATTACTGCATGAATTTTGAAACTTAACGCCCTCATATTACTTCAATTATTGAAATTAACTATCCTAAATTGCAAACCTTTAATTTGACTGTACTAAAAGTTTTTCAATTTTGAAACGCATTTATCCTAAAATTTCAAGCTAAGCGTCCTAAAAATGCCACTCCAACCCGAAAACGTACACTACTGAAAAAAAATCAAACGGCGTATTCACTTATACCTTGCGCCTTTCGGCTTGTACGAGTTTATCCGCGACGAACTGAGGAGTTCCAAACTCAACGAGGGTCGAAATCTTCGTCGGCGAAACGACGACGCCTATGTTGTTCGATTTCTTGATCGAATCCTCGAAAAGAACAGTTGCCCCAGCCTTATCAACCTAATAATCCGAGAAAACAACAATTTTTCACACACAACGCCCTTGTTTGATTTATCGATTTAGGTATTTTAAATGTCGGTTTAATACAAGTTTTTTAGATGTTCGGTTCATAGTTATATATAAGTCATGAGTTTACGTAATCTAATTCTAAATCTATGTATATGGGCTTAGATAAATATGCCTTCTCGAATGTGTTTACTAAACTCACTAACCGATCACACATTTTATTTTATATCGATTAGTTTTATAAAAACCTAGCCAATTTAAACCCTACTAAATATGAACATATTTACCAAAAAAATCTAATCTTAAACCAATGCTCTCTACCAATGAAATTTCTACACCATTGAAGGTCAAATAATAAGGGTGTGCTTGGTTCATGGAAATTAGAGGGAAAAAAAAGAAAAAGCAAATTTGTTTTCCTGTTTGGTTGATTGGGATAAGAAAAAAATTTGGTTTATTTTTACTTGAAACTAATGAAAACTAATTTCATCACTTGCGAAAACGAAGAAAAACTTAGTGAAAATCATTGCGGTCAGTTTTATTTTCCACCCTAATGTCCTCAAACCAAACATAGTGTAAAGGAATAATTCAGACCTTGTTCCAAGAAGAAGAAGGTACGAGGAGTGTGAAGCCATTGTTCGAATCAGTGTATCTCTGTAGACCCAAAGCTTCCGAAGAAGAAGCCATGGCATTGTTCGAAGAAGATAGATATCCCAGAAAGTGCTCTTCAGCGGACAGTACGAGCCCAGCAATGGATAGGTTGAACAATCTTCTGTCGACGGGAATTGACGTTCTTTCTTCTCCATATTTGGAATTTTCTTTGAAATGAGGTGAAAGTTGCATTCTTGATTTCTTTGGGGTTGTTAATATGGTGCTGGGATTTTGAAGGGCGAAGAAAATTTTCACACATGAACATGAAGCCATTACTGCTTCGCTTTCACACACAGTTTATCGTTATTTTTTGCTTAGTTTAGAAGATAAAGGGCTAAATTGAACTTTCACGTTAATGTAGGGCCTCTTTTGTAAATTAAGTATGAAATGTTTGCTAGTTATCCTACAATAAAACGTTGGGCTTCAACTTGATTTGTTAGGATTTCATTATTTGGGCTCTAAATTTAAATATAATCCATACTGAAGATCTATACGGATTTTTTTTTTTCTTTTTTACCTTATAATCCACATTTTCCCTCAAATTTCGACTTAACTCAGTAAAAAGCGAATTTGAATCTTTAACGTCAGCTGTGAGATGATTGTGGCTTCTATTCTAAATAAACTAATTTTGCTTTGCCTGGCACAGAGACATCGAAAGTCAATGAGTTCAACTAGAGCAGTATCGTTATCTTTATCTATAAATTTTATATGATTTTATGGGGAGTATAGTTAATTATGTTTATCAACAAACATAAAGTTATATTTTTTATACATATTTTGACTTTTGACTTTTACTTTTTTGATCAAGTTGAATTGAGACCAAATATAAATGTTTACAAAGAGATGCAGCAGCCATTGCAATTTGCAATTCACTTCCAGTTAAATTTCCCAAGAATCACCACATTAGGTTTTATTTTAGCAATATACCTTTTAAATACCTAATCCAAGTCCAACCCTTCTTTGTTCATCTACCTCTAAGACATTTATTTACATTCAACTAGAACATTGATCTTATTTTATTACAAAGCCTTACATCTTGCTGATTAAGGATCTTGGCTGCTGTTCACAGTTTGCTGGGCTCCAACCAATCATCTCCTTCTCATTATCATATATCAACAACTTATCTTGCATTGATATATCTGCATAAAAATGGCAATTATATGATAGTACAAGAATTCATAAAAAAAATTCAAATTTTCGACGACTGTGTCGAAAATCCAACGGAGTTGTGCTGCTTCCCACTTATGTATGGAAGCGTATTCAATCTTTACCTCCAATCATGTTAAAATTGTCCAATCCCACGTCGGTTCCATTCAGAATTCCCAGGCAAGCGTTGCCCTTCGACTGCAAGAAATTTAGATTTTTTCCTAAAACAAGAAAAATCGAAGTTCTTGTAATGAAGGAACACTCGTAGATCTTACCGAGATGATAAGATACGATTCGGGCGTAATTTCGAACTGGGATTTACTTCTCCAACCGCTGGCGAAGCTAAATGCAAGAGTTTTGAAGTACTTCCGAACTTCGCGAGTGCTATCGAATGGCTTCTTTCCTTTCCAACAGAACGGTAAGGTTCGATCCTCGGTCGCTTCTTTCAATGGCTTTCCTTTCAGCTCTCTGCTTATCTGCATATCAGTTCTTTTAGGGTGTGTTTGCTTTAAACAAATTGGTGAGGAAACGAAAAATCATTTTTGTGTAGATCAAGAAACTACGTTTAAAGCTAAAAACATGGAAAATCAATTTCCTCACAAAATGGTCAGGAAAAGAAAGAAAAAGCCAGCAAATCATTTTCTTGATTTGTTTTGTCTGTATAATGATGATTATGGGGGATTTTTCGCGCGAAAGACTCACCAAATGAAGGAGAGTATGGTAAATTTGAGACGTGAAGTAAGTGTAGGAGCTCCCGCTGTCGAAGATCACGTTGAGGTTCTTAAAGCCCGTGGTTTTACCGGCGAAGCGAAGCTCCGCTAATCCAGTGGCATAATGCTTTCTGTAAAGAATAACCGACAAATTTTCAAACTTATTTCCGAGCATATGCCATTGTTGATATCCAGTATTTGGGGTATGTGCGTTTTTGGTCTCACATGTTCCGAGATGCCACTATTAGTCTCTAATGCTACTGATCTTGTGTCGTTTTGGTCCACTAATTTAACTGTTAGTTTTGACAGATTTTACGAGCAAGACCAAGAAATATTACGGCGTTGGCCTACATCACGAATTTTTGCAGGCCGAAGAACGTGGGACCAAAAATTGCCCCGTAAATTGGGCGGTCAGACTAGTAAATTCCGTCAAAACTAACTGTTAAGTAAATTGAAAAACAAAAACGGCACAAAATTGGTAACACTGGAACTAAAGGTGATATATCGGAACATGAAGGGAACAAAAACGCTCATGCCCCAAACACTGGGGGCAAAAAATAACATTCACCAACGTGTACTCGAAAGATTGTTCAAATAGTTTCTCAGACTTACGTGTAATCCCGAGACATAGGCGTCCACGTCACCCGAGAAGAATCGTACACGTCTTCCCCGAGGAAAAGGTACCCTCCTCGCCCATTCAGACAGTGCCCGACTACATTCTTCACAACTGCCTGATTGCGAAGCTGGGACAAGACACTCGACTTACCCCTCCCAAGCCCGAGAACTCCGTCCAACGGATGATCAGACAAGCCAGGCAACTGATCATACCCACAACTGCAAAAATAGAAAATCAAACGACCGAACTACGCAAAATTACGTAACTTTTTTCTATAAAGATCATACGAACCCGAGAGTCAAACGTGGGCTCATACGAATCCCGCTCGTCAAATTCACCGTAAAAAGGTCGTTAACCAAAACGCCCAACGACGACCCGCCGTCTGCGTACTCGACCTCGTAATCGCACTGCTCGGGATTATCACACGAGTAGTCGCTCGAGTGGAGCGAAGCGCAGAGTGGGTCTCTGCATACGACTAAGTCGTTGCTCGGTCGGTAAAGCGGGTGAAAGCCCTAAGCGTAATATCATCATACAACTCACGGTCATAAAATTTTTTCGACATTGCTATTCGATAAAGAATCGATCGTTTTTATTACCGTTGTGCAGCGAACACACGGAGCATCGCATTGAAGCCACGTGAGATCGCTCCCAGTGTCGGGATCGAGGAAGTAAGGCCTCGGCGGATAGCCTATGTATACTTGAACGAAATAAAATCTGCAAAAAATGAATTTTTTTTTAACAATGGCATAATCATTGCATACTAAGGATTAAAACTGTATAAATTGCATACCCATTTGGATAAACGTTGCCATAGAGTGGAAATACAATTGAAGATCCAAGCTTGTTTATGGCCGACGAACTACTCCTCCATCTCTGATGACGATCATTGCTGCCTGCGCAAGAAGCAGCAAATAAAACGAGGGCAATACAAAATATGTACCCCTTTTCCATTTTTTCCAGGGTATATGATGAAAGCAAACGAATGATTATGAGAAAATAGGTATATTATATAAACGACTTCAATCGTACACTAAGAGGTCAATGGGTTGGCCCATTCGATTGGGTCGCTGTTCAGGCAACGATTCTTGCCTTTTCTTGAGCTAGGATTCAAAGGATAATCTATGGTTTCTTTGCAGATACATACATGCGATTCTTTCTTTTACATCACGCCGTAATGTTCGGACGAAAAGGGCATGCTTTATTAATCGGCGTCTGAGAAAATTCCCCTAGCTTTACCATGATGCCCAGCCCAGGCATTGTTTATCATGATATGATTTTGAAACTCCGTTGACTGATCAGTGAGGCCTAATCAATAGCCACGACGGAAAATAAATGTGAAAATACAGAAACTCATTATCTAATTGTCATTGATTAATGGAGCCATACTACGCAGGATGGGAAGATAAACGCAATCATCTTCAGTTCAGCGAAGAAGGGATGTAATGTCTCAAACTAATGGGGTAAAATACTAATTTCTGGCTGTTAGAGGGGGAAAATGTAATAATCAAGTTTATTTAAGGGTGTCGTGTCGGTGAAACATTTTAATGTATGGTGGTCGATTAGTAATTGCAGCATTATACAGGGATTTAAATGTAGTTATTCACCAAGCTTTTAGTATTCCTCGTCAATGGTAGCTAACACCTCAACGTGGCGCCAGGTCATACATTTGGTTAGCTCTAATTCGATTTGTTCGATCAAATTTGGCTCGAGGTTTCTACCAAGAAGTCCATCGAAGACGAGAAAAATCAAATGGCAATGGCTGCTTTGCGTTGTAATTACCGACCTTTGTACTCTGTAAGTCTCATATTGATGTGTATCGTTCGTGGAAGATGTTTCATAGAGGGTTGCTTGCCTTGTCATTTTGTGAATGTTAATGCGAGCTTGGAACTTCAACCCATTCGTGCTAACTAGTTTGTGAATTTTATTTTCGAATTTAATGAAATTGTTATCTTTTGTTGAGTTTGGGTGGGTGACCTTAATTTATTGTAAATGGGCAATGTAGGCATGTTTTGCGTTGGTATTGTTGCGTTGTTCGTATGTTTCCTCATGGAAGTGCCTTATTCAACAGCTTCGAGCGTTAGATTCAGTTCCTTCTGAATTAAACTAGCAATATTTAGTTGGATTGAACTTTGTGAGACTTATCACTCAGCGCATGGAAGTGCCTGCCTGACTGCACACTGAGATTTTCTATTGTGGATTTCTTGAAAATTTTTCACTTTAATTTTCGTTTCATTGAATTTTTAGCAACAATTGGATGCTGAAAATGTGCAGATAAGTGTTCAGAAGTTGCTAAAGACGTGGTCATCTGGCAAGTCTTCTTTATTTCTTCTGGATTTTGGTTGTATTAGTCGTTGTTTTCATCTCTCGATTATAATGGCCAACTTCCTGATACGTCTTAAGCTTGTGACAGATGCTTTCACTTCAGTTCATCGGTGTAAAAAAGTTTCTCTGAGGTCAAAAAGATTCATATCAACCCGAGGATCTATAAGGCTTTTTAGAACAAGTTATCGCATATCACCCACCGGGGCCACATTGGGAAATGCAGAATTACCGTCGAATTTTGTGAGTGCAGAAAAGATGATCCCAGGTTCACATCCTCCAAGCAATGAAGATGTGGAGCTCTTGAATCAGTTGTTTGAAAGAAGGTACACCATTGTCATGTAACATTGGGACTTTGAAGTGATTTTCTGCATTTTAACACCTCTGGAATCCCATGAACTATACTCGACATAGAGATATAATGGCTATTGATAATATGCATCTTTCTTCCCGCAAATTACTATGTTTAGTATCATGCGTTCCTATCCTATTGTTTTCCTATGCTCAAATCAAAACTTTCAGAATGGATTCGAGAAAATTTATTTTCTTAAAAACTGGATCGTTTTTTTAAGTTATTATAATAAAAGTTTCTACGTCATCTTATTGTTCTTTTGTGTTGGTACTAATTTGGCGGCAGCTCGAAGCTTGTTATCTTGACTGGTGCTGGTATAAGCACGGAGAGTGGGATTCCTGATTACAGAAGGTCATATTGCATCCTTGTGTTTTATGTTCCCATTGTGCAGATTCTTCTTTGTGATTAATTTTATCTATCTTGGTTGCTCATACTCCAACTACTTAATTGCTATGCATACCCTGGTTTTACAGTCCAAATGGAGCTTATAGCACTGGTTTCCGGCCAATTACTCACCAGGTGATCAGAAGGCATGTCCTGGAATTTACTTCTTTATTTGTTATATAAGATCTATTGTGTTGTAGTGGTATTGTAAGATAAGGCACTGTGCTATGAACATTCATTGGTGGAAAAGTTGTATATTTAAGATCAAATACATTATTTCAATGAAATAGGAGTTTCTACGGTCAAACCGAGCTCGAAGACGATATTGGGCTGGGAGTTATGCTGGATGGAGGAGATTCACTGCTGCTAAACCAGGGCCTGCACATATTGCCTTAGCATCACTAGAGAAATTGGGTTGTATAAGCTTCATGATGACTCAAAACGTGGACAGGTTAACAGCTTTTTGTTTAGACGAATATTTTTATTAAATTCCTTGTACATATGGACTTTATTTATTTAGTTTTTTTTTGGCTTCCAAGGCTGCATCATCGTGCTGGAAGCAACCCTCTTGAATTACACGGAACTGTATACGTAGTTTCTTGTACAGACTGTGGGTTTTCCGTCGCTCGAGATTTGTTTCAGGAGGAAGTCAAAGCCCTGAATCCAAAGGTTGGTCTTCTTTTAGTACCATAGTCTTCGAGATATTGGGTGCTACGCTTTTGGTTTCTCTTATCTTGAAATTTTTTCCACAATTTTTGGTACTCTTCCCTTTCGTTGGTTCATCTTGTAAAATGATTTTGTGCGGCTTAGAGTTTTGTTGTAATTTTTTGCTGCCAATTTAAAAAGATCATCTTCACAGTGGGCTGAAGCAATCGAAAGCCTCGACTATGATAGCAGTTCGGACAAGAGTTTCGGAATGAAGCAACGACCCGATGGCGATATCGAAGTTGACGTGAAGTTTTGGGAAGAAGAATTTCACATTCCAAATTGTCGGAAATGCAATGGGATCCTAAAACCTGATGTAAGTTTTTTTTTTTCCTTCCTTTTTTTAGAAATTTATTGTAGCCAATATTTATTTACTTGAAAGAAGCTGTTATCTGCCTCCACCTGAATAGTCATGAAATTTGCTCCATTTTCAAGAAGAAACTCTTATGCCTTGTTTGATTCATGAGTTAAACTATTTTAAGTGTGGGTTTAGCACATGTTTGGTTCATAGTTTAAATAAATCATGTGATTATGTAATCCTACTTTAAACCCATTACAGCGGGTTTAAATAAACACACATTTTACTTTATACCCATTAACTAGTTTTATATAAATTATACTCATTTAAACCCTCCTAAATATAAACATACCCAAACAAGCACTTAGGATTACGTTCATTCCCTTAAATATTTTTTTGTCAGGTTGTATTCTTCGGTGATAACATGCCAAAGGGAAGGGCAGACAGAGCAATGAAAGCTGCAGAAGAATGCGACGCTTTCCTAGTGCTCGGCTCATCAGTTATGACCATGTCTGCTTTTCGCCTCGTAAAGTATAACGACAATATTGTTACTGCCTTTCGTATTTTTTTCTAGCATCTTATATATGATATAGAAATTGGTTATCGTCGTTGGGATTGTTGCAGGGCTGCACATGAAGCCGGCGCTTCTACCGCAATCGTTAACATCGGAGAGACGAGGGCAGACGACTTTGTTCCTCTCAAAATCAGCGCTCGACTTGGCGATGTACATCTCCCTCTCCCTCTCCCCCTCCCTCTCTCTCTCTCTCTCTCTCTCTCTCTCTCTCTCTCTCTCTCTCTAAACTTCTTTTTTTTTTAAAGAAGAAAATCAACTTGTTGGAATATATTCTGATTAACATGTGTTTGGTGGCAGATACTACCAAGAGTGGTTGCAAACAGATCATCATCCCTTGCCATGTGATTCTATCGAAGGAAAAAAACGTGGTGAAGTGTTGTAACATTTGAAATGATGTATGTATAGTTGGTTCCTTTTTTCCCTTTATACGATCAACTCCAATATTACTTCAAATAACAACATATACCCAAATTCTTCATCCAACATATACTCAAAACCAAACCTAAAATAGGTTTTTATCAATTTCTCTCACCTCCTGTTGGAAGTGGGGCGGGATTCCCCGTACCCGCGGGGATCCGCCCCGAACCGGGTGGGGAATCCCCGAGATTTTATCGCCGTGGGGCGGGAATGGGTAATGATTTTTCCTTTTGGGATCCCCGCCCTGTCCCCGAACCCCCTTTATATATTATAATATATAATATTAAATTATAATTAAAATAATAGTAACATAATATCAAAATATAGATTAAATAATATTAAATTAATACAAATAATATCTTAAACTATAATTTATAGGGATCTTTACACATAAGTACCTAATTGAATAAAAACTTGTAATTTAGTACCTTGTCAGAATTTTTTTATATATAGGTACCTAACAGAATAAATTATTTACACATAGTTACCCGATCCTCGAAAGTACACCATACAACACATTTGGGTACCCTATATCAACACATTTGAGTACCCTATATAACAGAAAATGGTACGACGTATGCTTAATTTAGGTACGCTCTACGTAAAACACAGGTATGCCTTAGGTACGACGTATGCTATATTAGGTACCCTATATCAACGTGTTATGGTACGCAATATACATACAGAAAGGTACGACATGACTAAAGAAACTGGTAAAAATTAAATTGGGTACCTATTTGTAAAATTTTCTGACATGGGTACCTATGTGTAAAAATTTTATCCAATTGGGTATTTTTCTATTGATTCACCTAATTTATATAATATTTATTACAAAAATATATTCTAATTTATATATTATATTTAAAATATTATTTTTGTAAAAAAATTAAGGGCGGGAGAATCCCCGCCCCGCGTGGATCCCCGCGGGGACGGGGGCGAATTTCATCCCCGAATGCATCGCTAAGCCGCATTGCCATCCCTACACCTCCTATACCTATATTTGAGTTTTTACTATTAATCACCTTAAAATTTTTTAAGTCTTACCAATTGACCCCCAAATGCTAATAATTATATTTTCATCATAAAATATTAACTAAATTTGATTATTTATATTATTCTTTTATATTAAAATACATGAATAATTTTTTATAAAAAAGGGTTACAAACTGCAATATTAAAATTCTACAAATTTAGCACATTGAAAAGGAATTAAGTTACCGAATTGAAAAAATACAAGCATAATACTTAAAATTTAAAAGCATCATATAACATACAAGCATTGAAAATAACAGTACATCATAATTAACTAAAATAACGATAAATACTTAGTATCCCAGAAAATTTTCATCCCTTCCGCCAAGATTGTTTAAAAATTGGCCAAATGTATCAGTTTGAAATGGATAAGGTTGGTTTTAATGTATCTTTAGGTCTGTGAATTGTTTTTCTAATGAATATTTATTTCTCCGGTTTTTTGTGCGTACGATTTTATCATTTATATAATTAGTTTATTTCACATTTTTTCAATCGATTTTAAAATAATAGTTTGGTCAGTAAAATATGTGGGCGTTATTGAAATGAAATAAAAGTTGAAGTTGAAATGAATATTGATAATATTATTTTAGGTTAAGTTTAATTGCGGGAGAATAATTACTGTTAGACGTGACATTTAGGGAGTGTTTGTTTCCAGTGATCCAACATCACCGTGATATTCACATCATCGTAATGTGAATATCACTGTGATGTCGATGAAGTGATATATCATTACTGTGTTTGTTTTGGGGTGATATTTCATTTTGTATATCAATGTGATGTGTAATCATCCTACGAATATTACATAAATTATGTGGTTGATATATATATATATATATATATATGATATTTACATAATAATGATTACTATTTTAATATCGAGTTGTCCACACCTCATCACGGTGATGTAATATAACCTAGCTTTTTTGGGTGATCCAAAAGGTAGATTATTAGCTCATTTTCATCACCTTGGTGATCTGTCATTACGGTGACGACTCATCACTTAAGCTAAACAGACATGGTGTTTAGAGGATTACGGTGATATTTTGGAGGATCACCCAAAATAAACACCCCATGCTCATTGTTGAGAATAGGTTTTACTGTTGGATATCCTCTAGGATTCTTTCAGTGCCATTGCTCATTGTTGTCAATTGTACTTTTATTCCGTACAAAATGAAATTCACTAGTGCTATCTGTCTTTTCTTATTTCCGAAGGAATGTAAAATTTTCATTGCAGATCTCTCTCGATGGAAGAGATTGAAAAGGAACCCGAGTTAAATAACATATCTTTCTGTGTGAAAGAGATAGAAGCTCAAACCGAGGAGATTTTAGCCTGGCAAATTAAAAATCTGAAAATGAAAATTGATGAAACATTGATTTGATATGCGATGAACCCACAATAGATCTCAAGACTGAGCCCAACAACCTTTTTGTATTGAACTCATTTATGTTCTGATCCTAGGAAATAATAATTATTGGAATCTAATTTTAAGAGCACCTCTCTCTCTCTCTCTCTCTCTCTCTCTCTCTATCTATGTAGATGCTATGCTACCAATCAAGCTCGTACGATCATTAGTATCTGCAGATAACATGATCTCTAGCAACCCTCTGTGCAATCCCCAGAATCAGAATTTCTCCGGCGCCGACGAAAACGAAGACGACGACGAAAGCAATCCCTTCACCATTTCTTCAAGAAACAGAATCCCATTACTGATCTTCGCCCCAACCCAAGAACTAGTGAAGGACACGTACAAGCTCGCCTCGATTTGCAGAGATTTAGGCATGGATCTTCAGCCGAACCCATCTCTTTCCCACGTTATCTTCTCATGGCCGTCGCCGCCCTCCCCAAAATCGCCGCCTTCATCGTCGATTTCCACCACGCCGTCGGCCTATTCATGGTCACTGCCAAACGACAGCGTACCACTGCCATTTCCTTCTTTCGAGACTGCTTCGCTGGCCCACCTTCGCCTCTTTGTGAATCTGTCGAAGGGTCGCTTTAAGCTCGCTTTCTTGAAAAAGAATCTCATCCCAGTCGCAAAGATCGAATCTTTATGTAATAACAACTGGCATCGAAGCTCACTTTCCCTTTTCTGCGCGCGCACGGGCGAGAGAATTGAGTCGATGGATGGCTTTTCTAGGGCATTGCTTGGAGTGGGATGGACCCTTTTTAAGACTAACGACAATGGTTCGCAAGATTCTGTTAGGATTGTGCTGTATCTGTTTAAAAGATTGAATCCTATTTCTGGCAACAATATGGGTTCGTCGTCTAGGTTTTGTAGCAGAGTTAGAGAATTGAGGCTTCCTCCGCTTGATTTCGGAAATGTGCCTCTGAGGATTTTGCAGTATATACTTCTCATGACTGATGACGTTTTCTACCTTGGTTAGAGAGAGCAGTTATGAATGATGTGAGTACTGTGCTTCTTAGCTCATTTACAGTGATGTTTGTTCTTCTTTGTGCTTCAGTCCTCGGCTGTTTTCGTTAAGCTTCCCCCCCCCCCCCCCCCCCTTTTTTTTGATTAAGAATGATCCTTTCCTGCACAGATCTGTTAATTTTCTGTAAGATTGATATGCTATTGTATTCGATTTTGCCTTTGAAACATAGAAAGCGTGCTAGCTTCATATAGTTATTGCTGCTACTAAACTGTAATCAAGAACTGAGGATTTTAGGGCAACCCTCCTTTATTGCAGGCTAGGGAATCATTCATGGATTTTTCTGCTAGTAACTATTAGGAAAATGATATAGTTTCCTTTCTTATCTAACTTGGACATCCTAATTCTGTTTCTAACACTTTGAGATTCGCTTATCTCAGGTTCGAAAGAAGGTGGCGATTATTGCTAGGCAATGTACTTTGTAGTTAAACGCTGCTGTTCGTAGTCTTGGGTACAGAGGAGAATATAGCTTTGTTCTTGTAATAGCTTAGCTATTGGGATTTCCATCGCATTAACTAATACTCCCTCTGTCCCAATTCATTTTGGACATTTGGGGTATGATGCGTTTTTTAAGAAACTGAATATTTAAATAATATAGTACAATTAAAGGTAAAAAATTTGAATATTTTGACACGTCTTTTAATAATATTTAATATTATTATATTGATCGTTTGTGATAGTTTTTTACTAAATTAGGAAATGTACAAAAGCTAGTGGGCCGCTCGATTTAGTAAAATGTATAAAATGTTTTGAGATTGAGGGAGTAATATTTTTACAAAATATTTTACTGAGTTTTTTCTCTTTGATCTTCAATTCTTCGTATGATCAAGAAGTCAGGAGATCGTAACAAACAACAGGCAAATACAGTAAGCTTGATAAATTTTCAATCATCTTCTGGCATGTGCGATACTTCTCCAAATCTTAATCTACCAAGTGTCATATGCAATCATTTTTTTTTTTGTTAAAATGTCAATCCACTAATTATAATCTTCACAATCTGTCCTATTGGCTATCGAGGTTAGTAGAGTATTATCGCAAGTGTTAATCAGGCACCAAAGCGTCAACTAATTACAATTTATTTAATCAAAGATACACATCATCAAATAGACGATTAATATTGCATGCAATAAACGTACGGGCATCGCAACTTGGCAGCCCAGAGCTGACGTCACCAATGTCCACTCATTACTTGAGGAAGATTACAATTGCATAGCTTTGTCTTTGGGAGTTTTGAATTATGTGCGAATTACCATCATAAGCAAGAAACAGAATATAATCGCAGCAATCGATAGAAAGCAGAACATAGATCAAGCTTAGATCTCAGAGATTTTTGAATAGAATGGAAAATTATGCTGTGTACAGAATGATCAAAACTAACTCACTATTCAGCTACGCTAACTGTTTTTATATCTAACTACAAATCAAAGGATTACTCGCAAAACGTTCCCGCGTGTTTCCCGCCAATAACTTATCCAGCTGTGCATCCACGTCATCTGTGTATCCACGTCAGCTGTGCATCCACGTGTCAAGTAGGATCATCTTCGATTTCTTCACCCCCTCCCCAAGTTGGTGATTGATGATAATCCTTCAATCCCAACTTGGCAACAAGAAATTTGAACTGTGGGGCAGCAAGAGATTTAGTGAAGATATCTGCAAGCAGACGAAGCAACATGATGAAGTGTAAGAAATCCGGCTTTGAATTGATCTCGCACGATATGACAATCAAGCTCAATATGCTTGGTCCGTTCGTGAAAAACTGGGTTTTCCGTGATGCGAATTGCTGCTTGATTATCACACCAAAGAGGAATAGGTAGTGAAACTGGAATATGAAGATCATGCAATAAGTAGGTAATCCATTTGAGCTCACAAACTGTAGAAGCAAGGCTACGGTACTTAGCCTCTGCAGATGATCTCGAGACCGTAGTCTGCTTCTTGGTCTTCCAACTGATGAGAGAGTTCCCAAGAAAAACACAATACCCTGTGAGTGATCTGCGAGATGTATGACATGAGGCCCAATCGGCATCACTGTTTGCTGTAAGAGAGAGATTATTATTGGCAGAATAGAATAAACCAAGTGAAGGATAAGTTTTCAGGTATCTGAGGACCATGATCATGGCTGCCCAATGCCCTGCTCGAGGCTCCTGTGTAAATTGGCTTAACTGTTGAACCGCGTGGGTTATATCTGGCCTTGTAAAACCAAGATATAGTAATTGCCCAACAATAGTTCTGTACCTTGAAGGATTTTCCAGTATAGGACCACAATCTTCAGCTCTAGGAAAGATATGATGTCGAGGCAGCGGTGTTGTAAGAGGTTTAGTCCCTGTAAGTCCCGTCTGTTTAAGAATATCAAGTATATACTTCCTCTGATTTAGATAAATCCCTGATGGAGTTTGCACCAACTCAACGCCGAGGAAGAAGTGAGCAGAACCAAGATCCTTTATAGTAAAAGCTGCATCAAGGAAGACTTTGATCCTGCTGATTTCTGCTGCAGATGAGCCTGTAACAAGTATATCATCAACATATACCAAGAGGGCTAAGAAAAAATTATGTTCCTTCAGTATGAAAAGACAATGGTCATTGGACGATTGAATGAAACCATAATCTTGCAGCTTTGAGGTAAACTCTTCATTCCATTGCCTTGAAGCTTGTTTGAGACCATATAAAGATCGTTTTAGTTTGCAGACCTGGTTCCTTTTCACCGTGTAACCAGGTGGAGGTTTCATATAAACATCTTCATTCAAAGAACCATGAAGAAAAGCGTTGTTTATATCCAGCTGCTCTAAAGGCCATGAGCGAGCTGCAGCAAGAGCGATGATCAGCCGGACTGTAACAGGTTTAGCAACAGGAGAAAAACTGTTCAAATAATCAACTCCCTCGATTTGGTTGTATCCCTTTGCCACAAGCCTCGCTTTATATTTTTCAATGGTGCCATCTGACTTACATTTGACCTTGAATACCCATTTGCAACCAATGGGTTTCTTACCATAAGGTAAATCAGTGAGATCCCAAGTTTCATTTTCTTCTAGTGCTCTAATTTCTTCATTCATGGCAGCTGTCCATTGTGGACTAGCTTTAGCTTGTTCATAAGTCTGTGGCTCTTGGACATTGTCAAGCTTAGCCAAAAAGGACATGTAATCATGGGGAATCATAGAATTTTTATAGAAGGGATATGTATAAGGAGTATAAGAAGAAGATTGTACCCTATCGCACTGCTGGTGAGCTGTTTCACAGACTTGCACACTGTTGGAAATGTAGTCATTCAACCAAGCAGGAGTGCCTCTAGCTCTAGCACTGCGTCGAAGGGAAGGATTTGAGGGCTCGAGGGGAGGATTTTCTGGTTCATCTTGGGTGTTTTCTTGGTTTGTGTTTGGTTGGGCAGTTTCTGGTTCGATGTGGGTGTATTCCTGGTCCATATTTGGTTCAATTGGGACCTCTTGACTCATGTCTGGGAAAATAGGTGTATTTGTTTCAGGAAAAATGGGAAGTATATGTGGAGAATGCTCAGGTATGGTAGTGATGTCCTCTGCTGGTTGTGGCAGAGTAATTTCATCTCTGGTATGGTCAATATATGCAGGCGTGGGATGAGAGGTATGAAAAGGAAAGGTTTTTTCATGAAATATAACATCCCGAGATATAATAATAGAATGTGATGAAAGATCAAATACTTTGTACCCCTTTTGTCCCTGAGGATACCCTACAAATATCCCTTTTATTGCCCGTGGTGCAAGCTTATCTTTGTGTGGGGTAGTATTTGTGGCAAAACATAGACATCCAAAGACTCGTAGGTGGCTTATATCTGCTGGTTTTTTGTGTAATATTTGGTAAGGGCTGTGCCATTTCAGAACTGGTGATGGCAGTCTGTTTATGATGTAGGTGGAAGCAAGAACTGCATCTCCCTAGAATTTCTTTGGGAGATTAGATTGGAAAAGCAATGATCTGGTCATTTGGAGGAGATGTTTGTGTTTCCGTTCTACAACACCGTTTTGCTAAGGTGTGTAGGGGCAAGTTTTTTGATGAATAATCCCAAGGTTTTGAAATAGAAGCTGGCAAGTATGGCTCAAAAATTCACTTCCATTATCTGTTCTTATTTTTTTAACAGATTCATGGAACTGATTTTTTATCAATGTCAGAAGGTTTTTGAGGTATGTAATGGCTTGTGATTTGAAGGTCATAAGAAAGGTCCATGTGCATCTACTAAAATCATCAACCACGGTAAGGAAATAGTGTGCACCATCATGCGTAGGATATTTGTAGGGTCCCCATATGTCTACATGTAGTAATTCAAAACATGCAGTGGTATGTATGGAACTTTGCAGGAATTTAAGTCTGGGTTGCTTTGCAATGGGACATACTTGACAATTATTACAGGAAGCTTTTTCAGGTTTGAGAGAGGGTATATGGTTCATGACATCAAATGAAGGGTGACCAAGACGGTTATGCCAAATAAAAGGACTGTCATGGCTTATTGTGCTACAAGAGAAAAACTGGGAGGTTGGCTTACTAGTAACTAGAGCTGTAACACTTCCTATCCTGCTCGGGTTGAAGGATTCCTCATCCAGTATGTAAAGCCTGTTAGCAACTCTCCCAACAGCAACGATTTCTTTAGTCATATGGTCCTGTAAAATGCAACAGTTGGCAGAGAAATGAGTATCAAGACCATTAGTTTGGGCAAGTTTGTTTACTGATAAAAGGTTGAATGTGAAATCTGGGATGTAAAGAACTTCAGATAGTCTAAGGTTATTTCTGAACTCGACAGTTCCAAATCCTTTTATGGACTTGGGAGTTCCATCTGGTAGGTATACGGGTGAGGAGGAAGAAATGAGTTTGCAGGTTTTCATGATGTTTAAATCATGACACAGGTGATTAGTGGCTCCACTATCCAATACCAAGTCCACATACCTAGAATGTGTGTTGAGCTGAGAATTGTGTCAAAGCTTATACCTGAGAAGTTGCCAAAGTGAGCATAATTAACCTCATTTGTCTGTGTGTGATCTGCAGCTTGTTTTCCTTTTAGCATCCGGCCTACTTCCTGCTGAAGAAAGCTTAAATTCTTCATAACAGTTTCCAGATCATCAATTTTTTCTCCCCTCGTAGCCTGAGATGTATCAGCAACATTCATCATTTGTTTCTGAGATGTATCGACAACATTCATCACATGTTTCTGAGGGCCCTTTTGATGCTCATTCATCATTGCCTTGTAATTTGGCATTGCTGCAGAATATTTTCCCTTCTTTGCCATATAGTCTTCCCACCACTCTGGGAAACCTTGCAGCAGGAAACATGTATTTTTGTTGTGTCCATTCCTTTGACAATGAGAGCACCACAGTTTCTTCTTTTCTTCTCTGCTCATAAAACCAGTTGTTCCAGGCACTCTGCTAGAGATCTCCCGTTTTTGTACCACAAAAGCACTGTTCTGCCCATTCTCATTTTGATATATACTAGCTATTTTCTGATTCTCAATGTTGAGAACCATGAAGTACGCCTTGTTTTCATCTGGTAATGGATCGAGCATCAAGATGTGATTCTTCACTCCTTCGTATGTATCATTCAGCCCCATCAGGAACTGAGTTAGCTTATTTCTCGCCTCCTTCTGTTCAACAGCAGTTTTGGCCGCACAAGTACATTGAACGGGAGGATCAATATGATTTATTTCATCCCAACACCTCTTAAGCTTTGTGAAATATAGATCCAGAGGTAGATTCTCTTGTGTAATAGAGGCAATTTCTTTCTGAAGATTAAAAATCTGTGGTGCATTAGAAGTACCGTACCTTGTCTTCAATGAGTCCCATAACACCTTGGCATTTGAAGCAAACGCATAGCCAGCAGCGATCTCTTTCGACATGGAGTTCAATATCCATGACACCACCATGTAATTAGCTTGTTCCCATGCTCCGTGATTTACATCGGTGAGTTCAGGTTCTGCTATTGATCCATTCACAAAACCTAACTTCTTCTTTGCGCCCAACGCAACTCTCATAGCATGACTCCATGAAGCATAGTTGTTTCGAGTGAGCAGATTCGTCACCAGTATCATCCCTGGCGAATCAGATCCGTGCAGCTCATACATATGTGAGCTATTTAAATTCGCGGAATTTGCAGAATTTTCAGGAGTTTCTTCGGTCATTTTGGTGTAGAACGATCAATTTTTCAACAGAGAATATGAACGGCAGCAGAAATCAGCGAGGGATCAACAGATGTGTCTCTGATACCATGTGCGAATTACGATCAGAAGCAAGAAACATAATATAATCGCAGCAATCGATAGAAAGCAGAACATAGATCAAGCTTAGATCTCAGAGATTTTTGAATAGAATGGAAAATTATGCTGTGTACAGAATGATCAAAACTAACTCACTATTCAGCTACGCTAACTGTTTTTATATCTAACTACAAATCAAACGATTACTCGCAAAACGTTTCCCGCGTGTTTCCCGCCAATAACTTATCCAGCTGTGCATCCACGTCATCTGTGTATCCACGTCAGCTGTGCATCCACGTGTCAAGTAGGATCATCTTCGATTTCTCAAATTAGTCCCTTCAATCCTTCCTTTAGTCGCCCTAACTAAACCCAGTCCATTGTCAGCTTCCACTTGGCCATCAAGAAAGTTCCAATCTTTGGGAATTTCACTACAGCAACTTATATATTACTATAGTTGTTGTTTGTGTCTAATTGTCTGTTAGCTGTTTACTCAACCCTTTTCACTATATATATATAATAATGCACAAAGGTTTTAAACGCAGAAACGAAACATTCGCACATACAAGTTTTTATTTTCTCTTAAAAGAGAACTTCAGAGACAATTAATGGCGTCAGAAGCTTTAAACGCAACAAACAAGTACCTCCGATGCAGCTCCACACGCGCCCCCGTTTTGTTCCGTCAAAGGAAGGCGAGGAAAACGCCGTCGTACGGCGGCGGCGGTCAAAATCGCGTTGACTGTTGACCAAGGAGAGGAGTACAACATAGCCTTATGCCTCGTCATGCTCGCAAAAGGTACCACCGTCGAGCCTCCACGTCAGCAGACGCCAGCTACTCCGCCGCCGTCTCACAGGTGTCCGGCGTGCGGTAAGTGCTTCGGGTCCTACAAAGCCTTGGCGGTCACAAGGCCAGCCATCGGAAATCGCCCGGCGGTCGCGACGGAGTAGGAGGAGAAGGAGAGAAGGGGATGAGGCACAAGAGAAGGCACTACGAAGGCAAAGGGGCGAACAGTAGTACTAACAGCGGCGTCGGGAGTAACACACTTCTTGAAGGGCTTTGACTTTAATTTCTCGCCGGAGGTTGGCGGCGGCGATGACGTGGAGGTCGAGAGTCCTCATCCACTTGAGAGACCGCGTCTCTCTTTGTCCAGTTAAATGCATGATAAAGAAATATTTCCATTTTTTAATATACGGTAAAATACATATAACCCCCTTCTGGTTTCGCCCAAATGGACATAAACCCCCGTGGTTTTTTTATTGCACGGTATTCCCTCGTGGTTAACTAATGTCGCACCATACTCCCAGATAGCAGTTTTTGCCCGAAATGGGAATACACGCGCTCTTACTGCAGGTGGGTTAAGCTTGGAACATATTATTTACTGTTAAATGACTAGAATGTGAATAGTTGGGGTTATTATGGTCATTTAACAGTAAATAAAAGGGGTGAGCAAAATCGGATATCCGGTTTTTCGGATATCCGGATTTCGGATATCGAAAATTGGTATCCGTATCCGCTCCGCTTTTAATCGGATATCCGAAAATCGGATATCCGGTTTATTCGGATATTTTTACCGGATATCCGCATCCGGTTTTTAAATTTATTTTTCTTATATTTTTATTATTTTCTATTCAAAATCATATCATAATAAAAAAATATATTTTTAATATAAGAATTTCTACACATAGTAATTCACACAATATGTAAATTTATGATTCAAAATTACATAATAAATAATAAACACAACACCACAAATTCACATTAATTTTTTTTATACTTTTATTATTTTCTATTCAAAATAATGTTTTTTATTTCTCTTCACAATAAAAAAATATTTCTAATATAAGAATTTCTACACATAGTAATTCACAAAATATGCAAATTTATTATTCAAAATTACATAATAAATAATAAACACAATACCACAAATTCACATTAATTTTCTTAATTGCATCTCGACGTTTTTATGTTTTATTTTTATCTCAATTCTATAACAAAGTTTTTTGCAAATATAAAATAATAAAAATTTAAATATTCTACTTGATGAATTTTTTTTCCTTTTTGAACCTTTATTTTTCTTTTTGGACTTTATTTTTTATTTTTTTTTATTTTTTTAAATATAAAACCGGGTACCAGACCGGATTTTAGACAAATCACTATCCGTATACGATACGGTTTATTTTGAAATAAATCGGATCGAATATTCGATCCAGTTTTTAAAACCGGATATCCGTTTTTCCGGATTTTACCGGATCGGAATCCAGTTTCCGGATATTTTTGCTTACCCCTAGTAAATAATATGGTCATTTGAGCGCATATAATCCAATTTCGGGCAAAGACGACTGCCGGGGTTATCATTTGAAAAGAAGGTGAATAATTGGAGTTATTCTGATCATTTAACAATAAATAATATGGTCCAAGCTTAACACACCTGCAGTAAGAGCGCGTGTAATCCAATTTCGGACAAAAACTGCTGCCCGGGGGTATCGTGCAACATTACTTAAACCACGAGGGAGTACCGTGCAATAAAAAAACCACGGGAGTTTATGTGCGTTTCGGCGAAACCACGAAGCGGTTATATGCATTTTACCCTTATATACGGTAAAATACATATACATTTTAATATATTGTCGACAGTTCTGAATTTTTTACTATTTCACAATAATTCGAATAAAATTGGTTTCTATTTGTTAATTGAGAAAATACATATATTGGAACTTACTGAATCCAAAATACTTCAAATTATTATTAACATCCCTATTATAACGTAAAAGTCTTGGCTTAAAGGTCAAAGCAACATATATATTTTTTGGGGGAGGCGTAGATTCATATCCAATTGAGTGGAGTGAAGAAAAGGTACTAATTTAAGCGTAGACACAAACACATTCATAGATGATTGAGTAGATCTACTGCAAATTAGAAAAAAAAAATGTAATGTCGACACAAACATACACACAATATTCCATTGTACGTTATATTAATCTAACAAGTGATCGTCATAACAAATGCTAATGACTCTGTTTATCTTGAACTAATTTAATAAAACTCCAATCTTTGTTTGAGTTGAGTAAGCAATCATCTTACCTTTCACATGGCATATTAGTTAGTTACGTAATAAATTCAAAGATATGCTTAAAAAATACCACGAAATATAATTATCTTTCCCAAGACTTGGGGAAAAAAAAGATCACGTTGAGTGAATCTTCAGATGCAAACTACAAGATGAGATTTTATCACGAGTACGAGGATGATATAAAGTATAACATATGATGTCCAAGAACAAGCAGCAAGCCAGATTTGGTACTACGCTCGATTTTAGGGAAAATAACGACAAAAGATCTAGAAAACAACGGTATCGAGCATAGTACCTAATGTCTGAACGATATTGGAAGACATCAAGCTCGAGACGTGCTCCTCGAGATGCTTCTTGGCGTCTTGCCTCCCTACGTTTGCGATGGCGAGTTTCTCGGGTGGAAGCTCATCCTCCTCTTGAACTGCTTTGTTGTATTTTATAGCTAGACTGAGCATCTCCTAAACATTTACAAAAACAAAGCAATACCGATAAATGAGAACGAGAATTATTGAAAAACTGAAAAAAACAAAAGGCTGATTGAGGCAACCAATCGTATGCCAAATACTTACCTGGACTGTCTGTTCATTTGTTTTGGAGTGGGCATCGAACGGCTGAAGGGTTAATCCATCGGTCCATCTTTTCTTGTGAAGATTCAGAAGCATTTTCTCCTCGAGTTCATTCTTTCTGTAGTTTATGGCTAGAGAGTAGTAATGCCTGTTCAAACCGTGGATAAGGGCCTAAAATGCATGTTGTTAGTGAGAGACGAAGGGTAAAGACATATTTAAGGAGGTGGCAGTTGATGATTTATAGGGTGTACATTACTTGGATGGATGGTTTATTGAGATGCCCCAGGTTGGATGTAGTCTGTCGTGGTTCTTGACCGAGCATCATAGTCTGTGGATTGATCAAACGAAAAGCATCGATCACCACCTTTCCTTTAACGCTTTGTATGGGGTCAACCACCACTGCCACTGCTCTCTGATTTAAGGCTTCAAAACTCTGCAAGAAAACGATGCCTAAAGGCAATTGTAATACTTGAAAGCAATGAAAGTCTACAATATGGTAAGCAAAGAATAGAAAAACAACTTTATGCATAACAACAGAGTTTTATATATAAGACAAGACATTTATGGTTAACATATGACCATCCAGGGAACCTCTCTCAGATTGGAACAAATAATGCATTAGTTTGAAGCTTACACAAAATAAGCAATTAAAGTTTAGACAATCGATGAACTATGACCTGCTGAGTATTGATATCAACGCCAGAGAGCCAGCATCCAAAACCTGGATGAGAGTGGTACCACCCAACAACCATCTCCGGCCTGAAAAAGGCAAATGGAGAAGCAAAAAAAAGGTTCGCAACAGATTCACATGAATCAATCAACATATTCCAGTGAAAAAAAAACTGAGATCATTACACTAGCAATCATTCAATGGATAATAAGCACTAATAAATCAACAAATGTAACCCAAATATACCTTCCCAATTTTAACACGCAGGTAGGAACAGAATCATCGTAAGATCTGAGCTTTAAGAATAAATTTTACGTGCCTGCCAGTTTGCTTGAGCATGTCAAGCATATTGGTCTGAAAAACATGATCCACAGCCTCAACGCTAACACCAGTACCACTCTGAGGCATGGCGAATACATCTACCACACGTACAGTGTACTCATCGACAAACTCGCCAAGCATTAGACCCATCACTTCCATAGGTACTCCAGCCCTACCTATCATCATTTTTCAATGGACTCATATTAACAAAATTACAGTGATAGTAACAATCGATAACCTAAATAGTCGCGTGCGTACCGTGTTTCAGCATCTTCAAGAGGGCGAGGGATGAGATGTAGACTTGCTCCGACGTATCGAGCGTTGGAGAATCCGGCGGAGGATGGCCAAGGGCCCCTCCGGCACCGGCAAACATCCGATGAAGCCTCTCCATTCCAGACATCTAATTAATTTCAGCTGATCTGCTTATTTCCTTTCCCATTTTCTCTTTTACGGTGTGCGAGCGAGGGTTTTGATTTTTTATTGATATTTTTAACCTGAGCTTTCTTTGGAGAAAAGAAAAAGTGATTGAAGTTGCGACTGCGATTACATTTATTGCAATGAAGTCTCTTAACTTTATTTATTTAGTTGCTTTAAATTTTAAAGGGTTAATTAGGGATGGGAATTCGGTACAAATCGTACCGAAATTTCGGTTAACCGAAATTTTGGTTCGATGGTTTCAAGAACCGAATACCGAATCGAACTCTCAATCGGTTCGGTTCGGTAAAAACAGATTTTTTTTTCGGTTTTTTTCGGTTATTTACCGAAGTACCGATTGAAAGAAAAAAAATGAATTTCGTCTGTTTCTGTGTGACGGCGGAGACGAGAAGACCATGAGGGCGGCGCAGCCGAGAACTTGGCGAAACATGGTGGCGCTGCCTTGGGCATTGGCGGTTTCGATCCAGTGCAAACACGACGTAACGCAGTCGTCTCGAACCTTACAGCCGTTGAAGCTGCTGTTTCCTAATCAAAGCGAAACTTGTGTTTTTGGGAAGAGCGAGATTGAAATTAAGGTTTATTGGGGAAGAAGATTAAAGAAGAAGATTAAAGAAGATTGATGTTTGATATGTGATGTTGCGTTTGATTTGTGTAGAGGAAGGGAAGGATAAAAGAAACCCTAATTGCCCTAAATGGACCTCGTAGTAGGCTGTTTTATTTGTTGGGGTATGTATTAATAAATATTATATCTATTATCTAGGCCCTCGAAATATATAACTTATAAATTTAATATATTTAAACTTAAAATCGGTAATTCGGTATACCGAAAATACCGAACCAAAAAACCTATACCGAACCGAAATACCGAAATTTTAGAACTAATGAACCGAATACCGAACCGAATTTTTTCGGTTCGGTTCGGTTTGTACCGAAATTTCGGTTTTTCGGAATTCGGTTCGGTTAACCAAATTGTGCCCACCCCTAGGGTTAATTAAGTCAGGCCCTCTTATCATTTTTAAATAGTGTTCATGCCCCAATATAGTTTCAGTTAGTATTAATGACCTAAAATTCTGAGAGAAAAATACCCAAACTACGCGAGCTAATCTTCAAGCTCGATTTCCGCCTATAATCTCGACCTTCATGAGCAGACAAGGAGGCCCGACCCTAACATGTCGTCGTAGTAGAGCTCGACGGAGCTAAACTGATTTTTTTTTTGTTTTTTCAAATCACTTAGCGTCGTATGACACATCTCTTCTAGTAAATAACAAATCGTCACATAAAAATACCACATCTTACATTAGAAATAACGATTTATATATTGTTAATAACACAGTCTGTATACAACCAATAGATCGGGAGAAAAAGAACGAAAATCACAAACGACTAAAAACAGATGAAAACTGCATAAATCACGTCGTTGTTGACTCAATAATGTAAAATAGACCTCAATTTCTCATGGGTACCTCGACTTTATACCGATTACTTGCAAGAAACGGATATTATATTTTCCCAAATCGTGTAAAAAAGAAATACTTGTGACATAGCAAAAAATAACAAATGTCTTATGGTTAATAACAAATGTTGACTTAGAAGTAACACGTCGCTGAAAGGTAATAACGCCTTGTTAGTCGTAGATAACACATTTGTATACAACCAATGGATCGAGGGAAAAAGAACGAAACTCACAAACGACACTAAAACCAGATGAAAACTGCATAAATCTCGTCGTTATTGACTCAATAAGGTAAAATAAACCTCAATTTCTCATGGGTACCTTGAATTTATACCGATTAGTTGCAAGAAACAAATTATATTTTCCATAAATCGTGTAAAAAAGAAATACTTCTACATAGCAAAAAATAACAAATGTCTTATGGTTAATAACAAATATTGAATTAGAAGTAACACGACGCTGAAAGGTAATAACACCGTGTTTGTCGTAATTAACACATTCTGTATACAACCAATGGATCGGGAGAAAAGAACGAAAATCACAAATGACACTAAAAACATATGAAAACTGCATAAATCTCGTCGTTATTGACTCAATAATGTAAAATAGACCTCGATTTCTCATGGGTACCTTGAATTTATACCGATTACTTGCAATTTATGTCGAAATCTAGATTCGATTTACCATTATATCTCGAATTTGCACCCTAATTAGATAAGCAAATTCTACCTCGTGCGTCGTCAATATCATAATAATCCAACATGACATGTCGAAATCGGTTGGACGGGACAGTCAAATTTTTTTGTGCTCGATTCGGTGTAAGAAAAATATTCAGTAACTGAGTAACACAATATTATTGAAAAATAACGTGTCTGTTTCCTAAAGTAACAATATTCTGTAACTGAGTAACATAATATTATTACAAAATAACGTGTCCGTTTCATAAAGTAACAATATACTGTAACTGAGTAACATAAAAAAAGATCATTTTAGTAAGGGTATTTTCGTCAAATCATATTTTTTGGTTCTTTACATAAAGTTGGTTCTTTAAACTTATTCATTTTGTGCTAGGGCCTGAACACAAAATTAAAAATTTACTAGGGCCTGACCCAAAATTGCCCCAATTTTAAATACATTAAATGGACCTCACGAGTCACCAAGGCCATTATGGGTTTTTTCTTTTTTCCTTTATCTTAAAAATTCAGTCGTTTTTTGCTAAGAGTTGTAACTTTGTATGTTGTGAGCTATTTAATATTATTTGGGAATCTACAGAAAAATATACGTTTATATAAAATTTTACAAGTCAGTACCTTGTCGTTTTTTTATTTGTAGTGTTGGTTCGATTTATCCAACCTTGACGTGATTCATATAATTGGGATTACCTTAGATGATGAATTACAGTTGCAAACGATCTGCAATACCACTAGACGTGTTGTAGAACTCTTCATATGAATCAGTAACCCTAGACAATGCTTTGTAGGTATTTCTACATAAGACCTAATGGGCTATTGGGCCCAATATTACTAATATATCCACAAGTTAGGTATATTTACAATTAGGTCCTAGCCTAAAATAAACTACATAACATAGGCATAAAACTAAAATGAACAAAAAATATCTCTAACAATCTCCCCCTTTGTGTTCATTTGTCGTTGTAGCACGGCCTTTTGTCTGTAGAAAGATTTTCTGAGGTTGAGAGCGACCTCAAATAGTCTGATACTTCGGCGAAGAGATAATCTATTTTGAATTTCTTCAATAGCTGTCTTGGACAAGCTGACGATTTCATCTCGGAAATTCTCAAGACCTAAGTTCGCAAGGTCATTATTTGATGGCTCAGTGTATCTTCTTAATTTACTTCTCAGTATCTGAAGGATTATTCTGAGGGTCCCATCGCAGTACTTTTCGATCTGTGACAGAAACATGACTCTCTTTAATCCTTCAGGATTACTGTAGACTACTGAAAGCTCGAGTTCTTTGAAGATGAAGCCGTCTGGGTATGACCTGAGTTCCTTCTCCATGCCAGTAAAATGGGGACTAGTGAGGTTGACCTTCTTGGCGTTATTCTCTATTGCTATCTGAAGGTCGTGGCCCGTGTCGAGTAATGTCCCTCAGCATTTTTTTTGATGGCTTCGTATCCCAACTTGTATCGAAATTCTTTTAAGGTGAATTTCCTATAGAGTCTTGACAGTTGATATACTTCATTGGGATCGATGTATTGCAGGTCACCTTCAGTGATGAGGTCTTCTGAGTCGTCCAGTCTTCGTACCTTGTAGACTGGATATGTTAGGTGTCTTCCCATCTGCTCGCAGGTGACATCCAATATGTCGTTGATGAGTCCCTTCGCTCTCATTTTCTTCTTGTCTTCCTATGTGATCCTCAAGCCTCCTTTCGCCGTCCATTTGTATAGAAAATGATAGCAATTTCTTGGATCCTTCAAGATGTAATAAGCCTCTCAATTCTATTTCGTTGTACAGTCGAATTTGATCATGATTTCGCTAGATTTTACTTCGAATTTCTTCTTGAATGGAGTTATGATCTTGACATTTTCCCAGGTGCTCTCAGATGCTTCTGGGATCTCTTGAAAGTCTTCTCCATTTCTGAGTTCTTCTGGCACCATTCTGCAGCTGACTTCAACCGCTGCCCAGATAAGGTCACGAACGTTGTCCAATCTCTCTTGAAGTTCGTCCTCGGAAGTAGGATTTCCACCGCTACGAGATGTCCACCCTTGATCAATAAATTCATTGAGCTCTGTCAGAGGATCAGGGTAGGACATGTCTTGAATTGGAGAGAGAGGGACGTCGGTTTCCTGTGGAGGTGGGTCTGGTCTGAAGTCGGAGGGTAACGAGGGTAGGCTCTTTGGAAGGTCGATGGTTGTGTGGGCTGAATGGGTTGTAGTGGGTTGTGGATTGGTGGACGTAGAGGTTTCTGCGTGGGTTTGGGTTGAGGCGGATGGTTCAGTGTGGGTGGTGATTGTTTCGACCCGCAGACGCTTCTCCCCCTCAAGACGACCGCCGTCATCGGGTCGTCGTGACGTCGTTTGTGTGAGGGCGGGTCGTAATGACAGCTGTAGCGTATTTGAAGGCGATGAAGGAGCTCCTTATTTTCGTCAGACAATGTGTCCGCCTCGCTGAAAAGACGGGCTAAGAGGTAGTCGCGGAGCTCCGTAATTGGAGTATGTAGGTTAGTTGGTTTATGGGTTCGGGTGTTCGGGAGTGGTTTTGTGGAGAGTGGGGTAAGAGAGATGACTCACGCTCTTCGACCAGGGGCGCTTTACCCTTGTCTTGGATTGTTGAGGATGTAGCAGAGGTAAGTTTTTGAAGGATGGAGGTCTTCATATGCTTCATTTCTTCGCGTAGAGCTGCGAGTCGCTGGTCGAGCTGAGCTTGAGTCACAAAGGGTAATAACCCAACAGAGCCACGGAGGCGATCTGTTGTCGCGACATCAGAATAGATTTCCACAGAAAATCACTCGGGACTTGAGGAGTTGTGATGACTTACCTTTTGCATCGTCGATAAGGCGAGCTCATCGAGATGGCCTGATTGCACGGGAGTTGTGATGTTCTCCATGTCAGGTCTTTCGTCCGATCCTCGCGTATCATCCTTGGATGATATTTCTACAGACGTTTTGGAATGATCACGGAGACTAGTCGATAAAGGTGTTTGTGTCCTAAACAATGGAGAAATTTTTGGGAGAGTGGACCTAGACTCGATGAGCAAGAAGAAGGGACAGCGACGTGGGGCTGGGTGTCGCTGATTTGGACATCGCTCGCCTCCGAGTGAGGCAAGGATGGTTGAGATGGTTTCCCGTGAGATGTTGAGACCACAACCTGTTGGGAGGTTGTTGAATGGGAAGGGCTAGGTTGTGCATGCGCCGTTGAACCGGATGCTGCGACTTGTACTCGGAAGCTGATTAAATCGGCTCCTATTCCTATGGGTTCGGTTCGGGGAGTTATAGTGAGGAGGGGAGGTGCAAAGTTGACTGACACGGGAGGAGGCGCCGGTCTGTCATGTTGTTTTCTTTGTACGTACTTCACGTCTGTGCTCTGGACTCTGTCTCACACTAGGGCTGGCCCCGGGGTTGGATACGGTGGGGTTTGACCGTATCGTGGGGGCAGGAAGATTCTGTGACCTCCGGTAAGCGACGACGTCGGGGTCCACGGGATTGTCTAGGTCAAGGAGGTGGGTTGGAAGTGGCATTCCTTGAAGAGGCGTACCATCCGTTAGGCGTTTTAGATAATTCAGCTTTGGAACCGCTAGGTGTAGGGTGTGCGTTCGGGTTCGGGTATTTGGGTTTTACCCGAACCCGATCGGGTTCGGGTAGTTCGGGTTATTTGTCGGATACCGGTATTAATCAGGTTGGGTATCAGGTATAAGTTACTACTCGTTCGGGTTATTCGGGTAACCGATGTATTATTTTTTTTAAAAAAATAAGTTTAACTTTAAAAATATATAGTTAACTATTTTGATATCAGTATCTAACTTGAGTTACGTTAAAGTTTTTTAAATAATATTTCGACTAATTTCTTATTTTAAATGTATAATTAACAAGTGATATTTTATATCGTAATCATTTAAAAAGTTAAAATATATTCTAAACAAATTTATAAATAAACACATAAAGTTATATTTACTGAAAACAAAAGATTCAGATATTATAAGTGATATTTAATATATATCATGAATATTTTGTTATGTATATTGAATTATAATATTTTTAGTGATAACTTCCAATTAAAAATAGGGTACCCGACGTAGGGTACCCGAACCCGATATATACCCGATTGTCGGGTACCCGTTGTAGATCGGGTCGGGTTCTGGTAGTGAAAATCTTAACCCGAACCCGAACTACCCGATACCCGACTACCTGACCCGATGCCCACCCCTAGTTAGGTGCTCCGCAGGTGGTCAATGAGTGATTTCAGAGTGGAGTTCCATATAGTGACGAACAAGGACTTGGAACCACCGTAGGAATGGAAGGCCTTTCGGCTTTGATGTCTTCAAGTGATCCTTGATACGGATCTGGTTCACTATCTCTCTCATGAAGAGTTTCGCATAGTCATACCGTTTCAAGAACGCGATGCCGTAGAAGAGTTTGAGAATGCTGAGATTGCAGCGATCGTGTCCGGTGTGTTTTGGAGATAGGCATTTGTTGATCAATGTGAAGAGTGTGTTCCACGGGCTTGGTAGTTTGGTGACCGAGAATGCTGAAATTTGAGTCATCGGTGGGGTGCATCCTAGTTGTAGCATCCCATCAAGAAGTTCTTGAGTGGTGGGAGTTGGATCGAGCTCGTCAAAGGTAGGCAAGTGGAAGATTGCCTTCAGGAGGTCTTCGTCGAGAACGACTGAGTTCTTCTCGATCTAACTCTGGAACATGACCTCATTTGTATCTTGTACATGATCCATCAGTCCCCAAAATTGTTGCAGGTAGACTTGAGGAACAGACGCCGTAATTGTGAATGCAGGTTGAAGGAAATGATTCCTGAGTATGGCGATGATGACCATGTCTGACATCTGAACGCTGTTGTGTCCAGTTGATAGTTGTTCTTCAGTGGCTCGACCAATTTGGAGATTGGGTAGATTGTATCACGGTTTGGAATATCCATGATCTAAAAAATATGAACATGATTTTGTTAGGAACCAAGTAGTGATGGACTGCGAGATAGAATTCCAACACTTCTCGCCCCATCTCTTTTTTGTTTTTTGTTTTTATTTTTATTTTCCTCTTTCTTTATTTTTTATATATATTTATATATATGTATATAGATAAATGTAATGATGAATAAAAATTTGAGAATGATATATGGAAGGAAATTGATTTCGAAAATAAGGTTGTACTGCGAAAACTTTAAAATCAAATGTGATTTCGAAAGATTTAAATCAAGAGCGTGAGAATGTGTTCGAACTTGTGCAATTTAGTGATGAGTTTGAATCGTGCAATGTCCTTCGAAATCGTGATCTTGTAAAATCGGCATTTGATGTCGAAATCATGCAATTTATCGAGAAAGTTTGACATAAAAGATTTCGAGATCGTGTAAGATTAGCATAGGATGTCAAGATCGTGTGATTTGTCGAGAAATCCAAATCAAAATTAAAAGATTTCGAGAACTTGTAAAATCAATGGATGATTCGAGAACGTGCGGTACGAAGAATTTAAATTAAAATTAAAAGATTTCGAGAACTTGTAAAATCAGCGGATGATTTCGAGAACGTGCAATTTTTTTAAAAAAATTCAAATTAAAATCAAAAGACTTCGAGATCAGATAAAATGCACCGATTGAAAGTGTTTTCGAGGTCGAGGGAGTTCGAGAAATAGAATGATTTTAAACAAAGATTTTGAGTCGTAAAAACCCAAAATTGCTTTTCGAAGGATGAAACGAACTCGAACTCCAGTTTTGAGTAAAATAGAACTCGAAGAACAGAGATAAATCGCGGTGTTTTCTGCAGCTGTGCACCTGCGTCAATAAGATTAAAGGTTAACAAAATATAATGCGAAACCTATTTCTAACTTACTAGTGAATGATTGAGGGAGGTGAGGGAAAAACTGAAGTAGTTTCCGAAGAAGGGCGAGAAATGGGAATGTCGATAGGGATTTCGAGAGAGAAGGTGATTTTCAGTGATTTGCGAGAATTCGAAGTGAAGACGAAAGATTTCGAGAAATATGTTATATCGATGTCAATTGGGCTTCTCGAAAGGCCCAAACTGGATGTCGAAATCTGAGCAAATGTGAATAATGAGAAATTAAGATTTCGAGATGTGTGTTTGGTTTCAATGAGATTTCGGAGGATCTGAATGGGCTTCTCAAAAGCCCATGTAGGGTATTGAAATCCGAAGTGTAGAAATGTCGGAAGATTGGAATCTGGAGGGTCTAATTAGGATTTCGAGAGCCGATGTGGATAGTGATTTGGGCATTTCGAAATTTTAAGGGCCGAGAGATTTCGAGATAGAAGAGAATGGGCCGATGAATATGAGATAATGGAGTGATTACGATATAATATTTTAGAGAAAGTGTATAAAATAATGCATAAAATCAGAAAAGTAATAATTAAAGTGTAAATGCAAGGTAAATCATAAAATAAAATAATACTCCCCCCTAGACAGATGCGTTAATAAAAAAATAATAATGCTCCCCCTAGAAAGATGCGATAATAATTAATAACAGAAGTTCGAAGAATTCTTTTTAAATAAAATAAAAAAATTAGCTCCCCCTAAACTCGTGCATAGGCCTACGTAACATATATGCCTAGCCTAACATGTATGCAGTTGTGCTAAGAGGTTAGATTCAACATACCCAACCTAGAGACTAAGAATTGGAAGTGTTTCTCATCCAATGCTTTAGTGAAAAGATCGGCCAGTTGGTGTTCAGTGCTAACAAAATGCATGTGTATAATGCCATTATCAACATGATTTTTTATGAAGTGATATCTAATATCAATGTGCTTAGTTCGTGAGTGATGTACGGGATTGCATGTAGTCGCAATAGCACTTTTAGAATCATTGTAGATAGGAATATTATGTAAATCAAACCCGTAATCTAGGAGTTGAGTGCACATCCACAAAATTTGTGAACAACAACTGGCAGCTGCGACATATTCTGCCTCAGCTGTCGATGTGGAAACACAATTTCATTTCTTTGAAGACCAGCAGACTAATTTGTCTCAAGTAGTTGGTCGCCACCTGACGTGCTTTTTCTACCCATGCGACAACTTGCAAAATCTGAGTCAGTGTATCCAATTAATTGAAAGGTGGAGATTTTGGGATACCATAATCCGAGATTTGGAGTTCCTTTCAGATAGCAGTATTCTTTTGGCGGCAGCCAGGTGGGACTCTTTGGGATTTGCTTGAAGGCGTGCACATAGACAAGTAGCAAAGACGATGCCTGGTCTACTTGAAGTCAGGTAGAGTAGAGATCCGATGATTCCTCTATAATGCGTTTCGTCAATGGATTTTCCGGAGGGATCTGCATCAAGCTTGCATGCTATGGACATAGGTGTAGCTATGGAAGAGCAATTTTCCATCTGATATTTCGTTAGAAGATCGCTAATATATTTGGACTGGCTAATAAAAATGCCATCATACATTTGTTTAATCTGGAGTCTGAGAAAGGTTCATTTCTCTCATCATGCTCATTTCAAATTAGTGGTCATTAATTTGCCGAATTCCTCGCATAATGTGACGGTCGAGCCAAAGATAATATCGTCAACGTAAATTTGAACAAGTAAGATATTGGAATTTTGTTGCTAATGAATAGGGTGGTGTCAATTTCACCTTTGGTGAATCCAGAGTCGACTAGGAAAGTAGAAAGAACGTCATACCAACAGGCCCGTAGCTGAGGATGTCGGGACCTGAGGCGAACTTTGAAATTCGGGCCCTGAGCCCTTTAATTAAGTAACATTTTTTCAAAATAAATACGTAATAGCGCATAAATGTAACCGAGCGCCGTCTAAATATTTTAAGGCAAAATAGTGATCAAATCTGCATAATCTAATTGTAGAGAAAAACATAACTCACATAATCTAGTTTGATTTTCATACAACGAACTCAATATAGACGTTTAAAATGCTCAAGAATGTAAAAGAAATAAGAATCACACTAGAAACAAAGCTACTTGAAATTGATGAAAATCTTCAAGAAATTGTATTAAAATTAAAATATTCAGTTTATTACGAGGATTAAGAGTAACAAATTTAAAAACAAAGTCGTGTAAAATTAGTTAAAATCATGTGTTAATTGGGAGTTATTGACTATTTTATTTTAGTTTTTTTAAAAAAATTTGACCAACATTTGGCTAAAAACCTTTCAAAAAAAATTATAAAATCGTCCCATTCACATATATAACATGAGTTATAATATCACATATGACGACTTCTTTTTATATCTTTCCGGCAATCACTATTTTATGGTCCATGCAAAAAAAAATTGCACAGTATATATATAATATATATAAAGGGTATGATAAATATTGGGCCCCTTCGAAAGCTGGGCCCGAGGCGACCGCCTCACTCGCCTTACATGAGCTACGGCCCTATACCAAGCTCGTGGTGCTTGTTTAAGGCCATAAAGTGCTTTGTCAAGATGGCTTGGTTGAGTATACGAATCCTTCAGGTTGTCCCACATAGACTTCTTCTTTGAGAATTCCGTTAAAAAGGTTGTTTTGACATTCATTTGGTAAACAATAAAGTCTCTATGAGCGGCGTATGCAAGAAATAGGCGAATAGCTTCAATTCAAGCGACTGGTGCAAATGTTTCATCGTAATCGATGCCTTCTTGCTGGTTGTAACTTTTAGCTACCATCCGAGCTTTATTGGAATGACGATGCCATTTTCGTCCCTTTTGTTTTTGAAGACCCACTTCGTGCCAATGATCGTTTTTCCTCTAGGTCTAGGAACTAAGGTCCAAACGCGTAGGCGTTCGAATTGACTGATTGTCTTGCATAGCGATGATCTAGTCTGGGTCGGCAAGAGCTTCAGACACTTTTCTTGGTTCGAGTTGACTCATAAAACACGAGAAATGCTCGTGGAGAAATGAGACGTAATCGTTCGGAAGTGCACTTTTCCTTTCGCAAGTTGACCTTCGTAAGAGTGATTGATCCATCTGATAATCATGAGTATGTTTTTGAGGATTAGTTTCAGCTGCACCTTCAGAAGGCTGGTCGTGTTGTAAGGCTACTGCTTCACCATCAACTCCAGAATGAGATGATATGTCATATGAAGTGGGATCATGACTCAAGTGAGATATTCCGTCCTCAGTGGCTGTGGTATTTGGAAGCGTGAGATCTGTGTCTGAGGAGGTAGAAAGGTCTTCAATATCGATTGTTGAGTGGGTTTGCTATTGAGCAGGGGTTTCCATTTATGGAATTTCTGCCTCAGGAGAAGGCGCTGGATCTGGAGTTAGGTGAAAGTCCTCAAGTAAAAAATCCAGGGATACCATATTTGTATTTGAAGAATCTGAGTCTTTTTAAGGAGTCGCTAATATATTGGTAGATGCCGCTTGTTGGAATAGTCTCGTCAAATGTGACATTTGCACTTTCACGTACAGCCTTAGCAGTTTTGAGAAATACTCTAAACGCTTTGGATGCGAGGAATACCCAATGAACGTGCCTTCGAGTGCTTTGGGTCAAATTTGCCTCTGTTGCTTCGGTCATCTGCAATAAAGCATTTGCAACCAAACACTCGAAGATATGAAATATTAGGAACACGTTTATTTATGATCTCGTAGGGTGTTTTCTCAAATCTTTTGTGGATTGACGTGCAATTCTGAGTGAAACATGCAGTGCTTAGTGCTTCAGCCCAGAAGGAGTGTGGAAGATTAGATTGAATTATCATTGTGCGTTCAGCTTCAACAAGTGTTCGATTTTTCCGTTCGACGACTCCATTCTGTTGTGGAGTTCCGGCAGCTGAGAATTGTTGTGATATGCCTTGGGATGCATAGAAGTTACTCAATCAGCTTCTGTACCATTATCTGATCTAATGATACAAATTCGAGTCTGTAGCAGATTCTGTGTAGTTGTCACGAAGATTTCTATTATTGAGGCGGTCTTGGCTTTACTTCGTAGAAGTTTCGTCCAAGTATATTTGGAAAAATCATCGACGAGAACAAGAACATATTTGCGACCGCTGAGACTTTCTGTTCTCATGGGACCGCATAAATCAACGTGAAATAGTTCTAAAGGTCGAGAGGAAAATATGACGTGTTTGGATTTATGAGATGCTCTTTTCATTTTCCCTAGTTCACACGCATGACAGAGATGTTCCTTTCGATACATAAGATTTGGTAGACCTTTAACTAGTTACTTAGTTGATAGTTTATAAATGTCTTTAAAATTTAAATGGGATAAGTGACTGTGCCAGAGGGGGTTCTGATAATGTGACGCTTTAGAGAGTAGGCAGATATTTGTGGGCGGGATGATTGTTTTAAGATCAATTGTATAGAGATTTGTTGTGCGAGTGCCATGGAGTAGAACGTTACCGTGGTCGTCATTGATGCTGCATTTTCGTGCTTTGAAGTTGATCTCGATATCTTCGTCGCCTAACTGACCAATGCTGAATAGATTGTGTCCTAATCCCTTAACGTATGAGACGTCCTGGATGGTCAGATTTCCGTGATTTAGTCTTGTCCTAGAATTGGGGATTACTCGTTTCCAAAACGTACTTTACCACCATACTTTTCAGTGTAGTTGCTCAACAATTCTTTATTCCCAGTCATGTGTGCGGAGCTACCCGAGTCTAGATACCACACATGATGGACCTGTAAGAGGAACGAAATTAGAAACATTTCGGTACCCACTTGAGAATGGGCACAGTCATTTCATAGTTGAAAGCTTGGTAGTCCTATTGATACAATTAACAGCTATGGGGGAATTATTCGATTTTGGAATCCATTGCTTCAATTCTTGTTTTGAATGTCGAGGGGATGTCGAGTAATGGTTTTGCTTGGGCATCCAAATTCGTTTGACATTAAGATTATGCCATATTGATTTTTTGTTCAATGATCGATTGGCTGTGGGAATGTTTGAGTCGTGTTCTGCATGAGAGGATGACTGTCGAGCAGGAGAATGTCCCATCTTATAATTGATAGGTTTATTAAAATAGAAAACATCAAAGGACTTACGATTATTCAAAGAAATAACAGTAGGTTCATCATAAGCATAGTTAGTAGGGCAAAAAGTCTTGGAAGGAGTTGGTCCAGGTTTTGATTTCCGGACCCAGGCCAGCATCTTCTTCTTCTTAGTTATTCCCTTGCATGTGGTCAAATTTGACATAGCATTAGGAGTTAGATCGTAAGTTGAAAAAGAATTAACTTCAGATGAATGATCGTTGAGGTTTCTTAGGAGGAAAATTTCATTTAGTAGTTTCTCTTTTTCGAACTTGAAGATTTCACTTTGATTTTGATGTTCCTTGGCTTATGTCATATTAATGTCTTGAAGGCGTGAGATTTCAGCTAGAAAGTCCGTCTTGCCTTTAGTTTATGTCGTCTCCATTTGGGTTTGCGAGGCTGACTTAGCAAAGAAGCGTGCATCATTCTTGATTGAGATTGCATTTGCTAATCGAAAGCGGGAATCTAAGGCAAGTGCATCATCGTAGGAATAGTAAAGATTAGAAGAGGAGGCACAGTTTTCAAGTAACAGATCGTCTCTTGTGGCTTTCTCCTTCCCTTTCATTTTCTTGTGGAGTGATGCTTCTATGTTAGACTCAGCTAGAGGCATGGGGAGAAGTCTATGGGGTTGTTGATTTTTTTTTTAGTGAGGAGATGATTGTTAGTAGTACGTCTTTTTCTACTCGAGAAATAATCTTTTTGGACTCAAGAGTCGAGCGCAAATCATAAATTTCCTTGATAATTGCAGGGATATATGCACTAGAGGTGTTTGGATTTTGGACACCTACTTCTTCTTAAGAGGGTGTATATAAAGGTAAGTAGTCATCAGATAGAGGTGTTTTCTTAGTTTGGTAACTTTTATTCAGTTCCTCGTATTCAAGTGGAATTTCTGCCCAGTCCTCTCTATTTCTCTTTTTCTTCTCCAGAATGTCAAGTGTAGATGAGCTAGTGAAAGGCATGAGACTAGGTATATTTAAACCTAGGAAACTAATATCATAAAGAGCGAGGGGTTTCTTTACCATTGGAATGGAATCTGCAACAAAGCCTAATCCTTCACGTGGATCATAAAATTCTATGTCTCTAGGCTTGTTTAGAAAGATCGTTCTATCTGTTTGCCCTCTTTTTGTTAGGAGATCCTCAAGTTTTTAATGTTGGAATATAGACGAATTCGTTCTTTAGATAAGAATTCATATTGTGGAGATATCGAGTTTCACTCTTCCTCACTTTTCTTGAAATCGTTTTCCCTTTTGAAAAGTTTATCTTCTAGATCTCTAATCTTAGTCTCATGTCTGAGGATGTATCCTGAGCTTGTTGCAGAAAAGAGTTTAACTTAGCTTTTTCAACTAGTTCGATTCGTAGGACATTTCATTGTTTTCTAGCTTAGTCTCTAGTTTCCTTAACGATTTGTTTTCCCTAACCATGGATGTTAGTTTTTCTTGAAGAACACAAAGTTGTTTACGTATATCATAGTTAGAGTCGCATACCTCAGTCTCTAGAGATGAGTCAATTGAAAGAGTGGCTCCAGTGTTGTGCTCTTCACTTCAGAGTCAGCCTCGACATTTGCCATCAGCGCCAGGTTTTCATTCTCACTTTCAGATGTGTCCTCGAGCCATGATTCCTGTTCTGCCATGAGTACAACTCCCGACTGCTACTCTCGACTGCTTTTGTTTGAGAAGTTGGGCTTTCTTGGTGTAGTAGTCAACGTATTTTGTCTTAGGCAGAAAGCAATCGCGAGTGAAGTGTCCTGGTTTGCCACAGTTGAAGCATTTATGATCTTTCATGGATGGCTTAGGTTCAGAGTCGTCAGTCTTTCGGTCTCGCTTCTTCGAGGAGCTTATCCTAAGTCGATTTGAAGATTTGTTCTTGGTGTATGAGTCAAAGCGTTTGGTGATCAAAGCCATTTGTTTTGTAATGTCAGCCAGTTCAGGATCTATTTCTGCACCGTTGTTATCATTGTCTTCTTTAGATGAGCTAGGATTCTGTATAGGCTTTGATTTTCTTTTTTGTTTTTCGGTGGCTAATTAGCGCGAGAGTTTCCATGGCTACCTTTTTTTTGATGCTTTCTGAATCTCACTGATGGTTCAACATGTTGGGCGAGACTGTCGAAGAGACAATGGATGCCCATTTCTTCTAGGTCCTTGTTCTGGCGGATATTGCTTGCTATTTTCCTCCATCCTGGCTGTAGTGCAGAGAGAAAGCGTATGTTGATTTCCTCACCAGTTCTGGTTACATTGATCTTTCTCATCTCATTCACTAAAGTCAGAAATAGGTCTCATACAGTTCTTCCCCATCATTGGCTTTGAATGAGTCATATGCAGTGACGATGTTGGATTTCTTTGCCTTATATCCAGATTCAGTTCGTTGCATCATTTTACTAGTTTCGTCCCACATTTTCTTGGCAGTTTGTAGGCTGTTGACCTGCATGAAAATGTCATTTGGAATGCATTGGCAGAGATATGTTCTGGCTTGATGATCTGCACGAGATCGGAGTTTTTCAGCTCAGTGTAGGCTAGGCCGAGCGAGGTTTCGGTTCCCCGGAGGCTGGAACGGGAGGATCATTGTCTGGATTGCCAGGAATGTTGATCCAAAATTGAGCTGGGCCTAATGGACTCGTACATTAGGTCTCCATTATCCTTACTCTCGATGAAGTTCATGAACCTGAGCATCCATGCTGTATATTCATCCCTCTTGAGAATGGGAGGTCTTGCGTCGTTTCCAAGCGAGTATAGGTCCGTTCTTGTAGTAGGTTAGAAGTGGATCTTAATCGTGTTGATCAGCTAATCGTAGATGATTCAAACAAAGTTAGAAAAATAGATGAAAGATAAAATAGTCACAGAATTTAATTTATTTATTTAATTAATTATTAATACTAATAATTTTCCTTTTTTTAATTTGCAGTTATTGAAAGATGATATTAGATAGGATTTTCGAAGATAGACGTCTGATATTATGTTGATTCATCAAATTAATGTCTTCGAAGGATTTCCTCAAAAAGCTTAATAAGACTTGAGGATAATTTGAGAAGTAAGAAGAATTCGAGATGGTCTCTGAAAACTGGATGTGAATTGATAATAATTTTTATCTGGATCAGAGATAGCTTTTGAAAATAAATCAACAGATTTAAACTAATAAAAATATTTTTCGAAGAATAGCAGTGGTGAATTTCTCGAAGTGACTAACAAAAAGCTTTAAATTTCGTGGTAGACTTCGAAAGCAGAGGATATCGAGATTTTTCAAATGTAGAATTAATTTCTGATTCTTCGAAGTGTAGCTTCTGGAGAGATTTCGGTGAGATTGAGATTAATTTCGAAAGATGTAATATATTTCGAGAGGGAAAAATTGAATTAAAGATAAGAGTTCGAGGAGAATGTCGAGAAGCTTTGAAAAAGTTCGAGAATGTTTGAATTTTGGGACGGGATTTAGCATTCTTCGAGAACCTTATAATTAAGAAATATTTCGAGCAAAGTGTCGAGAAAGCATGGAATTGTAATTTAATATGATTTCGGGAAAGATTTCGAGATGCTTAAAATTTAGATTAATGACAAATTTCGACAACGATCTCGAGAAGCTTAAAATTGAATGTCAAATTTCGACAACGAGATCGAGAAACTTAAAAATGAATGTTAAATTTCGACAACGATCTCGAGAAGCTTAAAATTGAGATTAGGGGAAGATTTCGACAATGATCTCGAGAAGCTTAAAAATTGAGATTCGCGAAAGATTTCGACAACGATCTCGAGAGGCTTCAAAATTGAGTTTGAGATAAGCTCGAAAACTATTTGGCTCTTCGAGAAGTTCCTGTTCGTCGTCAATATCGGGTCTTCGACTGAATTTGTTGGAAAAAAACTGATAAGTTTGCTAAGAGATTAGGAAAAAACAGATATTCAATTATGCAATATTCCAGAGATTAAGCAGAATTCGTGGGGATTAAAGAATTTATAAAGCTTCCGAGTAAAAAAAATTTCGATGAACTTGATCCACGATTTTAGCCCTGATACCACTTGTTGACCCGGTTTATCCAACCTTGACGTGATTCATATCATTGGGATTTCGTTAGATGATGAATTACGGAAGCAAACGATCAGTAATACCACTAGACGTGTTATGTTTTGAGGACTATAGCATGTGCTGCGAGTCACCTACTTGCTGGCAAGTTTAGGTAATAATGCAGCAAAGAAAGAGAATCGGATGATTGACAAAAGCAAAACAGATGATCAAAATATCAAAGCAATAGCAATCCGACAAGACACCAGAAAGGAAGTTCCGAACTGGGAAAACCAAGCAATCTAGGAGCCAACCGGTTTCAAAAGCACGATGTCTATCTAAAAGAAACCGGGGCAGTGTATCTCAAGCAGCTTGCACTTAAAGGAGTCAACTGAGGGGGAACGCTTCAAGTGGAAGGAAGAAATACTCTCAGAAAACCAAACAGCTTTCAAGGGACGATCAATGCTAGAAAGACAATCAGCCTGGCGACTGATCGGAATAACTGTTGGAAATACAAACTAAGGGGGAACTCACCAGAAGAAACTGAATAAGTCTTGAGATCAACTAAGTTCGGAAGTTTTCTTCAAAACCGGCAGTTCATACCGAAGGAGACACCTAAAGGGAAAACGCTCAAAAATACAACCATACAGGGTTGAAGTACTCTCTGAAGATGAAACCATCCACAGAAGGTGCAATACAGGTGAATGTATGGAAGATTCATCCAGCTCTTGGAACTCAAGTCATAAAGGGCAATCGGTTTAGGAAATAACCACAGTTCCAGACAAATGGCATCAGGAGGCTCTACATGGAGATTGTTTCTCAGCAGACTAAATGACTGAATGTAGTATCAGATCCTAAAAGAAGCAAAATCAGTCAAGAAGTCAACAAACATGGATCAACAAGCAAGTGTCTAGAAGACTAAAACTCAGAAATAAGACAGAAGTCACAACTTTAAGGGACAATAGAGGGGAAGTACCAAAGCTGTCAAACCGGTGAAGATAATCGAAGGCAGTACAATCAGGAAGGAGAGACTGGATATGGGAACGACAAACCGTTGAACTACGAACAACTACACCAGGCTGTGTCTCAAAGCAAAATCTACTCTTTGTCTAAGTGTCGGATTTACCTCAAAGCCCTTCTGAAACCGGAACTATCCTTAACCGACCGATGGATAAACACATGATTCTTACTGGGCGGATAAAGACCGAGCCTCGTCGATAACTGAGCCTCATCAATGCACACATTATTGGGTCTGGTACAACTGGCTTTGAAACTTGCAGGTTATTTGAGAATGTGAATAGTCATGTCATCAACGAATCTCTGTCACCGGACAAGACATAAAGTTCCGACGCACTGAAAAGAGGATAAGCATGGCCTAGAATACTGTGCACCCGTGACACAAATCGACAGGAATTCTTCGGCTATTTAAAGACCTCACGATCTTCTTCAAATTCCCAGCCACTCAACATCGATTAAGTTCAAAATGCCTAAACCACCGAAACATCCACCACCCTCAGTCAGGATAAGCCTCACAACCAGAAAAAGTCTAACAAGTCCAAGACCAGTTTTCTTATCTAATCACCTCAAGGCGGTATTTGCAACAAACTGGACGCAGATCCACCCATTAGGGCATTCAAAGACCTCATGGCGGTCAAACGAAACTACAAAGACGCTGCTTTGGACTAGCAGGCTTTCTAAAACAAGTCCGACGGCACAGAAGGCGAGCTCTGGATGCTCTCTGAGGATTGGAGGAGTTGGAGAAGATGTACCCAGTCCTCAGCTTCCCACACAGAGCTGAACAAAAGATGCCGCGGACCGGGCGATCCATCCTGGTACTACAAGGACCCAAAGGAGAAGATGGCGTCCCACCAGTCCCTTGTAGACCATCGACCCACCAAGAAACGGCGTAGTAGCCGAGCGGCTGAGAAGCCAATGGTCGAGAATCTACCAAGAAACGGGATTGGAAAAGGAACCGGTCACCCGGGATTGAATGCCATGCCAGGCGTATACCCGGATACCGGCTCCTATCGGATTCGTTGCGCTTTACGAGGAAGAAACAAGCAAAGAATCACCTCGAAGCAACATCCGACTCCTCGAAGAAACCCTCGACAAGGCGTGGGTACCGGGGATACCGGAGCTCTGAGCACTGCTAAGACGGGACGGCTCGGAAGAAGATTTCTTCAGACCTTTAAGTGTTTCGTCAACACTGAGCGCAGTTGCAGAACTACCGGATACATTGTGCCTCAGAAGGAGAGAACACGGTAATGATGACTCTCTTGCACAATGACTACCTTCCCTCATACCGGACGAGTGATTGTCAAAAAGGGGGAAGAAGAGTACTGCCAGTTGCCAGTCCAAGGAGAATGGGCAGATGGCAGTACTGAACGAAGCAGCAGGCAAACGGCCGTACCAGAGAGAGCTGGGATGCCAACAACCGGAAGATCGAAGAACTGTCGCGTATCTATGATACCGGTTGTAAGAAGCTGTAGGAAGAAGAGTGCTGCTAGCTGAGGAGAAAGGGTAGATGGAGCTACGGCAGCACTAAGGCGAAGCAGAAGGCAGACCGGGACGTACCAGAGAGACCGGACGATGCCATCAACCGAAAGATCGAAGAAGTATAGCATATCTAAGGAATAGATAGGCTAACAACGGTTGTAATAGATCGGTAGTTTATGTATCAAATTTCCTTTGATATAATAAATACCTTTCTGCTTCGTTAAGTTTTGACAATCACCAAAAAGGGGGAAATTGTTAGAAATCGTGAATCAAGAATTCAGATTAAACAGTTTTGGTGATTGTCCAAACTTGATTAAGTATACCGGTTAGAAGAAGACTAAAAGACCGGATATCAGTCAGAAGGAAATTGTCCAAACTTGATTAAGTATACCGGTTAGAAGAAGACTAAAAGACTGGATATCAGTCAGAAGGAAATTGTCCAAACGTGATTAAGTATATCGGTTAGAAGAAGACTAAAAGGCCGGATGCCAGTCAGCAGATCGCATGTGTGCAAAAGATCGGATATTAATTAGAAGGACATAAGAGTGGATATTAGGTACAAGATACAAACGTGCCTAAAACCAAAATATATATACCGGACCTGCCATGAGCAAAGACCATAACTCAGATATCGGACCGATAAGTGCCAAGACCGGAGTTCTGCTACCAAACGTGCCACGTGTGCAAAGATTCAAGTTTACTCAAGGCGGGATAATGCAAACCTCTGATGAAACTTTTAATGCAAGGCTGCCATGGGGAGTCATGTCGAAGTCAAGCCAAGCTTAAAGTGAAAAAAGCAAATGAGACAGTATGAACTGCTGCCAAGACCGGACAGTACCCATTTTGGGAAAAGTGCATTTAATGCACAGTCCAGCACTTGGAGCCATTTCACAACGGTCTTCTTCATCAACGAACAAGTGTATATATATATATATCATAGAAGAAACACTGAAGAAGATACGACACTCCACCACGAGAAATCAAAAAGACAAGATTCAAAAACAAAGCGAGTAATTAGAAAGTGTTGTCCTCACTGTACGCTAACCGGTTAGGTTAAGTAAGTGAGTTATCGTTTTTCCGACGGACTGTAAAAAGTTGTTGAAGTATGTGGATTGTATCTTACGACTGCCTAGGGATTTACTATATAAGGCTGAGGGCAGCCGGGTAGGTTGTACTGTGAGTGTATAACTGAAGTCTAGTGAACCTTCCTCGTGAGGAAGAAGGGGAGATGTAGGAGATTTAACTCCGAACTTCCAGAAACAAACTGGTATCTTTGTTCACACACACACTAACACATCATATTGTTTATCGGTTTTAATTCATAACCGACCTTCAAGCTTCCGCACATAACACAGAGAAAAATCAAGCACTGGTATTAGCCCTAACCGGTTAACTACCAAAAAGGCGTCAAGCGTTTATTCACCCCCCTCTAAACGCGTAAACTGATCCTAACAAATTACTCTTTAATACTAACACAATTTACTTTATTTAATTTTTCCCTTTAATTTTAAAAAATTATAATTTGAAAAAAAACTCATAAAAACATGTGTATTTCTATGTTATTTGATTGATTTATTTATAAAATATATATTCATTATATTTAGAACTACCGGTTTTATACCGGTTCGCTTCCATTTTATACCGCTTAAACCACCAAAATCTTAAACCACCAAAATTTTCGGTCCGGTTCAAAAACCCGATTTCAGAACCTTGCTCTAAACAATGCTTTATTTAGGGTATTTATACATAAGCCTAATGGGCTATTGAGCCCGGTATTACTAATATGCTCGCAAGTTAGATATATTTACAATTAGGTCCTAGCCTAAAATAAACTTCAGAAGATAGGCATAAAACTAAAATGAAAACAATAAAATATCTCTAACATGTATGTACCTATTAGAATAAATCTTTGCTTGATATCTGATCCGCCGCAAGGTACATCATATAACACATTTTGGTACCATATAGAAACGTATTGTGGTACATAATACAGTGAGAAAATGATACATCACATAATACATTACGATACTATATAGAAACGTATATGGGTACCATATAAACGCATGAGTGATACATAGTACACATATAAAAAGATACATCAAGACTGGAAAATGGTAGACGCCATCAAACGGATACTTGTATAAAAATATTTCTGACAAAGGTACTGACTTGCAAATTTTTTGTATAAATGGATATTTTCTGTAGATTCACCTTATTCTAAACTGTTTCAGAATTAAGAAAATTGAGATCGTATATATTTATCTTGTCATCTACTTCGTTAGATGCACTTCTATAATATTTCCCAACCATCGGATGATACTCCCTCCATCCCGTTATTTTTATCACATATATTGGTGGGCACGCAAATTAAGTTGGTATTATTATAATAATATAGTATAATGAAAATGTAAAATAGTGTATATTTTGACACGTCTTTTAAGAATATTTAATATTATTATATTGATTGTTTGTGATAGTTTTTTATCCAAAAAGGAAATGTGATAAAGTTAGTGGGACACGCGAAATGGAAAAATGTGATAAAATTAGCGGGACGGAGGGAGAGTACTACATAAGAACGACGTTTTAGCCAAATGGGACAATTTTATGTTGGGCTTTCCTTTTCTTTTTTTTTCAGAGAAAGACGAGAATTTTTTTGTTTTTCCTAGTCTTTTTAGGGGTGGTTCGGTACGGTATACCGTACCAAAACTGTGATACCGTATACCGTACCGAAATTTCGGTATCCAAAAAAAATCATACCAATACCATACCAAAATTTCGGTATACCTTAAGTTTCGATACGGTATTATACCGAAATTTCGGTATGGTATCGGTATCATACCTTCTATACCATTTATACAGAGAGTTTTTTACCATGCATGTCTCGTGACTCGTTAGTTCGTTGTTTTGGAATTTTTAATCAATTCAATATCCTTAGGCCCAATAAGATAGATTATTAATACCAAATTTTTCAAAATAAAAAGATTTTTTAACCTTAAATAATTTACATATGTTAGCTAATCTCATTAGTAAGACAAAAAACTTTACATAACCACAAAATACAACTTTATGTACAGATTAATTAGAACGAAGCGGCTATATTTAAAAAATTAGTGAAGATTAATAAAAAATAATTGCATTGCATCTTCACGCTATAAAAATCATGAAAAAAAATTAAAATGGCAAAAATTAAACGTGACTTGAGTTACATAAGTAAAATATGGTGGGCCTAATATTGGAAAGTTGTGTATAAGTTAATAATTCATGGGCTAAATAAGTTTATTAAGATCCTTAATTTTTCATTTTATATTTTGAAATAATAAAATATATAGGTGTATATATATATAAAATATATTAAAAATTTTAGAATTTCGGTATTCAGTATGATCAGTATACCTAATTTTAAAAACTTTCATACGATTACCGTACCGAAAATTTTCGGTACGGTATCATACCTTACCAAAAACTTCGATATACCAAAATTTTCGATATTTCGATACGATTCGATACGATAAGGACGGTATTTGGATATTTCGATATTTTTCCACGGCCTAGTCTTTTCATCACTTTTTTATTTCAAAACAAAAATATTTATCATAACAAACTCGTCAAATTTACGTGCCACGAAAACCAAAAGAGAGCTTCGAAGAGAAGGAAAATACAGAAAGAACGACGTTGTCCCCCAAGAACCGACAAAATTTACAAAGCAAAGCCAACACATAGAAAGCAACAACGTTAAAGATCGTGTCAGAATACATCACATCACACAGAGGTTGGTTCATCCACGGCAGACGACTTAAGGATACATACCGTGGTCCGCCGGGCCGGGCTGAAACGGCGTCGACGGCGGCGGATTTCCCGGGACGAAGGGCATAAGAGGAGCACCGTGTTGGATAGGCTTAGGCCTTACATTCGAAGCCTTGGAGATTGGGACAGGATTATGAGGCTCGTAATCTTGCAAGCTTATTACGTCTCCTCCTTTCACTGAAAGATAAATAGAAACGGGAGAAAGAATGAGGGCCAAAAGTGTAACTTTACTCCCAAGAAAGATTCTTACAGAAAATATACCTTGATATGATGATGAAGAAGAAGCAAGGCGAGAGAGTGTAGCAGTTGAAACGAACAAGTAGAAGATGTATTACTGACACCCTTCATCCTTTGCGATGAGAAAGAAAACACACTTACACACACTGAGCGTCTATGGTGATTTTAAGGCCAAGCTTATCTGTTTTCTGTTCTATGGTGATTTTACAGAGAAAGAAAGAGAGGTTTTGTTTTTACTTGCTTTAAATTGGTTTCAGAAATGAGTCAGTGTGAGTTATTACATTGGAAGATAATTAAATGCTCGCCTGCTATGGTATTCGAGCTCTTTTCCTCTTATCAATGGTTTATTTACCAGAGTTGTGCTTTTTATTTAGGTACTTCCTGTTTGTCCCACTTAATACTTCTAAAAAATTAGTAGACACAAATCACGTTTTTTTTCATATTATAGTACACTTTTAAAGTATGGAGAGAAAAAATCTTTTAGTGGACATACAAATTAAGAAGCCTTTTTTTTAATATAAATTGTGTAATTATTTTAATTATTGGAATAATCTTTTACCAAAAATAGAAATGAGAAGAATTATGTGGGACATACGAAATAGAAAGATGAGAAGAAATAAGTAGAATGAATGAAGTAGTATTTTACAGACAATCCAAGCGTGTGCTTAAATATATTATATTATGTTACATTAAATTTAAAAATTATAAATATTTAAGGGGTTTTAACACATAAGTACCTATTTGGAAAAAAACTTGTAATTTAGTACCCAGTCAGGATTTTTTTATATGTAGGTACCTAACAGAATAAAGTTTTTGCACATAGGTACCCGATCCCCGAAAGTACACCAAACAACACATTTGGGTACCCTATCTCAACACATTTGGGTACCTATATAACAGAAAATGGTACGACGTATGTTATATTTAGGTACGCTCTATGTAACACACAGGCATGCCCGTAGGTACGACGTATCCTATATTTAGGTACCCTATATAAACGTGTTACAGTATGCAATATACACAAAGGAAGATACGATATGACTAAAGAAACTGGTAAAATTAAATCGGGTACCTATCTATAAAATTTTCTGACATGGGTAGTTATGTGTAAAAAAAAATTTTCCAATGGGGTATTTTTCTATTGATTCACCAATATTTAATAGATGAAATATAATTTTCAAATATATAAAAAGAAAACTAATGGGTAGGGTAATTGAACCAACTAAGAAATTAAAAGTTAAATGATAAGTTTAAAATTAATTATTATTAATAAAAGGACTAAATTACAAATAAATTGACAGCCAACCTAGTCTCTTTATATACTCCCTCCGTCCCAAACCGTTTTGGACATTATATCGGGCGTCCAAACCGTTTTGGACATTTCCTTTTATAGTAAAAATTTACCCACTATTAAACTTTTAATACTACTTACTTAAAATTTAATCCCACAATTAACAACTAAATTAAGCTACCTGCCCACCCAAAAACCTAACCAATCCACCTAACTCCATCGTTCTCTTTCACGCCATTACACTACCTCACGCACACACGCTGACACACACACACACTCTATCTATCCCATTCTCACCCGCTCATGCCCGTAGAAATCCTAAACAATGGACAAAACTCAATATCTCTCGCCGACGATCGCCACCGAGGGTTCCACCCACGATTTACCGGATTTGGGCGACGAGGTCTATCATGTCCTTGAGACGCCTGAGTTCTTGTGGGGGGTTTCTCAGACCACGTATGATGAGCATACGTTCTGTGATGTGTGGTACTCTGAACCGTCTTTTGGGGAGAATTTGGCAGACAACCTTCATGACTTCGAGCAGGTAGTATGAAGAGCATACGTTCTGTGATGTGTGGTACTCTGAACCGTCTCCATGACTCATGTCCCTTAACCTTCATGACTTCGATGAGGCATGCTTGTAAGCTTAAAAACACCTTGTTCAATGTCTCGTGAGTTAGTTGTTCAAATGACTCGTCCACTGCTTGAACTAACTCATCAATTGTGTATGCTGCCTTTTTGAACTTGTAAGGATTGAATGGCTCTGAACCATCCTAAATCATTGACATTCATGTCTGCTGAATTATGAGGTTGGCAATTTAACTGCATATGGAATCCATCTGATTCTGCCACTCTTCTAAAATCAGGATCTGAGTAATTTATATGTGGCTTTGCATTGTCTTGTTGGATTATGATATGTTTGTCTGCATTGGATGGCCACTTCTGTTTGATTGCTGGTACTATCTACATGATAGAGTATTTGATGATCACTATAGTCACTAGTAGATAATCATGTTTAAAGGTAAGAGGCAATATACCTTGTTGATCAAACATTCCTTGATCACATCCTTAGTGATTGAATCTATTGCTTTGGTTTCCAATGTGCCCTTCGCTCTATTTTTGCTGTTTCTTTTTAGCTGGCACCTTTACAGTAAAGGGAAATAAACCTATCTTGCCATTGAACAGAAGCTGTCCATCCTGTGTATACATTGATCTGCTCACTGCACACATCAACATTACCTTTGTGATAAATCTTTTGCTCTTGCATGATCTATATGGCTCTTCTTCCCCGGGAGTGAATCTCTCATTGGTCTTTGTTATGTAGAACCACTTCTCATCTATGTGTACTGTGTTGTGCATGCCTGAAAAGTGTAGCCTTTTGTGTATAGTATCGACCACCAATAATGATAAACAGAATTTCAGCCTTGCCACTTTATTCGAGACTGTCAAATCTGGTTTAATTGCATTAGTGTGTGGTCTGATGAGCCCCTCTTTCACCCAACGACCAACTGTACTTTTGCTTACTTTAATTTCATTTGCAAGTCTTCGGATTGTTGTTCTCTTCTTCACATTGATCGTCTTTATTTGTTCGAGATCTACTTGTACTCTTTTCTTAAATTGCAGGGTTGATTTCACCACCAAATGAACAGCTCTTCCAGCCTCCTTTTGTGCTTTTGCTGTGTTCCAGATCGCACTAACCGTTTGTCGGTGAAGCACATATCTCGCAGCCACCTCATTTAACTTACCATGGGGTAGTTTTCCATCTGTACGGCTAGTTAGAAAGACTTGTGCGATCTGATTTTCACTTTTTCTGTCAAATTAGGCTTCTTTGTCTTCATTCAACTATGTTCATAAAGCTGGAATTGTAAGTAAGACTTGGAATTATGATGTGGCTGTGCGTGGTGATCTTCTGTTGCGATGGATTGTGTTTTTAATTTGTGTTTGAGTCTGTATATTCGATGTGTTGTATATATAATGTTTGATTTGATTAAAAAATTTGGAGGGAACAATTAAAGTGTGTTTATTTTAATACCAATTGCAACGATGGGTTCATTTTTTTATCTAATATGTAATATAATAATAAAAAAAATAGCTACCTTAATATGCTTGCAATGAACCAAATGTCGAAAACCGTATGGACAGAGGTAGTAATAAATAAATAAATAAATATAGAATAGATACATATGGTGGCCGAATTGAAGTAATAGACGAGTTAAAGAACTATATTCTAAAAAAACTCTAACTCGGTCGCTGCCTATAAATTTCAGAGCGCACAAACTGCCTGAAAAAAACTTGGACGATTCGAAACTATTTGGTAAGAAGAGAAAGTTTTCTACTAGAAATAATAGGGAAGAACAAGACACAACTGTGATTCGTCGTCTATTTGTATGGAAGGATTAATTTGTTGCAATAATTTTAAAATTGAAGCAATTTGACGATGCAATGCATGGATAACTTAATTTTTGGTCGAAATTTGCGTGCAAATAATTGATGATAAACATATTGCAGGATAAATCAAATGTAGTTTCTTATATACTCAACAGATACGATTTATTTGATAAATAAACTAAAAATGTAATGTCTAGAATTAAATTATGATACACTCTATCAAGATTAGGCTTTTATTGAAGTAATATAGTTGAGTATTGCAGCTCAAGCCAAGAGAATATAACCCCTCTCACGACCACCCATTAAAAGTCAAATTTTAAACATAGATAAAAGAAAATCAGAGAGACATATCTGAAATAAAATATATAAATTGGAAAATAAACGCAAGTTTTAGATACAGTGAGATGCTATATTAAAGCATATATTATATGTGTGCGTGCTTGTTATCTTCTGCTTTTATGTTACATCAAACAACAGCATAGAGAAACTAATAATTAAACTGTGAAAATCACATTAAAGGTGACAATATTTGACTTTTAATCATGAATGTATGGTATGAATGAAATTGGATAAAATCACATGCTTGAATTATACAACTCATACCCGAGGATAAGCTTGTCGACGCAGCAGTTCATTATAATAAATATAAAATGTGAAAATAACATTCTTCCTTTAACAAAAAAGGAAAAGAAAAAGGGATTTATTAGAATGCGATATATGCACATGCAATTGGAATTTAATGATTGGTTATTTCTTGTAAGATTTCTCTTTCGTAGAGTTTTAGTACAATCCAATATGATCTTTCGTGGAGTTTCACTCCTATGAGGATTAGATTGAATTGTAATGTAGATTAATCCAATTTGATATATACGTAATCTATATCATACAAAATAATTATTAAACTAACAACAAAATAATATTTATTCAACGAAATACCTCAATTTCACTTTTGCTTTGCGGATCATACTCATGGAATCATGGGATATTATTTCACTCATTGGGTCCCATATTGCACTTTAGTCCCTAGCCTACCAAAGAAAGGGACAAGTAGCAAAAAATAAAGAAAAAAAAAAGAAAAAGGAAAAAGAATATACCTTGCTCTTCTCCTCTTCAAAACATCCCTTCCTGAAAATTAATTCTCCAACTACTTTCATAATTTCTCTTTTTTTTTTTTTTAATTTCAAATTTGTTTGAGTGTACACCATGATGATATATAGAGTTAACATAAAGATTTGCTAACCTTATTTCGATAATCTTACTTTTCTACAAAGACCTTTCTTTCACTTTTGATCCTTTTCGTCTCCCTCGACTCTTGCCATCTGACAAATCCCTGAAAGCCCTCGTGATTTTCCTTTCCCCTTTTGATCGAACTCAAAAAGAAAGATAAAGAAAAGCTATGGAGTTCTTCGTCCAAGAACTGACTTTAGCAGCTTTATTCACTGCAGTTCTATGCTGGGTTTTAGCTATATCTTATCTCTTTAATCGTCCTTCATCGTTTGACGTTTTTTCCAGCGAATCTATAGCGAAAGACGAGATTTTTAGCACTTCGTTGGAAGCTACGGCGGCGAAGGGCAAGGAGAAGGCCGTGATTTCGAACGCCGATCGTCGTGACAGAGAAAGCGCCGCCGCGCCTTTAGGCGGCTGTGATGTTGGGTCGGCGGCGGACGGTCCTGAAAAGGACGGCGGCGATGGAGCCATAATCTCGGAGGAGAAGGGCTTTTCCGACGAGGCTGATGACCGATTATCTGAGAAAATCGAAATGGCTTCTACCATCGACGGCGGAGGTACTAATCTTGATGGGGCTTTATGTAAGAACGATGAGAATCCTTTAGCTTCTGAGGAAGACGGTGATACGATGACGTTAGGGCAAAGAAAATCGTCCGAGGAAGAAGATATCGAAGATGATTGGGAAGGAATCGAAAGGAATGAGCTCGAAAGAAAGTTCGCCCAAGCTGTCAACTACGTCGAATACGGGCGAAATCACAGGGAAAAAGGCGAAGAATCGTCGAAAAAATTAGGGTTCGAAGAGCAAATGCAGCTCTATGGGCTTCATAGGCTCGCCATCGAAGGGCCTTGCTTCGAATCCCAGCCAATGGCTCTTAAATTCTCGGCTCGTGCCAAATGGTATTCGAACGCTTTTCTCAATTCTTTATCGAATTTCTTGTCCTAATCGAATTTCTTGTCCTAAGCGATCTTTGCATTCGATATTGACCATAAGAATGAGCATTAAGTTTGAGGCTTTGCATTCCTTAGATCAAGCTAGGGCTCTTCCCTTGAACTTACCTCAGTTTAACATAAGACTTGTCAAGAAAAAAAGTGATCGACTGTAATAACATAGGACGAACGATCTTAAATCATAAGAAGCGTAACATATGACTGAACTAACGTTGCTAGGAATGTGTGGCAAAGGCTGGGAAAAATGAGCCCTGAAGAAGCTATGGAGCAATACATTAAAGTGTTAGAAGATTACGATCCTCAGTGGATGAACGGCGACTCTTTGGTAAGAGTTTATCGTAATCGTTCTTTTCGTTTTTGCATATATTCGATTCGATGTTTTGCTCTATCGATATACGATTTTAGATGTCATGTTCTAACATAATATGTTGGCTATTTTTAGGGTAGGGATTAAGAGAGTCGAATCGATGCTGATGATTCTTCGCTCGGGTTTTTCGAGTTCGAAATTTGGTGCTCGAAAAATTAGGGAAGGGAGATCTCTATGGTGGGTTTGTTTCGAAGACTTGGGGTGTTTAATAAGTTAGTTTAAGCTCTTTGATCTGCTCTAATGGTTCTATCCCATATTATTACAATTACATTCATGTAAAAAGTGCACATTGTGTGCGTATGTATATAAGTCAAAAAACTATTGGCATTGATGATCTTTTCAATACCTAATGCTATTAGTGCATATTTGGTAGCTTACTTTATATTTAGGGAGAGACATTTTTAGTCTCTGATGTTTTTTGGGCATGGACGTTTACGCCTATTTTTCGAGGTGCCACTTTTAGTCCTCAAATTTACCGATTTTGGGCGGTTTTGGTCATCCGTTAAACGTAATCACTGATTTAGATGGAATTTGAGAGCCCTTTATCTCCTTTAACTTGACTTAACACCTCATGAAAAATCATCATTTTCTTCAACTAAAACGCACGTGAGAATTATTATGTATCACATTTAACTCATTTTCAAGGTTGTCGATCATTTCCTAAATGTGATGTATAATGATGTGCGTTTAAATCGAAGAAGAACATGTATTATGAAGTTTTACGTCGAGTAAAAGGAGATCATGAGCTCTCACGTGTTAAATGTCTAAATTAGCAATTAAATTAATCAATGGACCAAAATTCTCCAAATTGAGTAACATTGGGGATAAAATGGGTCACCTTGGAAAGTAAGACACCAGAAATGTCCATGCCTCAAACATTAGGGACTAAAATGTCGTTCGCCGTTTATATTTACGACCTCATAAATATAAACCAATCTATCAATCAAACAAATAATTAGTGATTGAAACCAATGGCGTTAGCTTTATACCGTTGGAGATTGAATGACAAATCTTGATAACACGCCTTGATTCACGAATCATACGATAATACAAATGCAGTAGGAATATAAATATAATCGTATGTCTTTCAAATATAAAATCCCAGGTTAAGTTCTCTTGTGTGGAACATTCCCTTCATAAATTGCGACATCTTTCCTTCGACATCAACGTTAAGTTCTTCGGCCCTTTTCAGTGTATACCTTCAATACCGATTCTTCAATAACTGCTCTTCCTCCTTCCCAAAGTCCCAATTGGCCTCGCATGAACTCTCCCCATCGCCTTAATTCCCAGCAAAGGGTTGTTCTTGCTCTGCAAAAGTAATAGCAACTTCGTTGCACATTAAAAAAAGAAATAATAATAATTTTGTCTAATATTTTTTATGGGGTTTTTTTCTTCCCGTAATCTAACTGGGCTTAAAATTTGACACAGCGTCTAACTTATACGCTAACATATCGGTGAGTTTCACTCGATACTCATGTCATATATCAAATTCTAAGCACAATTAGGCTATACCCAAGTGACTAGGTAAGACAAAACCAAAAAAAAATATTTGGTTTGGTCTTGCAATCTAAGTGGGCTTAAAATTGGACAGGTGTCACCTTACACGCTGCCAGAACACCAATCAGCGCGTTTCACTCTATACGCACGTGCAACTCGTTAAATTTTAAGCCCGCCTAAATTATATCCAAATGGATAGCTAAGACAAAAAAAATTAAAAATTCATTTACTCACCTTACTGCAAGTGCCCGAATAGACGTGGCAGACGGGATAATCGTGGGGGCAGCAGCTATAGTGATCCTCGCAGCACGACGCCCCTTCGAGCGGGCAGCAACCCCAGTCAAAGCAGAGCCCCAAAAACTCGTCGAGGCAGCAGCAAGTCGTGCCCGAGGGGCACTCGTAGTAGTCGTCGCAGACCGAGGGCGGCTTGACAGGCGAGGGCGGGGACGGGCCCGGGTTGGGGGGGTTCGCACCGTTCTTTATCGGGTACGAAGGCTCGACTGCAATCCCGCAAATTTCCGATTTATCCCCGACGTTTCTCTGCATGCGAATGTATCCCTCCTCGCCCCAGCTCGGGCCCCACGAGTTTCGTACGATCCAATAGTCAGTCCCGCCTTCCGAGCCATAGCCCACGACGTTCACGCCGTGGTCCAAGTCTGTCCCACACTTCCCAGTGAATATGCCCTAGAGAGAGAGAGAGAGACGAAAGGCGCACGAAATTAGGTTTTATTACGAGGCCAGACGACGGTGTAATAAATTAGTACGAATTCAAGGAGATTGTAGATTCTGTTGGGGTATCAAACCCAATCTCATAACCGAAACAAGTATGACTTCTATGTAGTCTTGAGGATTAAATCACCTATTGTCGATTGGTTTTAAAGAGAACCCCACAAAGGGATGGGCTTACAGATTCGTAGAGCTGAAAGTCGTATCCCGAGGCTTCGATGGCAACGCTGATTGGCTGGTTCGCCGCCGCCTTCTGAAGGGACTTCTCGTCGTATGTGGGGACGTCTTCGTACGAGTCGATCGACACGACTTTGGCATTTTTCTGCATCAACAAAAAGAGAACCTGGTAAGTAGGTTCACATATGTGTGTATTCCCGACGAATATTAGGAAGATGATTTGTTTAAATAAACAAACTCGGTATTGGTCGCATTTCCCGTCCCTCTCCGTGTAAGGGTAATCTTCCTCGGAGTCGATCCCGCCGTTCTTTATGATGAACTCGAAGGCGTAGTCCATTAGCCCTCCGTTGCATCCCTCGTTGTAAGAACGGTCGCAGTCTATGAGCTCCTGCTCGGAGAGTGAGATCAGATCTCCGGTAACTATTTGGTTTATGCCCTCCACGGAAGCGATCGTCGAGAACGCCCAACAACTCCCTACAAAAATATATTCGACATAGAAATTTTTGCTCGAGCCCAATAATACGACACATTTTTCAAATCTGGCAACGAACTCTTTCTTCAATAAGATAGATACGGCTCGCTTCATACTCAGAAGTCCGACGTATAAGCCCAACAGTTATTTCATACTTAAATCAAGCGACGTAGGTGGGATTGAAATTTGACGCGCAACAACTATAACCATCAGTGGTAGAGCTAGGAGATTAAGACATTGGGGTCCAAAAATAATAATAAAAAATATTTAGTGGGTCCAAATGAAAATATAAAATTCCAATGGGGCCATTTCGTATATCTTAAGTAACTTATGTATGAATTTTAATTTTTTTTTTATTGTAAGGAAAAAAATTTCCCACTATGCATTTCAAATTATAGTTTATCAAAGATCAATAATCAATTGCCATTCCGTACTCGGAAGCCCAACATATAAGCTAACAAGAATTTTTCATTAAAAAATGGACCTTATATGCAAATCACAAACTCGGTAATAAACCGACATGAGATTGAGTTCGACGCCCCGACAACACCATATGTTCCAAAAAAAAATAGCTAGAATCAAATTATATTCAATGGCTAGTAAGCTTTCCTAATAATTTCTTACCACAACTCCCTTGGTCTTTGATGCCCACGACGGCTCCTTTTTCACGCCAGTCGACCGACTCGGGCAGCCCATCTTCGTCCCCGGCCCGAAACTCATACCTGTTGCTGATCACGTTCGACCCGGGCAGCTTCAGCCCGGCCCGGGCCCGCATCCCGAGGAAGCTCCTTCGGTACTCTTCGTTCGTGAGGTCCGCGAAACGGTTCGGGCCGAGCGTGTAGGTTCGGTTGGGCAGAGAGTTGTGCTCGTCGATGTACTTAAGGTTGTCCTTGAATACTTCGAACCTCCTTTGTTTCTCTTCCGTGGGTTCGTAGCTCTTTTCGTGCTTAACGAGCCACGACTCGAACATGGCTAGGGTTTCTTCGTGGGTGCGGACCATCGATGGCTCGGCGGTGGGCTCGTCCGAAGATGAAGATGAAGAAGATGAAGGCCATGTTTGGACGAGGATGAAAGAGAGGATGATGATAAGTGATGTTTTCGTGGCCATGTTTTTTGATGTAGTAATAGCTTTTGAGTTTTTTGTTGATATGAAATGATATTTTGAGGCTTTGGGGGTGAGTGCTATTATAATGTAAAGAAACGAAGGGGTAGTTTGGGAAACTAGTTTTCACTTTCTTTTTTATGGTGAGTAATTATTTTTTGTCTATATATTATTCTTCGTGTGCATTTTGTTTTAAATCAAGATACGGACTCCCATTATCATGGGAGCATTATGTATGCTATGATTTTAATTAAATTAGATTATAAATACTAGGATATGTTTCTTTTTAGTCTTTGCAATTGCCAAACCAAACGTGTTTGTGATAATAAATGATCCATCGTGGCTTCATTTTTTATTCTACGCGAATACTAATTCGCAACGTTTCAATTTCTGAATATGAGATATTGTGAGTTCTACATCACTCGTTCTAACTTCTAATATAGGATAAGAAAAACGACACTCATTCTAAAACAAATACTTTTATTTCCTAAACTGCTCACGAGAAATATTTTATGCTTATTTTCCTTAACCAGATAAAAATAATTGTCTTTTAATTAATATATACGAAATATGGACAAATAAGAATATTTGTTTTTTCACATAGTCAATGCTCAATTGGATATTTAAGTTGGTTGAACTTGTGGGACTCGAGTGCTCCATTTGATGTGACCAAAAACAGATAATCAAAGAAAGACCAATCATTTTATTCGAATTCTTACATAGATTTCTGATATTTATTACATCTTACGAAGATATTTCTCAAGCCACCAATAACAGCTTTCGCTCTCTGAGTGACTGTCGAACATTTCGGCTCAATGTGGCTAAGTAGTAGATGGATCAAAACTCCAACAAATAAATTGACATACATCAATAAATCGACAAATATACGTACGTATCTTATCTTCCATTTACGTATATGTGTTACTCTTTGAATATTCAAACTAATGTACGAACAAAGAAAAGAAGAAAAGCTTCAAGTTTGTACGTTGTAAGTTGTTACACATCCCTCATTTTATAGATTCGCAGATGATCCTAGACCACTTAAAATAAACATATTATTTATTTTCCACGTGAAGCGAGCGTCTACAATAAATAAAAAAGGGCATAACAGTAAATACCTAAATCGAGTTCAATTCTTCCATGCATTTGCTATCTAAAATGGGCCAACGTAAGCCCAATGGGCTGAAGCAATGGCCATGGCATTTAGCAAATCGACCCCAATGAATGTAAAATATATTACTTGGGTCCAAATTTTCAGAAAACCCGATAAATAGGGAGGAGAAAAACAGAGCTAGGTATAACTAACGCCTCCGCCGTGAACAGCCAGCCATGCCTACTGTTAGCGTCGGCAGAGATCGGCTCTTCCAAGCACTTGGTCGCGCCTATTGTAAGTATCGGTTATCCTTTTCCGAGATGCTGATACTTATGGAATGTGGTGATTTTCTCATTTTTCATCTCGTTGTTTTCCTTACTGGTTAATTTTGATTTATTTTATCAGCTGAAGAAGAGTTTGAGGATTTGTGCTTCAAGTTTGGGATTGAATTGGATGACGTGGTACGTTTTGTCATTTGTTGAGCTGACTCGGTGTTGATTTTGTTGAATGTCGCGTAATTTGGATGCACTTTATAAATATTTTCCGGAATGTATGGATTGTCACGATATGTTTACTCTAATTGTTCTTGTATAATTGTTGTAGGAGTAAGATTAAGTTGATGCGGATTTCGTAGTTTGGTTTATAAAGAGTGATTGTGAGCAACTAATAAGTTTTTCTGGCAATTTAAGACTTTAGCACTAGTTGCAGCCATTGCATTTTTGCACGGTTACATTGGTGATTGATATTTAAAGTTTGCAAAAATTCTAACTTTATTGCAGAAGTATTGTGTCAAATTTGAATCTTGAGTTTAGTTCCGTTCTTTTCATTTAAATGCCAACATGGCATTCGGAACCGAGATTCTCTTGAAAATGTCGTTCTTGTTGATTTTCATTTTTTCTTATGACGTGTTCATGTGAAACCAGACTACCGAAAAGGCAATAATTAGAAAAGAGAAGCATTTGGAAAATGAGGAACCATCTGGCGATGAGGAGATTATATACAAGATTGAAGTTCCTGCAAACAGGTATATTTTTTTTTTTTTTTTATCTCCATACTATCATTTTATCTTTCAATCTATCTGTTCCAAACTTCCATGTTGACATTATATTCTGGTAACGGAAAGCAGGACAAATAGATTCACAAATGGAAAAGATTTGCTTGATTTTATTGACTTCCTTTAGATCTGAAATTAACATCCTGATGATACAGGATCTATATGTAATGACTTATTTTGGGCTCAATACAGATATGATTTGCTCTGCCTCGAGGGTTTGGCTCAATCCCTTCGCATTTTTAATGGGCTTGATCCTGTACCGAAGTATAGCTTGGCGGCCATCAGTAAAAAATTTATGCTCAAAATGCACGTGAAATCAGAGGTGATTATAATAATCTGTGCAATGTAATTTGCGTACAGCGATAGCCCATAATATGTGGTTACTATTATCTCTGAATGTAGACGTCAAAGATACGCCCATATGTTGTATGTGCCGTTCTGAGAGGCGTTACCTTTGATGATGCTCGATATAACAGCTTTATTGATCTCCAAGATCGGCTACATCAGAATATTTGTCGGTATGTTATACGTAGGGGTGGTTCGGTACGGTATACCGTACCAAAACTGTGATACCGTATACTGTATCGAAATTTCGGTATTCAAAAAAATCATACAAATACCATACCAAAATTTCGGTATACCTTAAATTTCGATACGGTATCATACCGAAATTTCGGTATGGTATCAGTATCATACCTTCTACACCATTCATACAGAGGGTTTTTACTATGTCTCGTGACTCGTTAATTCGTTGTTTTAGAATTTTTAGTCAATTCAAACTCCTTAGGCCCCAATAAGATATATTATTAATACCAAATTTTTCGTAATAAAAAGATTTTTTAACTGAAATAATTTACATATTTTAGCTAGTCTCCTTAGTAAGACAAAAAACTTTACATAACCACAAAATAGAACTTTATATACAGATTAACTAGAACGAAGTGGCTATATTTAAAAAATTAGCGAAAATTAACAAAAAGTAATTGTTGCATCTTCACGCTTTCAAAAATCATGAAAAAACATTTAAAAGACAAAAATTAAACGTTACTTGAGTTACATAAGTAAAATATGGTGGGCCTAATATTAGAAAGTTGCGTATAAGTTAATCATTTATGAGCTAAATAAGTTGATGAAGATCCTTAATTTTTCATTTTATATTTTTTGAAATAATATAATATATATAGGTTTGTATATATATATATATATATTAAAAATTTTAGAATTTCGGTATTCGGTATAATCGATATACCTAATTTTAAAAACTTTCATACCATTACCGTACCGGAAATTTTCGGTACGGTATCATACCTTACCAAAAACTTCGGTATACCAAAATTTTTGATATTTTCGATACGATTCGATACGATAAGGACGGTATTTCGATATTTCGGTATTTTTTCCCAGCCCTAGTTATACGATCATCTGAAATTTTTGATACATGAAGTGAAGCAATAACTTTTCATGTGGTTTCTTCCTTAAGAGTTTTATTTCTAACATCTCATTGTGGTTTATAATCCGTAGGCGAAGAACACTTGTTGCTATCGGCACACATGATCTTGACACAATAAAAGGACCATTTACATATGAGGTAGTGTTTGTTCCTCCAACCTCAACTGTCCCAAAACCAGCTGACTGATAGTCAATCATTTTTCTGTGTTTCAGGCCTTACCACCTCCAGAAATAAACTTTATCCCACTGAAACAGGTACATTCTGAACCATTCTCTCTTGTTTTGTATTGTTTCTCAAGTGATTTTGTATTTAACTGTTTTACGGTTTCTTCAGACGAGGAACTTTAGAGCTGATGAACTAATGGAATACTACAAGGTGAGTTGACATTTTGGTAGTTCCCTTTCAATGCATGTTGCCAGTTGCCAGTATGCTATTCTACTTATTATGTGTGTCTGTTTGTGTACAATAGAATATCAAATATTTACAAGTGCTCTTCTACTATGATGCTTGTTCGTCTAAATCTATATTCTTTTCAAATGATTTGCAGTCTGATCTAAAGCTGAAAAAGTTTTTACATATAATTGAAGATTCACCTGTGTTTCCAGTAATATATGATTGTAACAGGTAACTAATGTTTTTGACAAAGCTTAAAAAGTCTTTCGTATACAAACTTGTGCTCGTTATGTTCCCTGGTATAATTTATCAATTTATCTTTGTGTAGAACTGTTTTGTCCTTGCCGCCAATTATAAATGGTGCACATTCTGCCATTACATTGAAGACAAAGAACATCTTCATTGAATGTACTGCCACGGACTTGACTAAAGCCAATATTGTCCTCAACACAGTGGTAATTATGAATCAGATTCAGAACACTTGTCCCGGGATTTCTTCTCTTTCCATGTTGATCTTTATATATTAATGCAGGTAACAATGTTCTCAGTCTACTGTGAAAATAAGTTTGAAGTTGAGCCAGTTGAAGTTGTATACCCTGATGGAAAGTCATATGTTTGTCCTGATCTATCTCCCTACCAAATGGATGTACCCTTGTCTTCCATCACCAATGTTGTTGGAGTCTCCTTGCCAGCCGATGAGGTAACATTTTTTCAATATGTTTGGTTATCTATTATTTTTTAGTGTTGTCTAGATCTACTACCTTGTTATTGGTCATAAGTTGAACTGATTGTTAAGTTCTAGTTAGAAAGTTCTCCATTTACTTAGCAATCACAGCTAAGCTGGACCATATTATACTCCTTAACCTTAAGTGAATACTTGAATGTCGGGAAAATGCTCTGTGGTGAATGTTGATTATGATTATGTCACTGGATTCTTTGTTATGGTTTAAGTTGCGGAGCAAATGGGGGATGCATCCAAGTTACCATATTCTACATAACTCGATAATGTTTTTGAAATAAACATTAAAATGTTTAATATTCGAAGATTGAACTTTAGGTTGCTGGATTGTTGAATAAAATGCAATTGCAAGTGGAGCAATCTGAGTCAGTAAAATCAGGTGTTGGCTTCACTCTATCCGTTCCTCCAACAAGAAGCGACGTCCTCCATCCTTGTGATGTGGCAGAGGTATTGGGACCAGTACCACCACACATGTTTTGCATGTCTGAGTTGTACGTTAAAATTTTCTCTCTTGTTCTAAGGATGTGGCAATTGCTTATGGATACAATGAAATTCCCAAGATAGCGCTTCCATCTCTGAGTCCCCTGTTACTGAATCAGTTCACCGACCTTATTCGAGGGGAGGTGGGACATGCTTATGCTTTTATCCATCGTTGATATTTGTTTCCCCGTTTCGTTTATGAAAAGTTGAAAGTGTTTTTGATACAGTCTACTTTATGTTTCATTGTTCATTGGGTAAGTGCCAGCTTCCATTAGCTAGCAAATAAATCAATGCTAGTTGAAGGTTTTAGCTGACGAGTGAGAATGACAGCTTGGTTTCTACTGTTTGTAACTGTGATTTATCCTTACCTTTTAGGTTGCGATGGTTGGGTACATGGAGGTCCTGACATGGATACTGTGCTCCTACAAAGAGAATTTCAGTATGCTCAATAGGAAAGACGACAGTAGAACTGCAGCAATTATTGGAAATCCACGTACGGCGGATTTTGAGGTATACTATTGTTCTGTTTTCGCGGTTCTGCAAATAGTTTCAAAACTCAGTAAGATCATCGTCACTAACATGTCTCTCTGTATTTTCCAGATCGTTCGAACCAGTCTTATGCCTGGCATTTTAAAAACTGTTGGTCATAACAAAGACAATCCAAAACCAATCAAGGTAACGACACCCCCAAATACTCCTGCTAGTCATATCATGATCCTATCACAGAAATTCGCACCATTTTTCCTCAACATTTGAATTTCATGTATAATAATAGATCTATGAAGTTGGCGATGTTGTGCTGCTAAACGAGACGAACGACGTCGGAGCTTCGAACCAACGTCGTCTTGCTGCTCTGTACTGTGGAGCTACTTCTGGATTCGAGGTACAAAAATCCACTTTTACGAATCTTTTAGTAACAGAGTCTGAACACAAAAGGTCAAAACTCATCGACATCTTATTCTGAAACTAGTTGACTCAACATATGAAATACGTTCATCAATCAATCAATGATGGTACTTTCATGCAAGTAAACCCACCGCAACGATACCAGTCATTGTCATCTGATAAAAAATGCTTCCAACACATATAATCATGAAAACAGACCCAGTCACTGATTGTTTTCTCTCAAGTCACCTGACATTTGAAATAGTTATCAAACTAGTAATTCGTATAGAAATTCTCTTTTGTCTGCAGTTAATACATGGGCTAGTCGACAGAATAATGGAGGTGACGGGAACTCCTTTTGTATCACCTGGGGATGAATCTGGCTACTATATAAAAAGCTCAGACGTATGATGAATCTTTTTCGTCAACTGTTGAAGAAGAGTATACTTATATTTTTCTCAAGCAATCATTTATATATATATATATATATATATGTTATCAGGAACCCGAGTACCTTCAAGGTAGACAAGCAAGCATCATTTACGGAGGGAAACAAATTGGCACTTTTGGTATCGTTCACCCACAGGTACGCAACATAAGACTTTCAATATACGCAGCCATTGTTCGAAGATAGACAAAGGATTTTGTCGATAATGTTTCTACGTTACTCTCATTGTCATTCGCCTGCGAAGTAGTAGTCTCTAGTTATTTGACATGTTTCGGGTACTTTTTTTTTTCCTTTTTTTATTTGTAGGTGTTGGATAACTTCGACATACCAGACCCTTGCTCCTTCGTGGAAATCAACATAGAGAGCTTTCTTTAGAGATATATATATATACATATATATATATATATGAATTTGCTACCATTTGATTGAAAATCCATTCAAGTCTTTTTTTTTTCAAGTATTTATTTCCCTTGTGCTGTTAATCTGTATACGTTTAAGACGACCATGTAAGAGGCGGGCTAGAGCTTCATTGTTTAAGACGTGTTTGCATGTTCTCTCATATATTTTCAGTTTTCGATGAACGTCAAAATATGTTTGATGATAAATAAAGCTTTTCGTTGAAAAATTGACAAGAACATGTGTTCCAAACATATAGATATTTACATATAGCGCCTGTAGCTCAGTGGATAGAGCGTCTGTTTCCTAAGCAGAAAGTCGCTTCAAGTATATACACGTAGAATGGTACACAATAAGCATACCAAATGGTACGTAATAAACATAACAAATGGTACGTAGTTATATAAAAAATCCGAATCCAGATGAGTTAGCCTCAATAACTATCAAATCCTAACATCCCACCCTTATATCGAGCTCTTAGATCGCATTCAGCTCCCGAATTTGGACTAAAGCTTGACCACACGGGTGCAATCGATTAACAAACCCAAAGAAAAAAAATCTTACCTGACAAAAACGAGACCCAAAATCGAGAACCAACGTTCAAGAGGCTCATCGCTCGTTGTCCGGTGCTGGCACGAGCAGAAGGAGGTCGTCGGCAAGAAGAAATTTCGTCGATGGTGGATGGAGCTCAAAATTGCAGAGAAAAAGAATCTGAAATAAAATTGTAAAATCATTTAATAAGGGTAAATTGGTAATTTTCGGTGGTTAGGTACCTATTTGTATAATTTTTATTCAAGTAGGTATCTAGCTTAAAGTATTCCTAACAAGGGACTGAATTGGCTTTTAAATTTTCCAATAAGTATTTATGTGTATAGCCGTAAGTATTATTTAAGTATTACATAAAAGGGGTAGGAATGTTGTGGGTCCCACTTTTTTTTTTTTGGTAGAATGAGTATATTCATTTACCACAAGCACAATAAACGTTTTACAGTAAAATCAACCTACATATCGCTTAATTGAAAGAATAAGCACAAACACGTTCAAACAGAGCAGCTCCTTTCGCAGACTGAACAGAGCAAACAGCCCTAATTCTGCGTTTCATCTCGTGTACGATCTCATAGAATATCTGATCCAGCAATCGATTCCCCATATCATGAACTCTCCTGTTCCGCTCTCTCCAAATGTGATACACCAACGAAGCATAACACGCTATACTGATGCGAAATTGTGGCTTCTTCTTACCCCCCATATGTAGAAGCCAATTGGACAGGTCCTCTACTGAGAGGAGTGGGACAAACGAATTCAACCAGACAGACACTTTCAAGACCAGTTGTTGACTGAACTGACAAGCCACAAAATAGGTGCTCAATAGACTCATCCACTTCACCACAAAGTCGACAGATTTTGTTGGCAATTACCACACCCCATTTTTCTATTCTGGCAAATGTAAGCAATCTTCTGTGCAGCAGCATCCAAAGGATGAAAGAGTGCTTGGGAACATTAAAACTGTTCCATATAGCCTTATTTAAGGGAAACCGAGGCAAATCCCCCTTAAGCCATTGATACCCCGAATTAACTGAATATTTCCCATCCACAGCTGGAGTCCAAATTCTCCCCAGATATCCCTCACGAAATTTCTCCTTGAGCTTATTTAGTTTCTTCCAATGCCAATTGGAATCTATCCCTGGTTGATAGTCCCAGAAGCACACACCTTTCAGGTAAATGGCATTAACCCATTTAATCCACAAAGATTCAGAATCCAAAGTGATATCCCAAATCTGTTTTCCTGCCAAAGCTAAATTCCATGTCTCACAATCTCTGATATTTAAACCTCCTTTACTCTTAGGTCGACAGATATAATCCCAATTCACCAGGGATGTGTATTTACCACTTTGTTTCTGCCCCACAGAAATTCCCTACAGATTCGGTCTATTTCCTTAGAAATATTTTTGGGGAGTATGAAGATAGAGCCCTAATACCCATGTGTTGCCATGAGAACAGAATTAATCAGACATGTTTTACCAGCATAAGAAAGATGCCGAGAGGACCAACATCTGATCCGAGCAGTGATTTTTTTTATCAATGCTTGGCATGAGCTTCTACTCCATTTAGTGGGATATACAGGCACACCTATGTACCTCATAGGATAACTCCCTCCTTGGAATCCAGTGAGCTGCAGAATTTGATCGGGTCCCACTTTTTAATTTCTACTTTCAATTACGGTTTTTCTTCTCTCATTACGCTCCTTTTCATCTCCTTAATTCCCGCTAAACGGCGTTGCTAATTATTTATATACCCTTCCATTTCGTCATTCACTCTGTTTTGGGCCGATGGGCTATATCGTCATTCCAAAAAAGAGTCAAAATAGTCAACGCCACCACCCTTCGCTAGTGGTCTATTCATCTCCATGATTTGACGAGCTTCACTTGACACGTGTCATATTATGGTTCGTTGGTCTTCATTATGATTCACAGAGTCTCCAAAAGCACAAAAATGAAACAAAGGCAAAGAAAAACACACACACACACAGTTTTCTTTCCTCTCTCTCCCTCTCTCTCTCTCTCTCTCTCTCCTATCTCTATTTTGAAGAAGCTCGTCTCTTTCTTCCTTCTCTCTCTAGAAAGGAAAAGTTTTAGCCAAAAGCAATTCAAATTCGGCCTCAACGAAGACCGTAGTTGTGGTTTGACCTCAATCATAGCTGATCGTTGATTCCAATATTTGAATCGAGCTCAGTTTTTTTTTCCTTCTGTTTTTGGAGGAAAAAATGCTTGCGGATAGTGTTGATAGCAATGTGCAGTTTCAGCAGCAGCGAAACCACAGCAGCAGCAACAATAGCTGCGGCGAGAGCAGCGAAGAAGAGCTGTCGGTTTTGCCTCGTCGTACGAAGGTTGTGGTGACTGGTAATAACAGAACCAAGTCTGTATTGGTTGGGCTTCAAGGCGTGGTCAAAAAAGCTGTTGGACTCGGCGGATGGCATTGGCTGGTGAGTTCTATTGATTCTGATTATGAGATTGATTGTGCTTTGAGCTTTGAATGCTTGAATGGAGTTTCGGGATTCAATTTCAGGGGCAGAAAGTAACTGATTGATTAATTGCATGTTGATTACTGTTGGAGGATCTGAACTTTTTGAGTTTTGCTTTGCATTTTTGTGATTGGGTTTTTCTTGTGGTGTCTTCCATCAATCAGTTTTCGTTGTATCCCAGGATTGTCTGCTTCAGTAACTTCAATTCTTTGATAGCTTTTTCCAGAGAAACTCGATAAAAATTCTGACTGCAATCTCAGATCATTCATGATTTTGATGTCCTACGGTTCTTCATTGCTACGCATGTTTTGAAAATTGATCTGTGTGTGTGTGTGTTTTGGCTTGAATTCATCTGAGGCAAGATAGTCTCTCTCTAAATTTCATACCCACTTTAGCTACAAGATAGCTTTTGTGGCGCAAGCTTTGAATTATTCCATTCTCTCACCTCACAAAAGAAAAAAGAGACTTCCTTTTTCTTGGGTGGCTTTATGAACTTGAATACCAAGAGCAATAATATTTATTTATATAATGAATCGTTGACAAAAAAATGCAGGTTTTAACAAATGGGATTGAGGTGAAACTTCAGAGGAATGCTTTAAGCGTCATCGAAGTTCCTACTGGAAATGAAGACGAAGAAGAAGAAGGCATTGAATTCCAACATGCACAATGGAACACATCTAACAACATCGGTGAGTTAATTCTTTAATGTTAAGTACTTATTTTAACAAAGGATTCCCTCGTTTCATCCATGACTTATTCCCTTTCTCTTTCTCTTTTGCATTTTTATTAGCATTTGGCAATCCCCGAAGCTCTCAAAGGTCGAGGAATCATATGCTCAAGCCTTTCATTTCGTCTCAAAAAACTTTGAGCCGCTCTGTCTCCAGTGATTCAATGTCCAAAGATTCCATCTCTACGATGAAAGAGTCCTCAGTACAAATCATTGTCAGCTTTCTCTTCTATTTTCAAGCCAATTTCCACATCAAACTATTTACTAAAGTTTTAAATCTTCTTCATCAATCAGAAGGTCGATCTTGGCAAGCTCGAGATTTCCGCACTTCATAGATATCTTAGACACTTTAACCTCGTGAGTGCATCTTCATTACATTACATACTGTCGTACATTTCTTTTAATTCGAAAATCTTTAACGCTTTCAGGTCGAGGCGATTCCCAACCCTTCGAAGGAGCAAGCGATCGAAGTTGTACAAAGGCACTTTATGTCTCAGGTTCGAGCCCTTCGTCTTAAACTTGATAATAATGTTACTCTAAATCTTATATTCGATTAATCAATATATATATTATTTGTTTATATGTTTTGCAGCAAATGGATGAGTTGCAGGTAATTACCAGGTTCGTTAAGGCGGCAAAGAGATTGAAGACCGCCTGCAAATGAGATCTGAAGGTGGTCCCGTACACAATGGATGTAAAAACACTAAGTTATATACTGATGTTGGACTCGATGTTAGGCTAACACTCACTCTCACTCTTTTGTATGCACAGCGGAAAACGAAACGAACACAAATGAAGTTTTTGTGCAGCAAGTCAAATAACTTGCTGCGTGCCTCTCGGCGTAAAAATCCACTAGAAATATGGATTACACAAACTATCAAAAAGATAGTCAAACCTAGTCTAGCAAACGGAACGAATCAAAAAGAATTCTAAACCCACAAGATCTCACGACCTCTAAAAGCTAGACTTAGAAAAGAAACACTCTTTCAAGAAATAACTCTCGCTTAGAAAAGCTCTGATTTTTGCTCGGTGTTCGTCGTACTTCGAAATGGTTAAGTCTTCGACTTATATATCCTTCACTCTTGAACGACTTGTCCAAACGGCTTGGCAACCTCCCACAACGTCCACTAACGTCCACTAAGTGTATTTGAACAGTTAGTGACCGTTGTAGATCGACTTGGTCAGCTCGGATTGCTCGGTCTTCACTTGAGCTCCAAGTCGCCTATTTTTAGTATGCTCTTTTCCGATTTTTGCTCTTGCTCATCTACACTTCTTCCACGCGGTTTGATCCGTTCCATTCCTTGAATGAGTCCTGCACAACACTGGAAAAATGCCACGTCATAAATAAAATAGGTTTTGGGCATGAAAGATAAAACTGAGAAAGGGAACATTCTCGGCCAACAGATGTTGACTAGAATGTTACCCAACATTGTTTCAGTTGAACGCTCAACATCAACAATCTCCCCCTTTTTATCTTTCTTCCCAAAACCAAAGCAGAAGTCAGTCGTCGCAAAACTCCCCCTGAAGACAACATCAACTCAACCACAAAACAAAATGGTTAGAGTCAGACGCAAAATAGAATAGTTATAAAAACTATTCAAAGTACTACTAATTAGTACATGCCTTAGAGGTCCTGAAAACAAAACATCTGCAAAACAAAAATAGACATGGTCCAAATTAAACAAAACACAGGAAAATGCAAACACAAACAAAATGCGCATGCACAAGAATCGACGTCTAAATGTTTAGACTGTCGATCGAATCTTCTGCTTCTTCTTTAGCTCCTTCTCCTTGACCTTCTTGGTCTTCAGCCCTGGCTTGCTCTCTCTCACGATCCTGATCTCCCCCTGCTTGGTCTGCGTCAGCACCTTGCCCTTCTTCACTCGGCCCTGCTCGATCCTCAGCTCTCGGCTCAGCGCTCACTGCTTCTGCCCTATCTCCCCCTTTTTGGGAAGAAATGAACCTCCTCAAGGCATCCCTTTGAGCCACCAAAGCTGCGATGGACTCCTCAAGAACTCTAAGAGCCTGTTCTGCCAAAGATGTTGACCCAACATCGTGGTCAACATCGTGTTCAAGCTGTTCGGGGCTGCACCAGGGAAGGTCCACTACTCTGCCAGAGCCTGCCAAATGGTTCGGCTGTACTGGGTAAGGACTGCGTAGGGTGGTTACCGTGTCTTTCCGGGTTGGCTGAAATCCCCCTTGCAAAAGAACTCCGTAGATAATCGAGGGATAAGGAAGAATTCCCTTTCCCGCCTTTTCAGCTTGATTCGACATATGATCGAGGATCAACTTTCCCCAATTCATCGGCAGATTTTGACCAAGTGCGTATAACACATGAGCCATGCCTTCAGTAACCCTAACTTCATTTGATGTAGGCAACCAACTACATACACCAATCTTAAACAAAACTGAATAGAGGGATGTAAGAGAGCTGCCTGCACAATTTCCTTCCCACTTAGACACTCTACCCCCAGTAATGAACCTAACCACAGCATCATTATCATATTCATACCCCATTTCTACATCAGGAGTACGAAGAAATCTGTTTATAGCACTAGCTGACATGTCATACAACCTCCCCCTCAGAAAAACCTTACCATATTTCCTAGACTTAACTTCAGCCACATTAAAGAACAAGTTAGCATATACCTCTCGGACGACATTGTCACAGTACGTCCCTAAACTCATCACCATGTGCCCGAGATGTCGAGACTCCAGGAATTGCATCACGCCATACTTCCTGAAGCTCACTTCGTCCACGACCCGTTCCACCCTAAAGAGTCTCCGACTCAGGGAATCCCACAGCTCTTCGTTGGCTGGGCGGTAGAACTTGCGGTTGGGCAATGGACTCTCCCAATCAGAATCTTCTAATGTTAGGTCAACATCAGACCCAACATTTTCTTCAGTGACTGGAACAGGGGAGACATCTCGGTGGCTTGCGGCTGGTTGAGGTGCACTTTCAGTCCTAGCCCTCTTTGCCGGTTGATCAACACTTTCCAGTGGGCGTTCTGCACGCTTCTCCACCCTTTTTCTCAAAGACTCTAGGGTCTCAGCTAGGTCCGCTCCGACAACATCAATGCTCTCTGAGTGATCTGAGGCTGTGAAAGATTCTGAGTCAGAGGACGGCGTCTCTCCCCCTGAGGGTTTGAAGTCCTCATCTGACATCTCTGAGTCGAAGCTGTCGTAGGTGGTGGAGTCGACGATCGTGTCTATTGAGTCTGAGCTGCTGGAAAGATTTATGGGATCATCTTTATTTGAGGTGGGGTTTAGTGCTCGGCGAATGCGACCACTTCGACGCTTCTTCTGCACAGGAGCTGGAGTCTTGGCCTGGGACTTTGATCCCTTCTTCTTAGAGCTTCCTGGCCGAGACTTCTTGGACTTGTGGGTAGTTGCAGTTTTCGGACTTGACCTTGGGACGCCAGGTAAAGGCGTCGTGGCTCCTTGAGATGGTGGAGGAGGGCCAGACGATGATGCAGGCACATTAATCGCGCCTCCTACCAGGCTTGTCTGAACTGGCCGTGGCTGGGAAGATGTCGCACCGAGCGGCACGTCGGCGAAATTGAATATCGGCGGCGGAATATTCCTTCTGAGAACAGCTGGGTCCGGAAAACTCGGGTCTACTGAAACAGGGGTTTCAGCCACCACTGGGTTCGGCGCTACGGGCTCATCACTTCCAATCGGTGCTCCAGAGTCTGGATTTGCACACGATGAACTCGATGGTGCGTCAGATTTGCGGTTTCTGCGTCGTTCGTGGAGCAATTGGAGCCGAGTTCCCAGAGGCAAATCGTCATCGTCGTCGTGGCAGGGCATCGTTGTTGAAGGATCTTGGCTAGGATTTGCTGTTGGGGGATTCGCTGATGAAGACTGCGGTGGCGCTGCTCGTTCTTGGGCTGCCAGAGGTGATGGTCTGGGTGGTCGGAGTGGCTGGAACGGCCCCGTGTAGACCACGATCTCCATCGGACCTGGAATCACTTGCAGAGGGACTGGAAAAACAGGGTTAGGATCGAATGTTGGGTCAACATTCGGTTGAGGAGGAGAATTAGACATGATTTCAACTGAAAAAAAAATCTAAGTCGAAAATCTGGAGCAAACAAAAAAACCCTAATGAACAGAGAAGGAGAGAGACGATTCTTTGTGTGTGGAAGAGATCAAAGTGATGTAAGTGGAGTGAGATGACCAGTTAGATATAATCAGTTAATCCACCACTTAACATCGATACACATACAACGGTCACTTCAGTTATTTTAGCTAATCATGGAGTTAATGGACACAAAAATAACCGTTGAGCATAAGGGGAGAAAGACCGCATAGATTGGATAAGTTTAAACTAAGTCATGATTTTTCAAAACATGAAGCTAAAAATAGTATATGACAAATCCGATTGTACGATCACATAGAAGCAAATTTGAGACTAAGTCATGCGAGTAAATAGGAGTATTTCAGACCACGTTTCTACCAAAAAGACCACTAAGTCAAAAGTCAAGGTAGAATCAAGAAATACTAACCGATTGAGCAACGTCGATGAACACATAGAGACAAGTGTAGAGAGCTGTTCTTCGAGAATTTCTAATGCAATTCTGAGAGATAACTAGACACATACGACACATAAAAACAGTACTAAAGACAGACGCGGACAAAAGCAAAAGCACAAGAAAAAAAAATGTAGCAATATCGAACCGACAGTCACATATGTTGCCCTAACATTTGACTCAACATCCTGATTCCGTAATCCTAGACTTATCTGCTCGATTCTTCTCAAAATCAGTTCCCATTATTTCTACCCTTTCACCTCAAATATCCGAAAACTTTATGCACTGCCCTTATACCCTCAGCCTCAAGGTTAGGCCTTTTGTCGCATAGTATACATCGTCACCGCGAATGCCGTGTACCTAAGGAATTTATTACCAAAAACCTATATCTAGCCGAGAGTTTATGAGCATGCTTACATGAGATAAGGATTGGTTTTTAGTCGCAATAAGTACATCGTCACAGCGAATGCCGTGTACCTAGGAACGTATTACCAATAGCCTTTAAAAGAGGGGTAGGGTTTATTTTGGGACCAACCAAGAAGAATCAAGTCATTTCACAGGAAAAACCGAACAGAATATCAAATCAAAAGTAAAGCAGTAACCATCAAATTCGACATATGCTATGCTGATCCAAATGTTGGACCAACATTTAAACTAACATGTGCAAACCTATGGATTTCTTCAGGTCCGAAAACCTTTCAGAATCCAATGCTTTTGTGAATATGTCTGCTAACTGATTCTTAGTATCTATATGTTCAATATGCACTAACTCTTTTTCTACCATATCTCTCAGAAAATGATGCCTAATATCGATATGCTTCGTACGTGAGTGTTGAATGGGGTTCCTAGAGATGTTAATGGCACTAAGGTTATCACAATACATAAGAACAGATTCGCACTCTAACCCATAGTCACATAACATGCTATTTAACCATAATAATTGCGTGCAACAACTACCTGCAGCTACATATTCAGACTCAGCAGTAGACAGCGACACACAATTCTGTTTCTTACTATACCATGCAACTAAGTTATTACCTAGGAAGAAGCAGCCACCACTTGTACTCTTGCGATCATCTTCGTCACCTGCCCAGTCAGCATCGCTATAGCCTACAAGACTCAAATTAGTATCTTTGGAGAACCATAGTCCCAGGCTACACGATCCACTCACATAACGAAGTATTCGCTTAACAGCATTTAGATGCGAAATCTTAGGTTCAGATTGATATCTAGCACATACGCAAACACTATACATGATATCAGGTCTACTCGCAGATAAGTACAATAAACTGCCTATCATAGATCGATACAATGTTGGGTCAACATTCTGCCCAACATCGTCTTTACTTACCTTTTGAGCAGAACCCATGGGCGTTTTCATTACCTTTGCTGTGTCTAATCCAAACTTCTTGACAGTGTTTTTGGCATACTTCTCTTGGGACATAAAGATTCCGTCGCTGCTTTGCTTAATCTGCAAACCTAGAAAATATGTTAATTCGCCTATCATCGACATCTCAAAGGTAGTGTTCATTGCTTGCACAAACTGATCTAATAAGACTTGTGAGCTTGAACCAAAAACAATGTCATCAACATATACTTGAGCAATCAGAACATCAGACCCGATCCTTTTAACAAAAAGAGTTCGGTCTGCCTCACCACGTGTGAACCCAAACTCAAGTAAGAATGTTGCTAACCGTGCGTACCATGCTCGAGGCGCTTGTTTCAATCCATATAACGCTTTCTGCAGCTTAAAAACATGGTTAGGATAATGGGGATCTTCGAACCCTTTAGGCTGTTCGACATAAATTTCCTTATCAATATACCCATTCAAAAACGCACACTTAACATCCATTTGGTGTAAAGTGATGTTAAGCCAACATGCTATAGCTAACAACAGCCTAATCGATTCTAACCTAGCAACAGGCGCAAACGTCTCATCAAAGTCTATCCCTTCTACTTGCGTATAACCCTGAGCTACTAAACGTGCTTTGTTCCTAACAACCCTACCAAGTTCATCAGATTTATTTTTAAAGATCCACTTCGTACCTATGACATTAATGTCCTTCGGCCGTGGGACTAAAATCCAGACTTGGTTTTTCTCGAACTGCAAAAGTTCCTCTTGCATCGCATTTATCCAAAAATTATCCTTGAGTGCTTCAAGGACATTCTTAGGTTCTATCTCAGAAACAAAGCAATTGAAGCGTACCTCAGCGTATACCGTGTTCATGCATACGTTTCTTACCATGGACTTGTAGTCTTTGCGTGGTTTGTCTCTGGTCTTTCTTCCTTCGTTCATATCTCCAATAATGAGGTCAGTGGGATGGTCTTTCTGGATCTTAGCTGGCGGATCACGTCGCACGTCACTGGGACCAGTCTCAGTGTTCTGATCTGCCTCGGATGTTGAGTCAGATGTTGGCTCAACATTGTTACCACCAGTCTCCTCTGTCCCATCGACAGCTTGAGTATCATCTGAAATATCAACTTGAAAAGGCATATTGCTAAGATCAGCAGCATCATCGAACACAACATTCACGGATTCTTGAACGGATTTCAAACGCAAGTTATAGACACGATAGGCACGACTATTTGACGAGTAACCTAGAAAGATGCATTTATCACTTTTCGAATCAAACTTAGTCAAATATTCACGATCATTCAGCATGTAACAAAAACATCCAAAAACATGAAAGTATTTAACCGTAGGTTTTTTACCATTCAACAACTCATACGCTGTTTTCTTAGTACCATGCCTAAAGAACACACGATTCGAAATGTGACATGCCGTATGCAATGCTTCAGCCCAAAAACGCTTAGAAACACTCTTAGATAATAGCATAACACGAGCCATCTCTTGTAAAGTCCTATTCTTCCTTTCGGCCACCCCATTTTGTTGAGGCGTCTTAGGGGAAGAATACTCATGCACTATGCCTTTCTTATCACAAAACTCATCAAAATACTGATTCTCAAACTCTCTACCATGATCAGACCTAATACGAAAGACAGTAGCACTGAAATTGTTCCTAATCATAGCACAAAAATTTTTAAAGAATACGAACGATTCCGCTTTGTCCCTAAGAAAGAAAATCCATGCATATCTAGAAAAATCATCCACGAGCACATACGCATATTTCTTACCTCCTATGCTTTCTACTTCCATAGGACCCATCAAATCCATGTGAATTAATTGAAAACAGTGAGCAGTTTTAAAATGTTGGGCAGCTTGTTGGTCAACAGTGTGACTAACATGTGTTTGCTTACCCTTCAAACACGACTCACAAACAACCTTACCAAACTCCTTAAGTTTTGGAATGCCTCTTATTGCATCATGTTTGATAAGTTGTTCCAATGTTCTGTAGTTGACATGACCTAATTTGTAATGCCAAAGCACAACATCGTCTTCGGCTTTTGATAGTTGACACACATCCTTCACACCCGATTTGTTTCCCACTAGGTAGCAATTGTCGCTAGATCTCTTACCTGCCATTACTCGAACAGAATTTCGGTTAAAAACTTCACAACACTCCTTATTAAACCTTACCTCGAGATCATCATCACACAGCTGGTTTATGCTGATCAAATTCGCTATAAGCCCGTCTACATGCAGCACGTTGCTAAGCTTGGGAAAGTCGGGCACATTTAATCTGCCTCGACCAAGAATTCTACCTTTCGAACCACCTCCAAACGTCACAGATCCACTCCTTAAGGGCATGTAATCACTGAGATATTCTTTGGTACCCGTCATATGTCGGGAACACCCGCTATCAAAGTACCATGAACCTGTCACGTTAGCTCGCAAAGAGGTGTATACAACTAAACATTTATGACCTGATTTCTTGATCCAAGCTTTCTTAGGAGGTTTAACGGCATTCTGATCACCGGAATTCGAAGATGAGCCAGCTGAGCCTGTACCAGACATATCTTTCAATACTGATTTCTCAATGTTGACCGATATGTTGGGTGACACTTCAGCCGACATCGATTTCTTTGCAGAAATCTCTCTCTTCAATTTCCAGCAGTATGACTTCAAATGACCTAACTTCTTACAATGATCACACACATATGATTTATCATGATTTTTCTGGGTCACATACTCGGGACTATTTTTAGGCTTTACGATTTCAACATCGTCATTCACAGATTTAGCTTTAACAAACACAATCTTAGGCTGATCATGAGACGCGGGTTTTGAGCTATCACATGCAGGCTGAGCACTAAATCCTAGGCCTTGCTTATCATAAATACCAAGAGACAATATATCATCAAGGGTGGACTTACCCTTGTTTAATTTAGTGAACGTTTCCTCGGCTTTATTGACATGTTTTTGAAGCGTGTCGAGTTCCTTCTCTTTTCTTGTCAGTGCGGCTTCCAACTTGTTCATGCCATCCATCAAGCCTTCAATGATCTTTTCATTTTTCTCATTTTCTTCGACCAATAGTTTCACCGCAGCTTGGAGTTGTAGGTTATTTGCCCTCTCCAAGTCGTATTTCGTGGACAACAGCTTAAAGGCTTCTTCACTACTCTCTGTTTCTGGTTCTGAATCACAACTCAAAAGACCATCAAGACAGTTTGAATCATCATAATAAAAAATAATGTGTTTTACAGATGTTGAGTCAGATGTTGGCTCAACATCAGTTACCGCAGTAAGTCCGATTTGATTATCTTCATCTTCTTCATCATCAGAAAAGGACTGTATGGTCACTGACGATGGCTTAGGCTCTTCATCTTCATCTTCATCGTCTGACAAATCGATCCACATAGACTTACCATGCTTGCGAAGTGTGTTAGCACATTCGTTGGCAAAATGGCCCCAACCTTGGCATTCAAAGCATCTAATTGCCTCATAGTTGATATTCTTTTTCTTTCCATCAGACTTAGCAAATGGCTTGCGCTTTACGAACGGAGGGGCAGAAGAGGTTTCAATTTGTGCATTCTGGCCTTTTCTGAATGTTGGGCCAACATTCTGCACAACATTCTTCTTTTTAAAGTACTTCGCAAATCTCTTCACCACCATGGCCATGTCCTCTTCATTGTTGGGATCGAACTCAATCTGTTCCTTCGATGGCTGGCTGACCAGTGCAACACTTTTTCCTCGTGCAGCCCTCCTTTGGACTTCGAGATTGGTTTCGAAGTTTTTCAGAATGTTCATCAAGACGGTGAAGTTCATGTTTGCTAGGTTGTATGATTCCTCGATTGCCGATACCTTCACATTGAATTTTTCGGTTAGTGTACGAAGAGCTTTAGAGTTTAATACCTTATTTGTCATAGGATCTCCAAGGCTGGCGCACTCGCTTGAGATCGTCAACAGCTTTCCAAAGTACGTGCTGATATCTTCGTCTTCCTTCATTCTGATGTTCTCGAACTGACTGAGGAGGAGGCGAAGCTTGGTTTCACGCACACTAGCGTCGCCTTCACAGTACTTCTGGAGAAGATCCCACGCATCTTGAGCAGTAGAGCAATTTTGGATGATTTTGAACATAAACATGTCCACGGACGAGAAGATGGCGTTGAGTGCCTTGTCATTGTATTCGGCGGCGTTCTTCTCAGCGATCGTCCATTGCTCGAACGGCTTATCAACGACTTCGCCATCAGCGTCTTGTGGAGTCTTTGGAGTCGTATAACCATGCAGTACTGCTTCCCAAGCTCGCACATCGATGGACTTGATGCACTGCCGAACACGGACCTTCCAATAGGCATAGTTGGAGCCGTCTAACACAGGAACTTTGGCGAGGTGGTTTGAGCTTGTAACGTCCATTGTAGATGATCTTCAGCGCTTAGTAATGTCAAGCGTAGGCTCTGATACCACTTTGAAGGTGGTCCCGTACACAATGGATGTAAAAACACTAAGTTATATACTGATGTTGGACTCGATGTTAGGCTAACACTCACTCTCACTCTTTTGTATGCACAGCGGAAAACGAAACGAACACAAATGAAGTTTTTGTGCAGCAAGTCAAATAACTTGCTGCGTGCCTCTCGGCGTAAAAATCCACTAGAAATATGGATTACACAAACTATCAAAAAGATAGTCAAACCTAGTCTAGCAAACGGAACGAATCAAAAAGAATTCTAAACCCACAAGATCTCACGACCTCTAAAAGCTAGACTTAGAAAAGAAACACTCTTTCAAGAAATAACTCTCGCTTAGAAAAGCTCTGATTTTTGCTCGGTGTTCGTCGTACTTCGAAATGGTTAAGTCTTCGACTTATATATCCTTCACTCTTGAACGACTTGTCCAAACGGCTTGGCAACCTCCCACAACGTCCACTAACGTCCACTAAGTGTATTTGAACAGTTAGTGACCGTTGTAGATCGACTTGGTCAGCTCGGATTGCTCGGTCTTCACTTGAGCTCCAAGTCGCCTATTTTTAGTATGCTCTTTTCCGATTTTTGCTCTTGCTCATCTACACTTCTTCCACGCGGTTTGATCCGTTCCATTCCTTGAATGAGTCCTGCACAACACTGGAAAAATGCCACGTCATAAATAAAATAGGTTTTGGGCATGAAAGATAAAACTGAGAAAGGGAACATTCTCGGCCAACAGATGTTGACTAGAATGTTACCCAACATTGTTTCAGTTGAACGCTCAACATCAACAAGATCCAACCCCGACTAACGAAACGTCTCTTATGGGACCCGACCCGTTAGTGAATCGTTTACCGGCCTTTTGTTTGTATACTTTTTTTTATCTCTTCTGACGAGTTTAGTTTTTTTTTTGTTGGAAACATCTTATGTAGATATATGGTGTAAGGAAGAACCTGTAAAAAAAAACTGCGACGCTGACCAAAAACTATGCAGAATGAGGACATTTAATTCTTGGCTGAATGTAATGCTTTTCTCTAATTAAGTCTTCGAGCAAGTTGAATTTTTCTTACTGAAAGCCATTTGTGAGTTTTCTATCAAATTTCAGTTGAAGAAAATAGCATTAAAAGTCAACGATATTGGACTAATGAACTTATTGTAATAATTCCACTATTGGGCCAATTGAGCCGAAAATCGGCCCATTAAAGAAGCTTTAATTGGGCCGATCCAAATTGTATGAGGGTACCTTCTCCAGATACTTTCTCCGGAGTCTTTTTAAAAAATAGCCCTTGACTCAGCAGCTTTGAAAAAATGGTCTCGTCGATTCTACCTTTTAAAAAATAGCCTTCAATTTAAGGGTATTTTCGTCTTTTACAAGTGGGTCTCATGCTTTAATAAGTCGTGGGTTCAAATCCCCAATTTTTCTTTTTTTTTTTTTTTTTTTATATATAGCACGGGACCTGTGCTACAGCACAGGCCCCTTGCCATATCGCACAGGTCCCATGAAGCAAGGGACCTGTACTATACAGCACATGTCCCGTGCTATATATTACAGGTCCCGTGAGGTCCCATGAAGCACGGGATCTGTACTATACAGCGCTGGTCCCTTGCATATGGTACAGGTCCCGTGTTTCATGGGACCCGTGCTATATAGCACGGGACCTGTGTATAGTACAAGTCCCATGCTATATATATATATAAAAAAAGAAATATTGAGGATTTGAACCCACGACCTATTACTTGAACGTCCGACTACACAACCACACCCAAACGCGATTCCCATTACACATATTGGTTTTTAACGTGGGCACGATTAGTAAGGACAGTATAGTCATTTTACATATGGAAGCTATTTTTTTAAAATTGAGGAGTCAAAAACTATTTACTTAAAAAAAACCCCTTTCTCCACAATTGGAATCGAAGAAAGACGTTGTTGTTTCTTCAGATCTCCCTGTGTTCATAGTCGAAAGATCGTTGGTGATTTAGAAAAAAGATGACGATGTTTCACTTCCTAAACTGCGCAATCCTCACATTCGGACCTCACGCTGTCTACTACACCGCTACGCCGTTGTAAGCATCGCCCATCAATCATATTCCGTGGAATTTGATTTTTTGTGATTCTTAATACTGTGATTTCTTTTTGTTTTGGTTTTCTAACGTTGGGTTGAATTTCGTCGACGTAAAGCTGCTTTGGCTTGTGAAAATATGGGTTGGGCAATTGACAGCAGGTTTGCTGAATGTGCCCAATGAATTTGGTGTTGTTCTCTTCATATGAAGAGTTGATAACGACGTAATTACATTGGTGCCATAAACATAGGAATTCCACATTAGAGTTAGTCTCATCGAGATTTCAGAGTTATTCGTTTTTGTGGTTGTTCAGTTTCTGCTATATCACTGACTTCAAATGATTTGTGATTCCGATGAGATTTTACCATTAGAATGTGACTGAAGTTATATATGGCGTATTTGCTCAACAGATCTGAGTATGATACGATTGGCACTTCTATCAAATCGGCCGTCGTTTACCTCATAACAACATTGGTGAAGGTTGGTGAACGTGAAATTTTGATCGTGTCTGATTAGGAAAGTAATTAACTGTTTGTCCATTTTAAAGAATTCTCATTCATTTCTTTTGCAGCTCGTTTGCCTCGCGACATTCCTTCAAGAATCTGAAAGTGAGAGCTTCGATCCTTATCAGGTACTGTTTTTGAATATCCTTGTTGAATCAACTTCTGACCGAATTTACTAATCATTGTCCTCATATTTACTCTCAGGAATCACTGAAAGCTTTGATTGGGTTCATAGACGTGGCTGGCCTCTACTTTGCCTTGACGCAGCTAACTCACAGGAATATTTCCCAAAAATCACAAGTTTCAGGCCGTTGGTCTTGGTAGACCGTGTTCTGATCTGTTCCCATCCCCTTATTATGAAAACAAAATATTAGCTTTTCGACATAACTTTCATTGAACCCCCCCTATCTTTTTCGACAATGACAGGCTGGGCATTCGCTGATTCCATACTACATAGATTGGCTCCACTTTGGGTCGGCGCTAGAGGTTTAGAGTTCACTTGGGACTACATTTTGCAGGGAATCGAAGCTAACGCTAATCTGGTAAGTACAGGAGAATCGTTCCTCACGTTCGTTCATTACCACAACTGATTTCTTGGAATGTCAGGTTCTAAGCATAACGCTCGCCTCGCTGTCCTCCTTGATTTGGCTACGCAAGAACAAGCCCCAGGCTTTGGTTCCCATCGTGTATGCATGTGCTGGGATTCTTGCAACTATGCCATCGATCACTAGGTTTCTTCTTTCAACTATATTCGTTCTAAGAAGGAAGAAGCTATTACAATCCACAATTGGCACGAGTTTTCATTTTCTTTTTATCTTTTTGGTTTGTGGGCAGCTATCTAAAACGAGGCCTGGGATGGCACTTTCCCGAGATCGTAGGATTCGAGCTGCTCACTTCTCTAGCGATGGCTTTCGTCAGCTGGCAGCTATTCGTCGCCTGTCAGAAACCATCGTCCAACTGAAAAGGGAACCGAGGCAGAGATCGATCGATCAGACAAATGGGTTGGTAATCGAAAACTTTCTTTCTCAAAAATCAAGTTGAGTTCCTTGTTTAGGCTCTCTCTCATGTTTTGTAACCTCGTTTTTGGAAGTAGAAAAACTTCTGATTGTTAAGTTGAAGAAGATATTCATTACAATCCTCCATTTGTAGAACTTGAATGAATTTTCCTTTTCCTTTTGGGGCTTGTGGTAATTTGATAAAAGTTGCTGGGAGTGATGACTGATGACTATTGACCTTCGTTAATCTGCAGTTTGACCGGTAAACGGCGTCTTTGGTTTTTTTAATTATATATTTGATGATTTGGTCAGCATTCATTGGATCTAGTCAGGTCCAAGGCAAGGCAGAAAGAAACAAATAAAAAGGTATTTGATGATAATTTGTCGAAAAATAGTTGTAATGTAAAGACTTGTTACATAAGTGCATTTTATATTTAATTTAATACCTCGAAGGACATTAGTTAGGACAGCACATGCTAAAAATTCCAATTTAAACTTCGTATCTTTTACTCCCTCATTCGAGCTAGCTCAGCGCTTGCGTCACTGCTAATGCTTACATAAGAATTTTACTATTATCAATTTATTATTGATAAATTAGACTATGCATAGACACTAAATTTGTGAAAGAAAGTAGAAATTAAATCTTTCGGTGTAAGAAATCCAAAGTGGGAAACATCGTTGAAGAAAAATCGGTCACGTTGTTCTGAGACTCGAGACCAATATCGCTAATCACATCAAGAAAAAAAATTAGTGATCACGTAATTAAAGGTTTTAATAACGATTAAGTAATTTGTAATGTAACATTTTGTCCTAAAGTCAATAATTCCACGTTGTAATGCATACCTCTTTCCCATGCTATTGGTCCGCTGATGCAAATGTAACGCAGCAACGTAGAAAGGGTATTATTGGGATTACAGTAAATTGACCCTATAAAAAACTCAGCTTCGGTCAGTCGAAGCGTCTCATCCATTTCCGCCCCCCTTTTCCAAATTCTCCGCCGCTTTCCCCAGCTATTGCCGGCGTTCTCCCGGCGAACTTTGATCCTTTCCAAGCACCTCAATTCCCCAGTTCGTGGTCCATGCCTTCCGTTTTCCGATCATCTGCAACAATGTCTTCGTTGTAGAGCGAAAGGGCGCTGAATCTATCAGTTTCACTTCAAGCGCTTCGATTCTCCTAATATTCTCGCCAGCAATTCTACTCTTTCTGTTCGTACTCATGGCTATCCGTCTCACCGTCGCCTACATAGCTAACCTCAACGGGAAACGCGCCGGAAACCCACGCTTCCTCCACGACTGCGCGTCGAATTCACGCGCCTTCCGTCGCTTCACTTCCCTGAATCACGAGAGGGATTTCTGTCGATTCAAGCAGCCTCCTACGTCCTGTTGCTCATTGGTTGATATCGGCGAGTTTCAGTCGCCAGTTGTTTGTGGATTGGTCTCAGCGGTGAAGCAGTTGATGAGGACCTCTCCATCCGATTCTTCGGCTTCAGGGTGTTCGCCCATTTTGTCCTTTGTTTCGGGCGGTGTTAAATTGATGCCGTGTAATGTTCCGACGAGCGCGGAGGTGGATAGAGGGGGAACTTCAGAGGGAGAAATTGGAAGAAGTGAAAGAGAGGAAGAGAAGGGTATGGTGATGGCGAAGAGCTCCCTTGCTCCGAGTGGTGTGGATGTTTTTTTGGTTAAGGGTGATTCTTCCAGTAATAAGGGTGGGGAGGGCTGGATGTTAAGGTTGATGAATCTTTGTTTGGGTTCTCCTATGGATGCTAAGGCAGCTTTCACAGCGTTGTGTGTGGGGATTTTGTCCAAGTCTACGTTGGCTGAACCACGTTCGATCCCGTCCAGGTCGATGTACCCGACTTTCGATGTAGGGGATAGGATCTTGGCTGAGAAGGTATGGTACTAGTTTGTTGTTTGAGTTTTGTAGGTGTTGAGACTTTGAGTTGGTTCTTTGAGTGGATGTTTGAGATTGGTGGTTTCTGTTGGCGTATTTATGATGTGTAAGAATCTATTTGTGATTTAATGATCTTTTCATCGGGATTTACTCTTGATGCTCTGTATGATCTTTTGATTTGTGGATCGAGTTATGTTATGGCGCTGTGTCAGTAGCTAATTTGTATTTTCTTGACTTCTGGTCTCCAGGTTTCTTATGTTTTCAGGCATCCAGAAATTTCAGACATTGTCATTTTCAAGCCTCCTTTGATTCTCCAGGAATTTGGTTGCAGTTCATCTGAGGTGTTCATCAAAAGAGTTGTAGCAAAGGGTGGTGACACTGTAGAAGTAAGTGGATATCCTCTTCTTTCCACATCTATTTCATTTAGTCTTATTTTCTGTATCGCTAGATCTAAAGTTAACCGTCTTCAGGTTCACGCTGGACAACTGATCTTGAATGGCGTGTCTCAAGACGAAGATTTTATCTTGGAGCCTATGTCCTATGAAATGAGTCCAATGGTAATATATCTTTCCTTTTTTTTTGTAATTTGAACTTTTCGGATGCTCTTCTATGTTCTAATCAGATGCTGAGGAAAAACAAGACTCACGATAGTTATGTTTGATCCCCCTCTTACAGGATGTTCCTGAAGGCTACGTGTTTGTGTTGGGAGACAACCGCAATATCAGTTTCGACTCACATAACTGGTGAGAGCAGTTTATCATCAAGTGACTGTGTTAGTCTCAACGATACTGTTTGTTATCGCTTTCCTCTACTGAAAACACTTCGACTACTAGAATGTTAGAAACAGATACTGAATAAAAGATCTCATATTTGTTTCAGGGGTCCGCTTCCTATTGAGAACATCATCGGCAGATCGGTCTTACGATATTGGCCTCCTTCAAAAGTATCAGACACATTGTCTGGTTCTTCCCTGCAAAAGAGCACCGTTTCTTTTTCTTGACCATTCCATCCCATCTGATGAAATCCATTATCTATCTAAATCACCTCAAAGTGCCATTTTTCTGATCCCCGGCATATTTCTCAAGCAATATCTTGCCATGGTTAATCGTATGGTCACTATTCGGTCAATTCAATAGAGTGAGTATCAATCAAGGATCAGAGATTGTCGAAGTGTCATCGCACACTCTCCTTCGTGTTGGAGCATCAGAGTTATGAGATCGGGCCCAGCTCGACGTTTTTCTGTTGGAAGAAGATTATTATTAGTCGAACACATTCGACCTCTCAATGATTCGAATGGTTCAGTTCAGACAGGGAAAGCTTGATATTAATTACATAGTTCGTCCACAATAAGCTTTCGACAACAAGATAATTTATTGCTGATCACACTGTTCTCAAGTCCACCAAGAAGAGAGAGCCAACATTTGCTTCTTATGGAAAAGAGTCTTTATGTGTACTAAACTGTTGCAGATAGCAAATTGCCAACTTGGGCATTTGTTTTTCATATTAACGTTATGATATGATCTCTGCTACTGCTAATGTTGTCTCCATTACATGAATTCTCTGTTATTACATGTGGCAGCATTTGTTTCATATTAATGATACATCTCTGCTCTGCTACTGCTGATGTGTCTTTCATTACATGAATCCTCTGTTCTTACGTGTGAAGTTATTCAATCTCAAGGAGTTCTACTACTCCTAACATCATCATCTACCATATTGTCTCTTTCCCTTGCTTGCACCTTCTTATACTTTTACCAAGAAGCACAAACCAAATAAACCCCGAAATTCGCCACGCTAAGCCCGGCGAGCAAGCAGTAAAATATACTCCAACCGATCCCTATCAGGTCATTACTAGCCAACCACCCTCGGCTCGGCTAACCTCATTCACAACCTCGACCACCACAGAGCTCGTGTAGTAACCGAAGGCAAACGAGCAACAATACATAGCCATGCCCAGAGACTTCATCCCGTGAGAGCTCAACCGCGTAGAAAAACTCGGCGCCGTCTGTCTACTAAGTTCTTTTTGAATACTTCTACGAACCCGGCGATTGTCATGGCGATGATTGAGAGGACGAGCCCCAGGCCCACATGTTGGAGCGCGGTGATCCCCGTCGGGATTTTGGTGAGTTTTCTTGTGGTGGGGACGAAGATTTGATCATAGACTGGGAGGAGGAGGATTTGGATTAGGAGCGGGATGACTGGGACTGACGACCCGGGAATCTCGAAGCTTCCTATTTTGTTGTCTGTTGTAGTGCTCTGCTGGATTGAGAACGTCTGGAGTTGGGCCATGCACTGAAGACCGTGCTGAGTATGATGGGGAGCATTCGAGGATATTCGTCTCTTTGCCGTGCACGTTTTCCACGAGGAGGACGGTGATTGGGGGCTTTTTATTTTTGTCGTGTTATCTAAAACCTGCAAAAAAAGAAGAAATCTTGCGTTTTGTTTGTTTCGTATTGTGAGGTGGCAAAAAATGTGGGCCCAAATCGCCTTAGGGTTTATGATTTATGATTTAGAGTTCAGCGTTTAGGTTGCATGTTTACCTGAATTGGTTGGTCCTGGGAAGATCTTGTGTTGTTGTTGTTGTTTTCTCGGACCAACTTCGTGCGGATCGTCCGATAATGGGATCTTTCGGTTTCTAATGGCGGCTACGAACACCTAAAGAAATCACACACCGTGTTGTGTCATTACCATTACAAAAAGTCGACTTATTGCAATAACACGAGTTATTCTGACCTGTAGAATCCTTGCTAAAGGGATTCCGCTCGGGACATGATTTCGAAAAAACGGGCCCCTGATGATCAAACCAGACGTCGAAATTGCCATGGGTATGGAGCAGAGGCCGAAACCCAATCGCAACCGAGGTTCGACACGATGAAGGTGACTCCAAATAGAGCTCCGAGGTTTACGAAAAATAGGTACCAATTGAAGTAGCTCGAAAGATTAGAATCTCATTCCGACCCTTATTACAATTAGGGTTAGAGTTAGAATTAGGGTTTTTCATGGCTTCGTTGAACTGATCTGCTCATAGAGAGGGTAAGCCCGCCTTTATTTCGCCAGTCCTGAGGGCGACGAGGTAAAGGCTCGCGAACAAGCCTCTTGGCTTATAGTCGCCGACTCGCATTGGTTTCCTTTAATTTGTGATGAAGATGGTGATGCATCATTGCAAGGAAAGGGCCTTAGGGTTTTGAAATTTGCTTGTATTGCTAGAAATAGAATTGCATTACCCTGAAAAAAGATTCTTGGTTTGTCAAGATCATGCATGCAAATAGGGTTTTCCTAATATATAAAGATTATGTTGGGGAGGGTTTCGTGTCGGGTTTCGAAGGTTAGTCAAAATACGAGACCTGCCCTGGACCAGTCCTATTGCCATCCCTACCCAGCGTCTTTTTTTAGTGTATAGTATTTCCTTTTTGATACAATAACAAAGTAAAATGCATTCGAAAATTACAATCCCATGGAGGAAGAGACGCGGGGAGTATCCTCATCCCCATCCTTGTAGCTTAATAATAGCATGCCATCTTATACTAAAGTACATAAAGTACATAAAGTATAGGCAAATTTTGAACTTCATTTCTAGTTATTTTATATTTATTACAACATGGCCAACATTTGATTCTAGTCAACGTTGCACCATCGTCCACTGCCTTGTTTATCCGCCAATCTTGCGCCTTAAGTAATGCTCTGATTTAGTACACCTTAAAGCATAATAAATGCACTATTCTTACCGTTTTAGTTCGTACATTGAGATCCAAAGTCCTCACACGCAACTAGCATAAACTCCTAGAAAATTAATCGAAATCTCACTAATCACCACTTAATCTTAGCGTAATCGAAAGCCTTTTACAGAGAAATTGCAGCTTTAAACGTATCGTGGCTTGAAAGCAGCAACAAACAACAGGCTTGAACCTGTTGGCATGGCAGCGGACCCGGTCGAGTAATATCGCGGCTAATATTTGAACAATTAAAGATAAAAGTGGAAACCGAGATTTTCGGTGGAAAACCCCCAGACAAATCCGGGTAAAACGGGCAAGGAAGAAGAATCCACTATAGAGGAAAAATATAGGAGTTACAACCTCTCGATCTATAAAGGAGAAAACCCTCAATATCTCACGGAGAAAATACCCGACAAACTCTCTATTATCTCTCTATCTCTCAATCTTCGTTTCTATCCGTGGGATGCATTTATATCTGTGGCTATTTATAGGAAAAGTTCGCCATGTCAATAAAAGAAACTCTTCAGCACACCATTGAATGAGTTTCTCCTTTCCCACGTTGAGTGTAGCCTTGGACCATTCAAATGCCACATGTTTCTTTTCTTCTTCAATTGGCAGCTTTCATTGACTATTCAAAGCCGTTATTCTTGATAATCTCCCACTTGAAGATTCGATTGAGATCAATCGAATCTTCACACCATTCTTTCTTCCTTGACATTCTTGTTGCTTACAGCTCAGCTAGGCCAACCACGGCACCAAACGAACTTGTCAGTGTTGACCGCCTTCGTCAAGAAATCTGCTAAGGTGTCTTTCGTATGAATCTTCAAATCTACCGTGCCCTCTTCCACTTGTTCACGAACGAAGTGATACTGGACTCGTATGTGCTTTGAGCTGGAATGGAAAGCTGGATTCCTTGCGAGATGCAAGGCACTCTGACTGTTGCAGAACAGAGGAATATTCTCTTGTCCGTGGCCGAGCTCCTCCATGATCATTTTCAACCATACCATCTCTTTACTTGCTTGCGTAGCTGCAACATATTCTGCTTCAGTGGTTGATATTGCGTAAACGGATTGAAGTTTCGATACACAGCTTACGACTCCACCAGTAAGAGCTAACACATATCCCATTGTAGATTTGCTCTTGTCAAGATCGCCTACATAATCAGAGTCAACGTACCCTCTGACAGTAAAGTCTGCTTCCACGTAACATAATGCAACATTTGAGGTTCCTTTGATATATCGTAGGATCCTCTTCACCGCACTCCAATGCTCTTTGCCCGGATTCGCCATGTACCGACTTAATACTCTCATTGCATGAGCAATGTCTGGCGTATACAAATCATCGCCAACATAAGACTTCCCATTGCTGATGCATCCAGTACTCGAGACATCTCCATTCTTCCCTCTTCGCTGCTAGAGCTCATACTGGAGGATAATTTGAAATTAACAAGAAGTGAAGTAGAAATTGGCTTACAATCTTGCATATTGAAGCATCGCAAGACCTTCCTCAGATAATTCTTATGTGAAAGCCAAATATTCCTGTTATTTCTGTCTCGATAAATTTGCATCCCTAGAATCTTGTTTGCCGGTCCCAAGTCCTTCATTTCAAATTTCCTAGCCAACTGCGTCTTGAGTTCTTCAACACGATCCTTGTTGGGCCTGCTACCAACATGTCGTCAACATACAATAGTTACGATAAAATCACTTTCACCATACCTCTTGAAATATGCTCAAGGGTCTGCATTTAATCTGTTGTATCCAAGACTCATGATGAAGGAATCAAATCTCTTATACCAACACCTCGACGCCTGTTGGAGCATATAATCTCTTCTTCAATATCTCCATGAAGAAAGGCTGTCTTCACATCTAGTTGCTCTAGATGTAGGTCGAATGTAGCACACATCGCCAGGAGTACCCGAAAAGTCGTCAGTCGAATCACCGGTGAGAATATCTCATTGAAGTCAATGCCTTCTTCTGAGTGTAGTCTTTAACCACCAGTCGTGCATGAAACCACTCTACTTGATCATCGTTATTCCGCTTGATCTAAAAATCCATTTATTACCGATTGTCTTTCTTCCCTAAGGTAGTGGCACCAACTCCCAAGTCTTATTTTTCCGTAGAGCTTCCATTTCTTCTTGCATTGCCGCCAACCACTGATTTGTAACTAAACTGTTTAGTGCTACTTGAAGAGTTGATGGCTTCCGTCATCAGTTAGAAGACAGTATGCAACGTTGCTGTCCATATCGTAATCTTCATGCCAGGATGATGCGGCTCTTTTGCGTGTGCCCCTTCCTCGTGCTCTGGTACTGCTTCAGAAGAATCTTGTTCCACGGATTTCCCTTTCACCTGAATCGTCGTAGTTTCTGGGCTTTCCTTTGTAGTGCTATCATTTCCTCCGATTAGTTTATCTTCTAAAAGACAACTTCCCTGCTGATGACTACCTTGTGGGCAGTGGGATCCCATAGGCGATACCCCTTCACACCATCAGCATACCCCAAGACAAACACTTCCTGGACTTCGGATCCAACTTCGTAGTTTCTTGGGCGATGTACATAACGTAACAGGACTTCCAAATACATGAAGTTTGGAATAATCGCCTGGCTTTCTGGTCCACATCTCCATAGGCGTCTTCGAATCAACTGTCGTTGAAGGCGATCTGATTGACCACGTAGCAGGCGGTGTTGACTGCTTCTGCCAGTATGATTTATCCAGACCTGCAGCTCCCAACATGGCACTTGTTCTCTCCAACAGAGTCCTGTTCATCCGCTCCGCCACTAATTTGTTGTGGAGTATATGCCGTAGTGCATTTTGATGCCTTTCCTTTTGCAAAAGCTATCAAATTCTCTGCCATTATATTTTTCTCCATTATCCGTCCTCAAACACTTGATCTTTTTTCCTCTATCAAGTTCGACCCGAGCCTTGACATTCTTGAAGGTTGCAAACGCATCCCCCTTACTCTTGATGATATACACCAACATCTCTTGGATTAATCGTCGATGAAAGACAAAAAGTACTTTCCTCCACCTCGGAATGAAACCGGTGACTACCATACATCAGAATAAACCAGTTCTAGAATATCGTTGCTTCTAGAATTTGATGTGTTGAATTGTAGCTGATGCTGCTTGTTTGCTATGCAATACTCACATAATGGTAGTGACACTTTCTTGAGACCCCGAAGTGGCCTGCAAGAATTTCCAATCTTTGTTCCGGCATATGCCCGAGCTTCTGATGCCACAGCAAAGTAGATCTTTCGTTTGAACCTCCTGAAGCTACAGATGATTCGCCTTCGTGCTCTCCCAACAGCATATACAAATTTGCAGCAACTTTTTCACCTTTCATGACTACAAGTGCTTCGCGGAATATTTTAATTATTCCTCCCTGAATTTTGATTCACATCCAAGATCATCGAGCTGTCCCACAGACAATAAATTCTTCTTCAGACCTTCCACGTGCCGCACTCCTTGCATAGTGCGAACTGTACCGTCGTGAAACTTCAACCTCACGATTCCAACGCCTACGATCTTTAAGGCATTATCTTCACAACTGTACACAGATCCTCCTAAGATAGGTTGGTGTTGAACCAGTCTCTTCGAAGAGGTCATATGATAAGTTGCGCACGAGTCAAGAAGCAATATCTCATCATATGCCTTTCTGCTCTCCGTTGTGATTGCTTCGCTACACAATACGTCTCCACCTGACGCGTTTTCCAGATTTCCTTGAGGATTGATTCTTCAGGTGACCCTTCTTTCTACAGTGGTAGCATTGCATATCCTTCTTCTTACTTCTTGACTTTCCCCTGCCTTGAATGTGACTCTCACTTGAACCACGTTCCGTTGATCTCCCTCTCATCACCATCAAAGCTTCGACCTGTTGAGAGCCTGCTCGCTGGTCCTCCTTGTTCTTCCGCCGATTTTCTTCTTCATGAATAGCAGCTGCCATGTTATTGAAGACTAGATCTTTGCCTTTGTTCGCCAAGTTGATGATGAGTTGATCATACGAATCAGGCAAACTTTGAAGTAGAATTTCTGCACGTTCTTTAGCCTCCGTTTTATACCCCAACGATGTTAGCTCAGAATGTAGAGTATTCAAGACGTTGAGATACTCCGTCACCGAAGTAGATTCAGACATTCTCAAGGTGAACAATTTTCTCTTCAAGAACATTTTATTGTGTAACGACATCGGCTCGTACAGATTGGTTAGGTGGTCCTATATCTCCTTTGTCGTTTTCATTTATTTGACGCTAGACAATATCTCATCTGCTAGTGCCAGATGGAGATTTGCGACAGCGCTCCGGTCCATCTCGTTCCATTTCTTTTCGTCTGTCACTGTAGCTAGTTTTCCATCGATAGCCTCCAGACAGCAGTCCTTTCGCAAGATCGCCTTTATCATTAATTTTCACAGTGTGAAATTTCTCCCGTTGAACTTTTCAATATCGAACTTCGCCGCCATACCAGTCATGAGCGATACCTCCGCCGGGGTTGCAACAATAATTATTGAATTCGTACTGACTTTTTCGTCACCGTAACAAGGGCAGTATAATATCTTTATTTTCTGATGTGGAGGGTCCACGTTAGTGGTCCACAGAGCATACGATAAATAGAGATATAGAACCCAAGCTCGGCTCTGATACCAAGTATATGCACACACATGAATACGATCAATATTTGTTGATTAGCAGAAAACCCTAATCTCACTATGCTTTAAAATTATATTATGTTTGTATATATATTTGTTACCACATACAAACATTGTGGCCTTTTATATCCTCCCTTATTTGATTGATCGATCCATCCCTGACATTGTTAACTTCTCCGATGGCCTGAAATTATGAGAATTGACATTCGTGAATTGATTAGTGAATCAAGAAATGGTGTTCTTGTTACCTATTTAAGGATAGGGTTATTGCTTATAAAGTGTAGTAAGAGCTGAGCCTACCATTATGGAGACTTTGGCTTTCAAACTGCGCAAGGTTTGTAGGTAAAGATATAAGCTATATATAAAGCTCAAGAATTGATGAATATTTTACATTAATTATACAATAATCAGATAAGTACGATTGGGGGACAATAATTTAATTACAACCATGGTTTAGTTGAGATTAACGCAAGTTTAGTCACTGTTATCAACATTATTTTAATGTCCATCATACTCGATTTTCTCATGAAATGTGGGATTTCATATGCTTTAGTGTTTTTCAATGCATTAATTAGCTCATTAGTCTAAGACAAATGATTATGCATTTAGACCTACTTTGTGGTAATAAAATATAAAGCGAGCCAAATTTTGAGACCAGACATTCAAATAAAATAGCTAAGAGAAGTGGTTACCCCATAAAAGAAGGATCAAGATATAGTTGGAATGGGATTTAAGTAATTTAATTTGCAAGCAGATTGAGATCAATGTTTTGATTGGTTATTATTATATATTCCGAAAAATTATGATAGAATCGTAACAACGCCAATGCTAGGAACTGATCAACGGCTGTGATGAATTAGAGCGAAATCTAATTACTGGACAGTCAACATTAAGGACAATATATACATACATACATAATATATAAATCGATTTCAACAGCATCAACTGCTCGCCTGATTAAAGCCATTGAAGAAGAAAATGTATCTCAATAAGTCGATTCATTCAGATTATAAATACCAATAATGTAATTATCTATACTTCTCCAATAACGAAAGAGTACATCCCGTAAGAGAATGGGCTTAAGCTGACATGAATGTTAGAGAATTGATAAAGGGAAGACGACATAGTTCCCAAAGAGTCAAGAAATAGCTAGCGAATTTAGTCTTCGTTCTAAAACTAAAAGAAGGGGCTTTTTTTGGGATCATAAGAGTATTATTAACCTCACTATCTGCCCCAGAAAACGAAAAGCTTTCGTTGATTCTCTGAGGCACTTGTTCTTCTCGTCCCTCGACCAGTGCTGCACCACAACACACAAAAAGAAAAAAAAAGCGTCAGGCAAATCACCCGATATATTCAGACATAACGAAAATCATCGTGTTCCTTTTTTTTTTTCTGTAGAGATATACACCTCTCCAAGGGCGTTGAGCTTCTCTCTAACACCCTTCAACAACTCTTGTTCATCACCGTCCCACGTGAAAAACTCCATCTGCTTCCCCTCCATAAGTCTTTCAGAAACCTAATAACATCGATAAAATATGTTGGACCAACAATTCAGATGTGAGAGCTCCATTTAAATGACGTATTGAAAGAATTAGGTGGATGTACTGAGCACCTTTTTAGCTATTACTTGTCCACCAGCGATGTGTGAGAAGTAAATATTGTAGAGATGGCAGAGAAACAATGGAGGGCTCTTCTCGGCGAGTTCTTCCAAGTATTGGGCGTATGAAATCCCGGGATTGCTTGGTTCTGGGATTTTGTTGCCCTGCTCGCTAAACCATTGTAGATCCTTACAAAGACCTTCGGATCTTTCCAGCCCAGTTTTTCTAAAGTAGACATCTGCGTAAGGAATTCGCAGAATCGAATTAACAGAATGGTTTTTTTATCAGCAGAATTGCAGAGGTTCTCAACTATGGCTCCATCATTGAGACACAAACGAAGTTGATTTCTTTTCTCCAAACCATAAGCTTCACGACAATTTGAACAACTAGAAAATATGCAGAGAACAAATAGCTTAAGCCACAGCCAAGCCCAAAGAGAGAATACAGATGTAATTACACTATGGCTCCATCACAGAGAAGCAAAAGAAGTTAGTTGATTTCTCCAAAACCAAAAGCTTCAAGACAATTCTGAACAGCTAGAAACATGCAAAGAACAAAGAGCTCGAAGACAATTTCAACGTGGGAGAAACTCACAAGAGACGTCGGTGGATTCATCAACGATGCGCTCCACCGTACGGAAGACCAGCTCACTATCGACCAAGTACTTCAAGAACCCTTCCATAGTTGGCTGCCACGTGTCGCCCTCGTCGGCATCCTCGCTATCGTCCTCATCGGTCTGTACACTTTTTCCCTTTTTGTTCCTCAGCTTCATAGCCACAAATCTCATCTCCTCCGTGATGCCCTTCTTCTCTCCGGGATACTGCTTCCTGTATCGACGTCGCTGCCTCTTCAACGGCGGCGGCGCCACAATCGCCGACGACAACTCTCCTCCACCTTCTTCTTCTTCAATCTCCGTATCTGACGCATAGGAATTCGCGCAATGCAGAATCGGAACTCTTTGGCGGCTCCTCGCCGAGCTGAACAGATTCGGGACGACGAGGAATTTAGAAAAGTTTTGGGGTCTAATTGGAATTTTCAGAAAATTGAACAAGGATGAGGGGTTTAGGTTTAGCGCCATTTTCGTTATTTCCTATCTTTCTCAGATTCTCGGAAGGTATCTGTTCTTTGTTCCCAACAAGTGGGCTTCTTAATGGGCTTAACAATACAAATTGGCCCAATTATTGATTGGGTATCATATATTTAGAAAAGGAATGTTTACACTTGGGGATTGTTTGATATCCATGCTTGTGGATTACATGAGCATTTGTTATTTGTGTATAGATATACAAGGATTTTGTTGATATTGTATTTTAACATGTTTGATATTAATTATTTCGGCTCGTTTGATTCCCATGTATGGATGGGTAATGAGTGGTTATGAGATGGTATGATAAAATTGTATCGTGTTTGTTATACGGGTATAGTTATACATGGCTTGTGAGAATACACGTTTCTTACACTCAAAGCCTTTATCAGTCATGTATATACATACCCATCATGGAGGTGGGTATATCAATAGACATGTTCTTAATGCCAATTTTACCCCTGATTTAAATTCTATCTTGCCCTAATTCCATCTCCATCTCCGTCATGGTTCTTTCTTCCTCTCTCCAAAATCACTTTCCAAAACTGCCAAAGCAACGGTGCTTTGCATAGCAATTCCGACTCGAACTAGAAGTAAGCATCTCCGTGAACTCATTTTGTATTCGATTTTTGGCAATTCTATGAAGTCAATTTGTTCCTAAACGGTGGAACTTTTCTCATTTTCTGTAGTTTTAGTTTATGAATTTATGTTAGTTTGTGGGCTTATTATAAACGTAGGAATGTGTCTCATTTTCTCAATTTAGCTGTGGCATTATGGGAATGCTATGCTACTTTATTTTTTGACAATTGGAAAGCTCGCAATGCTATGTTCTGTAATATAATTCACTTCATGCTCTTTTTCTTTGTCGCCGATGAAACCACCGAGCTATTGCGATGCATACAATTTCCTCCATCTCGAAGAGTTCTTGTCATAATTGAACAGAGGATACGCCGATAATTCTCGCAGTGCTTAACAAAGGTTTTGTTACTCATGAACTTACGAGATTTCTTGTATTTTTAATTGTCTTAGTAGAGATATGTCCGCGGACGATGACGAAGGTGTACTTTGTGCAATTGCTTGTGTGATAGCAGAGTAGTTGTATTGGATGAATTTACTGGTATTTTTTTGTGGAAGAATGCTCATGAGCGACGTATGAAAAGATGTAAGTGGTCTATGAAAGAAAAGATTCTGAGACAAATAGACTATTTGAATAGTCTTGTTTCTGACGTGAATGATGCTTCACTAGACAATTTGAGGTTTAACAAAAATGCATTTGGGAGGTTGTGCAATATTCTTCAGATGTATTCGGGTTTGAAACCTTCTAAATATGTGGGCGTACAGGTAGCCATGTTCCTTGGGATCTTATCCCACCATAAAAAGACCGAGTCCAAAAACACTCTTTACAAAATGTCAACACAGACGGTGTCTAGATATTTTAATAATGTACTTAACACAGTTTTAACCCTTCACAAAATCCTTCTAGTGAAGCCTATTTCCGACAACAGCGGTACATCTTCATCTAGATTCAGGTTTTTTCAGGTATTACTTCTCTTTTTAGGATTGATTGAGTACTTTAACTTATTTTATTAATTATTTCTCTTACAGAATTGTGTAGGGGCATTGGATGGTACATAGGAATAAGAGTACGTGCAGATGAGATACAGAAATCGCAAATCCCAAATATCCACCAATGTGCTAGGGGCGTGTGATGAAAATATGAATTTCATATACGTATTGGCTGGATGGGAGGGCTCTGTAGCAGATAGTAGAGTACTGCAGGATGTTTTGTCATACCAAGATGGATTTCGCGTTCGTAAAGGTATGGATTCCCAAAGCTCAACGTCATAATCATATGTCAATTATGTATCATTAGAGTGCTATTATATTTATCCTTGTAGGAACCTATTACTTGTGTGACAAGGGTTACGCCAACTCCGAAGGTTTTCTAGCACCATATAGGTGTACATTACCACTTATCAGAATGGGGAACTGGAAGTCGAACACCTCAAAATGCAAAGGAGTACTTTAATATGAGGCATGCTTCAACTAGAAATGTAATTGAGCGGGCATGGGATCTCATGAAAATGAGGTGGAATATTTTGGAAAGTGCTTGTTTTATCCCGTGAAGACTCAAAATCGTATAGTTCTGGCATGTGCGTTGCTCCATAACTTCCTTCGAAAGGAGAATCCGGTTGACCCCCTCGAAGAACTGGTTCCTGAAGATTATGTTAATGAGAATGCTGCCAATGCTTATGCAGAAGATGAAATCTCGACGATCGAGAGCACTACTGCTTGGAATGCATGGCGTGATGAGTATGCAACAACCATGTACGACGAGTGGAGGAGCTCTAGAGGATATCTATGAAACTGTATATTCTTCGTTGTTTGGTTACATTTTATTTTCATTCAATTATGATGTCTTAGCAAACGATACTTGTTTGCAATTAATGTTATTTCAAGATTCACTTTGAAATAAACTTGTTTTGTTTCTTGGTAATTTAGAGGAAATGGCAGAAAAATTGCAAAACCATAAACATCAAATAAATTTCAGCAGAGAAATAGAACTGAAAAAGAAATAGTACTGAAAAATAACACAACATATAAATACATATCCACAGTTCGACACAAATCCACCAAGTTGACATAATCCACTACAAAAAAAAAGTACACGATTCAGACCATTCCAACAAACATAAACTTGAAACATTACATATTTGAGACAAATCCAACAAAAGCTTTGCCAAAACACAATTACCATTCACATGTCCTCTCAAACTAGAGACATCACTATAGACTCTCGATCAACGTCGTTAGACCTTAGAAAATAATTGAGCCTCACGGGATTTGATGCAATCGCTTCAGTTATTGAAAAACGTTGCGACGACGTCAAGTCAAATGGCAAGGTTCGAATAATTTCAGCAGCCATAATCTGTTTCTCCTCCATATCGCGAGCCACACCAACCTTCGAAGTATGACCTTCTAAACGAGCACATGTCTTTGCATTAAGCTCTGTCACGTGATTCAGTACCATCTCAATGGAATCATCAAATTTCTTTGGCCTCTTTCCTGGCTTAACACTCGTAGAATCCGTTTTTGGTCTTTTTGATCGATCTTTGTTAGACTCTAAATCAGGGCTGAAGTTTGTGCCTTCGGAATTATCACCACCAAAGAAAGTAAAGTCATCGTAAGATTGGTTTGGGAATGATTGGCAATTTCCTTCTAAGTACAACGTGGCCTCCTCTATTAATGTTTTTTATCAGACCCAACGGTAGACCCCTCTGTTCCCCCAGACCCCTCTATCTCAACCAAAGGATCCTGTCCTTTCTCTTTTTAGATAATGCATCTGTGAAACTCATAGAAGCAGCTTCAGTAGCCCTGTCTTTTCCAAATATTTCTTGTCAGTCATAATAGAAAGGTCATACTTTGTTTCGCAAAGCATATAACCTTGATTTACTCTGTAATTTCAAGTAGCAAATGAATACTATTACTTTAAATTAGAACAAATAAATAAAGAAAAAAGAGATACCATTACCTTATGCAATTCATCCCGAAATGTATCAGATGCATCTAACGTGTTGTTAAGGTTATTAAATCCTGTACCAGATTTAGATAAAAAAATCTACCAGTTGATAATACTCCCGTTTCCAATGGTGGACCTTCGAGTGTATGTGAGGTTGTGCTCGAATATCAGAATCTGGCTTCGACTTCTTGATAATAGACTCGATAGCATTATGGTATCCTGCTCTGAATCCGTTCTCGAATCTCCATCCCTCTGCGACTATCTGTTTTAATGCCATAATAAGAACTCTCTCCTCGTCGGGCCTCCATAAGCGCTTCGCTTTTCTCATTATTCTCCTCACTACCATTGCTTCCTTGCTTTTCCGCATCGTCGCCTCATGTCAATTGGACCAAAGATTTATTGGAACAAGGGGCTAGGGTTTGCTCCTCTTTTCGTCATTAGCTCTGTATTTTGTTGTCAAATGAAACTGTTGAAGCCAGTGAATATAAGACCGTAACCACAACTTTATTTTATTCAAAGGGCAAAAATGACATATGTAATAAATTCTTCACACCAATCAAACGCTATCCCATATCTTTACCCAAATATCAAAACAAACATATCAAGCATATTACAAATTATATATGAGCAAAATCCTTGTATTGGATACATAAATAATATATACACGCCAAATCCACGTACATCAGAATCAAACGAGCCCTTTGTATAATGGCATAAATTGTGTTTGATAGATATGTTTGGGGTGTATGGATTAGTGATATGCACCTCATAACCACCTTAAAGGTGGGCATGCATATACAAGGCTTATAACTTTAATCATTGCAATAGACATGTATAGCCATGCAAGGCATGTATGACTATACACAGATAACAAACACGAGGCAACTTATTCGTACACGCATCATAACTATCTATAGCCATCCATTCCCACGTATCAAGCAACCCCTTAATTACATACATAAAAAATGTCAGATTTGTTCATTGTCAGCATATTTTTATATATAGGTACCTAATAAATCAAAATATTTTAAATATAGTATTCGGTTGATTGGAGGTACATCATATCAGAAATTTATTGAGAAACGAATTGTGGTACATTACATAGGTAATTGAGAAGTGTAATATAAATATCACACGACATATTTAGAAATTAGGTACCACAAAAAACGCGTAATATGATGTGTAATATACATATAAAAAGATACGTAAATGATGATCACTTGTACTTTCAACCAAACGGATACCTGTGCGTAAAAGTTTATTCTAATAGGTATAAATATATACTTATAATTTATCCAAAAGGAGAATTGAATTTAAAATTTTTACTTGTGAAAATTTAAGTACGCCTTAAAAACGCATTAATTAAACAAAAAATAAAAACAAACATACTCAATGGACACTTGATTTTGGCTTTTAAATAGAATCTTCCAGAGAAGACCTTTTGACCTACTTTAGGATTTTACACTCTCACGTTTGTCATTATTAGTTACTAAGAAGTATTATCATCATCTTCTACACATGGTCATGCTTTATGATTGTGATTTATTTTTATATTAGTTTCTTTAACGGGATATGAATATGATATCTGACTCAACCATATCCCTCACAACCGTCCACATTCATTACTACATTAAATTATTCGAGTTATGTCACGGCTTAGACGCATTTTTCAACACTTTTAACAGTTGCGATACAAAGTAGTAACATTAAACTTCAAATAAGATATCTTTCTTACAAAGATCGATCCAACGGCCAAGAACTCATCATCAATCACGAATTCAAGAACTCAGCACATCGCTCGATGAGCTTAGTCGAATTATTCGATGTGGGATTAAAGAGATGAAAGACGTGATCTTCGCCTTCGCTCTCGAAAAACTCAGCTTTGATCGTTCCCTTAACAGCCATCAAATTCTCGAAGAAAAGCTTACCCCTATCCCTCAAAACGTCGCCGCCGGCGACGCACACGAGCACCCGCCGGCAACCCAAGTTCTCCAGTCCCGGAGCCCTGACTCCGAAAGGGTTGATCCACGGGTCGTCGCACCCTTTCTCCGACTGGCAGACGAACAGCCACCACCTATCAACCACCGACTTGAACAGCTCATTCTCCGACTCTAACCCTATGGGCTCCTCGCCCCAGAAATAAGGATGTATCATGACCATCCCGGCGACCTTCAAGGGTACCGCCGGCGGCGGCGGCGCGGGGGTTTCCGGAGGTCCCAGCCTGAGAGCCATGTGGTAAGATATGTTGGCCCCGGCGCTGTCTCCGACCAAGAAAACCCTACTAAAGTCCGCCAGCTCGTTGATCCACGGGTCGTCGCCCCGACCCGACTCGTGGGACCCGACCCATTCGAGGGCGGCCCACGAATCCTCGTACGCCGCGGGGAGAGGGTTTTCTGGGGCTAATCTGTAGTCGACGGAGACGGCGATGGCCTTCGATTCTTTGACCAAAAGGTTGAGTGACTTGTGGTACTTTGGCTCGGCCATGGAAGCTATCAAGAATGCTCCGCCGTGGAAGTAGATTATTAGGGGAAGCTTTTCTACTTTTTCAGTTTGTGTAACGAGATTTGTTGGGCGATAGATGCGAGCTTTGAGGCCCTTTTTGGGTTCGAATATTACATCCTTTGACTCGACTTTGGTCAGTGGGTCGAGCGATGGTGGCGTAGTTTCAGTGGCTAAGAGCCTCTCTATGGTTCCATCTTTGTAGACCCTTAGGTATGGTGGAATGTCGTGGATTATAGGGCTATTAGGGTTAGGGTTTGAGTCTTGAGTTTGTGAGTTCATGTTTTGAATTTTTTTTCTCTTTGGATCTCTTTTGAGGTGTGAAATGTAGGAGATTTGTGTTTATGGGAACAAATGTGTTTGGGATTGGAGTTTGTCCAAGTTCATGCAATGAAAGGATTAGTGTCGTGTGGTTGTTTTTTATAGTTGAGGGAGGCAATGTGTGGTGTGGTGTGGGGCTATTGGCCATGTGAGATGATTGTATTACCTTTTTATTACATTTTTCAATTAAATGTTGGAAAAATTGACAATAATAATCCAACCTATCAGTTTCCGCTCAAAATAAACTCAACTATCAATTATTTCTGAATAATCCCAACTATATAGCGAGTCTTCCGAAATTGCACCCATGTCACCCAGAACTTGTTTAGCGGGTATTTCTTATATTAATTACTTATATATATACATTTAAAACGAAATTTCAAATAAAATTAGTAAAATAATTTTTTCTTTTCATCTTTTTAAGGAGAACTTCACGTTGATAATCTCACCAATTGATTTTGCCCGCCCGAAATAAACCCAACTACTAATCATTTCGTCAACTAAAAATTAGTAATATAATTCTTTTTATAATAAAAAAATATAATATAACAATATAAGCAAACAAATAATTTTTACAAACAGTCAAACCTTCGGAAAAAATGAAATAGTATTAAAATCTTATTTTAGAGTGACAAAAATTTAAAACTAATGTTATTCAGATATTTGCACTATTTAGTACAAAACACTATATTTTTTGCGCCGCGTTTTGCGCTAAAATGCGATATGGGGCACTACAAAACGCGCTATTTTACGCTTTTTAAAACAATGCGCTCGTCTCACTTGATACGTGTTGCAGGTACATTTATGCATTTTTTATTATAATTACATTATATTTTAAAACTGATAACTTTAATTAAAATAAAATGTTACCATGTGAATTTTTGGTACGTATTTATTTTTCTTCAAATACTATAAATCAATCTAAATAATAAAACTTAGACTAATCGCCGCTTTGGCCGCCATTAATTAATATGTAACAAAAACTCAAATGCTATTTTAAAAATAAAAATTTGATTTTACTAATTTTATTTTGAAAAATTATCGTCACTTGATACATGTTGCAGGTACATATGCATTTTTTATAACAATTACATATATATATTTGAACCTGATAATTTTAATTAAAATAAAATGTTTTCAAATACCATGTGAATTTTTTTATGTATTTATTTTTCTTCAGATACTATAAATCAATCTAAATAATGAAACAGACTAATCGCCACTTTGGCCGCCATTAATTAATACGTAACAAAAACTCAAATGATATTTAAAATATAAAAAATCTGATTTTACTAATTTTATTTTGAAAAATTATCGTAAAGATATATGGGTAATAAAATAAAAAAATTACCTGCTAAACAAGTTTCAAGTGACATTGGTGCAATTTCGGAAGACTCACTATATAGTTAGGATTATTCTGAAATAATTGATAGTTGGGTTTATTTTGAGCGGAGAGCTGATAGGTTGGATTATTATTGTCAATTTTTCCTTAAATGTTTTGCCGCTCCTAATTTTTTTTAGTTTATTTTTTAAGTATTCTTACCTATAAATTTGGGTATTATAATATAACTCAACCCCACTCGAATTGTGACAGCAAATATCGAAAGTTAAGGGTTCAAAGTAATTGGAACCCACAATCTCAATATGGAGATCTTATGACTAGGTTTAGCAAATATCGAAAGTTAAGTATTCAGAGTAATTTAAACCCGCGATCTCAATATACGGATGTTATATGACCCACCACTTGAAGACTCACGGAACTAAATATCTATACTCTTATATAAAGATAGTTTAGGACGGTTAAAAACGGTCAATTTGATCTGTCATAGTTATTTACAATTTTACCCTTAATGCTTAATTAAAATTATACCCTTAATATTTTAATTTATTACAAGTGAATCCTTAAATTAAAATTATATTTGGTAAATAACTTATCAATAATATAAAATGTCAAATACAAAATATACACATGTGCACACGCATTGGTGTGCTATACATACTAGTTTATATTGATTGAGCCGCTTGTAAATTAGTCAATTCTCAATTAAAGATTAATAATGTAACAACTAACAAGTGTATCACTATGAATCATGAAACTTACGGGGACATTAATATAACCATTCGTACCATCAAGTCAGCTTTTCTGCAGATTTCTTGAGCTAATCACGTCTCACGAGTAACGCTTGGCCATAAAATATAGATGGTTTATATTAACATACAAATCAAATTTAGATCAGCATGGCTGCTGTGTATGTATATATATGTCATGTTACGGCGCGATATTTACATTGTTTTTGTTATGTAAACATTTGTCAACGGCCACTTTTGTTTTTTTCAGTTGCTTCCATTTAATTTTGTTGTCTCCGTGTTATTTATTTTTTATTTGTGCCACTTTCATGCCCTTCATTTAAATTGTTATCTCCATGTTATTTATTTTTCATTTGTGCCATTTTCTTGCCCTTTCATATCTTAGATTAGGAGGAAATAGATCAAACCCTAGTGATGTCATAGAAAGGTAGATCAAGTGAACCTCTAAATATCTTCAAATGGAATTCAATAATTCGATTCATTTGAAATCATTGACTACCATAGTTTATGCGTATTTAGAAATATCTTCAAATGGAACTCAATAATTCGATCCCATTTGAAATCATTGACTACCATAGTTTATGCGTATTTAGAAATATCTTCAAATGGAACTCAATAATTCGATCCCATTTGAAATCATTGACTGTCGTAGTTTATGCGTATTTGGGCATAAACACATACATAGGCCAGTGAAATTGTCCTGCTGAATGTTGGGATCGTCACATAAACGATAACGAAGTTCAAAATTCATCTTAGACTTAAATTAGTTGAGATATCGAGACTAATAATAAAGCTTTGTGTGATGGGATGGGAAACTCAGCATTGGCAAAACAAAACGCTAGTGACATTTTTGTGATATTTTCTTTCTTTGTTTGAATTTAATCTACACTTTCGATTCCACTTACATAGTATCCTTTGACTAAATTCGTTTGCCTTAGGATTGTACATAAATCAATTTTATTTTATATTTTTTCTGGGGGAGGTCTAAAATCTGGATAGGAAAAGAATATTATTTCCAAAACTTCTAGGAGCATCAAATGGCCTTATTAATAAGAGAGTAATATGTTTCGAAGTTACTTTTGTACTAATATGTTAGAAAATATATTGCCGTAACTTACTATTTGATTATCAAGTAAAAAAACTTTAAACTTCATACGAATATATCTTTTTAGGAAAAGTAAACAATAAGCCAAGTATTCCGAATCCGATAATTAGGTAACACCCTTCTTCAGAAATACCATTTAAGATTAGAAAAATTAGAGCAAATAGCAAAACGTTAATCAAATTCAACTATAGAATACGATGATGATGATACTTGACTGCAATTTGATTTATCTCTGTTTTAAGGTATAAATAAAACTCATCCAAAATATCATACCACAAATCGCAAAATAACGAAAGCATACAAATATATCAATACACTCTTACAAAAAGTAGCAAAAACAGAATTCCATTTATATATCGACCATGTACTACCTTAAATCACCAACCTATTAGCTTACCATTGTTACCCTTTCTTCCATGTCCAAGAATCAGAGGGAGACTTAGGCAAAGGAGGAACTAACAAAGCCCTTCGACAGAGCCCAAATGGCCAACCTTCACAGTTCAAAAACTCCATCAAATCACAGCCCATTATCATCGAAGAACCGTTGTTAAGCCTCGAAGGAGAAGGTGGTCGAGAAAAACAAGCTCGGGTCGAATAGTACTCTTCGAAGTTCGAAGAGCTCCAAGAAATCATGCTGTTATTAGCAGACACAAATACCTCATTCTCACTCTCACTCTCCTCCTCGTCGTTATTACAGCAATGGGTACTACGGTTATTCTGTTCCTTTTGCAGAAGCATAAGCGATCTTCTAGAAGCCATGATTGAGTTCCATTCCTCGGGAGGTAGGGCCCACGATACGCTGCTGTCTAATAAGGGTACGACGGTGCTGATAGATTTCCTTCTGCTTTTAGACTCCATGTATTTGCTTACGACTATCGAAACGAATACCTGCAGTTTTCGGACAATGGATAGATGGGTATGAATGAGAGGTTGTTAATTGGTTATTGTAAATTATTATTACCTCTTCTTCTTGGTCGAAGTCGCTGGCATCGTTATTACAGATTTCGTCCGCTTTCATATTCTCGGGAAGTCTTCCGCAGAAATAGTAGCTTTTGGCGAATAATGCTTCCTTGAGAGCTGAGGCGAGGTGTCTGCAACTGCAATATCTCTTTGGTGGGTCTTCATGGTAAAAGATGCTCATGATGATCACATTAATGGAATAGTGTGAGAAGGCAGTGTTTGGTGATAAACTATATGAGGGCAATATTTTGTTGGTAGATCAGACACATATGTATATATATATGTATATGCATACAGAGAGAGAGAGAGAGAGAGAGAGAGAGAGAGAGAGAGAGAGAGAGAGAGAGAGAGAGAGAGAGAGAGAGAGAGAGAGATGCAATATGAATTACTATTTTATGACCAGCCTCTCATCTTACACCAGAGTCCTCAAGCGCCTATCTTTGGTGTGAAGGCAAAGATAAAAGCAGATATGAAAGTTTACCAGAAGATAGTAGATACATATACATAGGAAAAATACGTGTGATTTGATAGAAATAGACATACATATTCATACATACATATATATATTTATATATCGATATATATATGTGTGAGAGAGAGAGAGAGAGAGAGAGAGGTTCATGACCCATGTGACTCTTTACCTCTCTCCATTAAGACACAGCCCCCTTCTAAAGAAGACAAAACGTGAAGCCTTTGTATGCCTTTTCTTGGTAATAATTGCTCTAAACTGAGAATTGAAAGGGAGCCAACCATATATTATGATGCTTTCCATCTATCTACAACCTACCAACTCCCACTTCTAAAGGTTGGGTGCGAAGTGAATTCTGTATATGCACACAATGATGATCATAATCTGCAGAAATTCGAGTAGAACCAAACTATGATCCGCCAAAAAGAATCCAAATTTCGACTCAAAAGTAGAAATTCCTTCTATGAAGAGAGACCGCAAGTTATGAAATGGGATAATGAATTAACAAGTAGTATAGAGCGCCACATCAGCGTCGATTAACAGGCGAATCTTAAGAGAGCACGAGCCACAATGAACTACTATGGATACGGGCAAATCTCCTATTGCCCGTAAATATACTTTACTTCAATACCTCGAAAACTGATATCCCATTTCCTCCAACTCAGAAGAATCAACTGAGAAATAATCACCACATCTGCATTGGTAACTGAGTTCGAAGCAACTGCCAGAATCTTCGGCAGTCATTTCCTCTAACCTTACAACATCTTCTCCTATTTCGAGATCTTGTCTAGATACTCGCAATGCGTTGTCATAGTGTAAGATCCTAGTCGACTAAGTATGGGTTTTATTATCAACTGAGTTTCGAATATTAATTGAGCTTCAATAACCTTTGATTTCAGGCGATAATGGAGATGAAGGAGTGACGCAGAAGAAAGATAGAATGAAGAAGAAGAAGGAAGGAGAAGAACGTGAGTGAAAGAGAGAGAAGTATAATTTTCTGTTATGCCATTCACGTGCAAAACCCGAGTGTTTTATACATCCAAATGTAAAATTAACTATAATACTAATTATATGAGAATTAAAGAGATAGAGGCCCAATAATGTGGCCTGATAGTCTTTTGATGAGTCCATTAGCTAGTTGGCCCATTCTTCATAGCTTCTTCTTGATCGATGGCTCAATCACATTCCTTCTCAAATTGTTCAACGCTGATGTCTTCATTCCCAATTCGCCTCGCCTAATCCTAACATTTCCCCCTCCTTGAGACAATTCTCGTCCTCGAGAATTGAAGGCTGGAAAGGTGGAGCGAATGAACGCAAGGTCTTCCCAGGTGGCCTCTTCAGGCGAGGAGAAGGCCCATTGCACCAAAATCTGACGAATTGGAATCCTGCGGCGTACAATAGTTCGGCTGTCCAAAATGAGCAAAGGTGCAATTTTTATTTCCCCTTTGTTGTTAATCGGGGGTAAAACTCGAGTGGGTTGGTATCTCTTCTTGATTGCCTTCTTCAAAAGCGAAACATGAAAGACCGGGTGTATCTGGCTTTCAGGTGGAAGCTGGAGTTTGTAGGCAACCTTTCCTATCTTCTGCAAAATGGTGTATGGTCCATAGTATTTTTGGGCGAGCTTCATCTTTCTCCTGAGGGACAAGGAGGTCTGGCGGTACGGCTGTAGTTTCAGGTAAACTTCGTCCCCTTCTTCGAACTCTCTTTCTGTCCTTCTTTGATCAGCGTAAAACTTCATCCGTTCTTGTGCGTGCTTTAGGTTGTCCTTCAGTATCTCCAAGATCCTCTGTTTTTCTTCCAGGTGCTCCCTCACAGGTTGATTCGGGATGTTAGAGAAATGTCCCAAAGGAATCTGTGAGGGAATATATCCATAAAGGGCTTGAAATGGTGTCATCTTGATGCTGCGGTGATAATTGGTGTTATACCAAAATTCTGCCAGGGACAAGTATCTGAACCAATGATGCGGCTTCAGGTGGCACATCGCTCTCAGGTAGTTCTCTAAGCATTGGTTTACTTTCTCTGTCTGGCCGTCTGTTTGTGGGTGGTAGGCTGTGGATAAGTTCAATGTGGTACCTACAATCTTGAAAAGATTCTGCCAAAAGGAACTAGTAAATATTCGGTCCCTGTCAGAAATGATGTTAGAGGGAAGTCCATGCAATTTGTAGATCTGATCAATGAAAATTTTAACCATGGTGTCTGTAGTGTAGGGATGTGTGAGTGCTATGAAATGTGCATACTTGGTTAGCCTATCTACGACCACAAAGATGGTGTCTTTGCCCTCTGATTTGGGCAGACCATCTATGAAATCCATAGATATGCTTTCCCAAGCTTGTGTCGGGATTAGAAGTGGCTGTAATAAACCTGGATAAGAAAGGTGCTCTGTTTTGGTCTTTTGGCAAACATCACACTCCTTCACCCAGTTGGTGATGTCCGCCTTTAACCCGGGCCAAGTGAATAGTGATTTTATTCTTTGATACGTGCCAATTATGCCTGAATGACCTCCAATAGGAGAGTTATGAAGCTGCTCATATATTCTCTGTCTCAGTTGATTTTTATTGCCCACACATAATCTACCAGAATGTCTGAGTATTCCCTGGTTGTAAGAATAATCTGGAAGTGTAGTAGAATCGAGGACTTTCTGTTGGATGATAGTGCTGAAATATTTATCCCCTTCATAACTATTTTGTATTTCAGTGACCCACTGAGGCACTAAAGCTGTGATGGATGCACATTCAGGTATGACATGTTCCCTCCTAGATAAGGCATCTGCCGCTTTGTTTTCTTTCCCCTTTTTGTATTGAATTTCATAATCCAGCCCCATTAATTTAGTGACCCATTTCTGTTGTAGCAGCCCTTCAACTTTTTGTTCAAGAATGTACTTGAGGCTCTGTTGGTCAGTCTTAATGATGAAATGCTGCCCTTGGAGGTAATGCTTCCATCTTGTTACTGCCATAAACAATGCTAATAGTTCTTTTTCATATACTGATAACCCTTGATTCTTTTGGCTGAGAGGTTTGCTCAAGTAGGAAATGGGACTGCCATTCTGCATCAGCACAGCCCCTAGGCCCTTTCCAGATGCATCTGTCTCAACTACAAAGGGGATGGTGAAATCTGGGAGTGCTAGGACTGGGGCAGATGTCATTGCCGCCTTGAGTTCTGAGAATGATCTGTCAGCTTCTGGACTCCATTCAAAGGAATCTTTCTTCAATAAATTGGTAAGTGGTCTGCTTATAGTCCCATAGTCTTTAATGAATCTTCTATAGTATCCGGTCAGACCCAAAAATCCTCTTAGTGACTTGATGTTTCTTGGTGTAGGCCAATTAGTCATGCATTCTATCTTGCTCTTATCTGTAGCAACTCCCTTGTCTGAGATAATGTGTCCAAGATACTCAATTTGAGTCTGCCCGAAGCTACACTTGCTGTGTTTTGCAAAAAGGGTATGGGTTCTAAGGGTATTTAGGACAGTGGTTAGGTGGTAGAGGTGGTCTGTTAAAGATTGGCTGTAGATTAGGATATCATCAAAAAAGACTAGGACAAACTTTCTAAGGTAGTTCTTGAAGATTAGGTTCATTAGGCTTTGGAAGGTAGAAGGTGCATTGCATAAACCAAAGGGCATCACTAAGAATTCATAATGGCCTTGGTGGGTTGTAAAGCTGGTAAGGTGTATATTTTCTGGTTCCATTCTGATCTGGAAATATCCCGACCTCAAGTCAATTTTTGAAAAATATCGTGCCCCAAACAATTCATCCAACAGCTCATCTATGACTGGAATAGGGAAATTATGCTTGATAGTAAGGCTGTTTAGATACCTGTAATCAATGCATAGCCTCCACCCCCCATCCTTTTTCTTAACTAAAAGGACTGGTGAGACAAAAGGGCTACGGCTTGGTCTAATCACCCCGGCATCTAGCATCTCCTGAACCTGTTTTTCTATCTCATTTTTTTGGGAATGGCTGTATCTGTAGGGTGCATGTCGTTTTGGTGTGGCATTGGGTACTAGCTGAATCTGGTGTTCAATTTCTCTGTTGGGAGGTAGGCATTTGGGTTCTTCAAAAATGTCTTGGTATTGCTTTAGTAGGGTCTCTATCTCGGGGTGATTTGGGTTCATTGGCTGGGTGTTCAGGGACCATAACTCTCCTTGGTTTCTGTGACTTTCGGCCTTTAAGAACCTTTTGACACTCTTAGCTGTTAGGTGATGGAGTTCTGCTCTATCAGTTAGGGCATCAATAGTGATCTTGTTTCTGCCCTGAGCGATGGTCAGCCTCATGTTCTTGAAATCCAGAATTCCACTATGTTGCTTCAACCAATCTCCTCCTAAAACCATTTCACAGCCTCCCAGCCTAATCACTCTGATTGGATGGGTGAAATTCTGCCCTTGTATCTGCCAACAAAAACCTGGACAGTAATTTTGGCTGATGATTTTCCCCCCATCAGCTACACTTACCAACATCGGGGTTGTGACTTCTTGGTTGCAGTTCAGTCTTAGGGCTGTTTGCTCATCTAAAAAGCAATGTGTGCTCCCACTATCTATTAGAATGTGTATTTCCTTTTCCCCAACTGAGCCCTTGACTCTGAAAGTATTGGAGTTGACACTACCAGCTATGGCATGCAATGATATGGTCATGTCCTCCTCCTGTTCAGTTAGTTCGTCCTCTACCTCAACTTCTTGTGGTTCCCCTTCTTCCTCCTCAGTCATCATAAAATAGATCTGCTTATCTAGTTTGCACCTGTGGCCTTGAACCCATGTTTCATCACAATTATAGCACAAATTTCTTTCTTTCCTGGCTCTCATTTCTGCTGCCGTTAGAAGCCTTCTAGGGTTGGGCGGATTTGGGGGTTTAGGTTTGGGTTGGGGGCTGATGGTATAAGGGTTAGGATTGGGGGGTCTGAAAGGTGGTTTTTGAGGGTGGCTTAGTTTATGTAGGGATTGGACTTTTCTAAGGATGGCTTCTACAGTTGCTTCTTGCCTTTTGGCTAGGTAGATGGCTTGGGTTAGGGTAGCAGGTTTTTGTGCCATAACACTCCCTCCAATTTCTTCCTTAAGTCCACTGATGAAGCTAGATGTGATATAGTCATTAGTGAACCTTTGATCATATAGCAGCATATAAGATTTAAGCTCCTCAAACTTCTGCACATAAGCATCTACACTTCCAGTTTGCTGCAGCCTATTGAATTCCCCAACCATCATCTCTGGTTCCAGGGTGTCAAATCTTTCCAGCACAGCCTCAGTGAGCTCTTGCCATCTGGGAAAATCCCTATCCTCATATTGGCCTTGAAACCATACCTCGGCTATTCCTTCAAAGTACAGGGATGCAACATGTACTTTCTGGTAATCATCCAAGGCTGACACCATCTGAAAATACCGGTTACACTTCTTCAACCAAACTCTAGGCTCTAGTCCATCAAACCTGGGAAATTCTAGTTTGGGCAGGTAATGGTTTGGTAGGGGGTTTAATGGGTTTTCAGGAATAAAGGGGGGCTGGTTAAAGAGGTTGTTTCTGGGTGGGGTGTAGGGGTTAGTATTACGTTTAGAAGACTCAGGTATTTCTCCTAATATGGATTTAGCTGAGTTGTGAACTGGTTGGTTCAGGTTTTGGTTTTGGAGCTGTTTCATGATCACTTGGAGGGTGGATTGTATTCCCAGTTGAGCCTGAGACAGTTCCCCCATCTGATGCTGTAGGGATTGTTGAGTCTGCCCAAACTCACTCATCTGATGCCTCATTTGGGTCATGTGCTCGTTGAGTGAATGTACTGTTTCATTAGTTGCAGCTAGTTGACTGTTCAGCTGAGATTCTGCAACTTCTCTTCTAGTCTGCTCATCAGCCATCCAGTTTTCATGTTTTTTCAGGGTCTCTTGCAGCTCTTTCTGTCCTGCCATGATGATCCGAGGATTTACGGCTCTGATACCAAGTTGTAAGATCCTAGTCGACTAAGTATGGGTTTTATTATCAACTGAGTTTCGAATATTAATTGAGCTTCAATAACCTTTGATTTCAGGCGATAATGGAGATGAAGGAGTGACGCAGAAGAAAGATAGAATGAAGAAGAAGAAGGAAGGAGAAGAACGTGAGTGAAAGAGAGAGAAGTATAATTTTCTGTTATGCCATTCACGTGCAAAACCCGAGTGTTTTATACATCCAAATGTAAAATTAACTATAATACTAATTATATGAGAATTAAAGAGATAGAGGCCCAATAATGTGGCCTGATAGTCTTTTGATGAGTCCATTAGCTAGTTGGCCCATTCTTCATAGCTTCTTCTTGATCGATGGCTCAATCACATTCCTTCTCAAATTGTTCAACGCTGATGTCTTCATTCCCAATTCGCCTCGCCTAATCCTAACACATAGTGCGCACGAGTTTTTGGATCAGAAAGGATGTTCCATGCCTTTAGAGTAGATATTTGTTTCCTCGTTCATAGTCTAGGCTCGATGTTTCGATTGTCTTACAGTTTATCTGGATGATGATTAAGGATGGCAGATCTGTAAGCTTTACGGATTTCTTCGTAGCTTACGTCTTCCTTCACGCCGACGATCTCATAATGAGTTCTTTGAGAGCTTACTCTGTTGTTCTGTATCATGGGCGATGAATCTCGGAGAGGATGACAACTTTACTGCAAGGGATCGACGATGAACTTGTTACACGAAATTTCGACACGTATATAAGATGATTAAACACGCAAAGGCGTGAGGAAATTGAAAAAAAATCAAACATTTTGCAGAGATTCAGAACTAACAGCTAGTGTTAGCGGCAGCCTGTCATACACATTGAATTTAAGGCAAAAGTTCTCAGGGTTCCCAATCTATCTATGCGAAGAAAAAAAAAAAAAACTTCAACTTGAAATACTTGAATAAATCCGTTTCGAATTCGTTCGGATGTATAAAAAGCTAATTAGAAGAAGTTGTGCGGTGATAATGGAACATCATCAAAGAATATAAACGATATTCTATCATCGACATGACAGCAACAATCAATCAATGAACCTCGAATATTGTCATGACTGAGGACACCTTATGATAAAGCAGTGTTCGCCGAATCGATAATTTCAAATGACAGTTTCCATGAAAACAGAGATTCCTCCTACCTAACACATGCCAAAGCACACGATTCGATCGCAACACACACCAAATCCAGTCCAGTATCAGGGTTTTAGCTTCTGGACAATTGAGTTTTAGTAAAAATTAACGAAAGGCAGGACTTATGCTTAAGATAGTATAGTATACCTCGGAAGAGCCGGATATTCAATCAAGGGGTATTTTAACAGAGGGAGCATTCCCTATTTTTATTAAAAAAAAAAAAAGGAGTGGATCCCAACTTACCAAAATACCTCAACTTAAATTGACTTTTTTCGATTAAAAAAAATTTGAATAATTCGAATAATTATTTTTTAATTCGAGTAACATATTCGAGTAAAAATATAAAACTCGAAAAAAAATAATTATTCAATTTTAATATTCGATTTTTTTAACTCGAATTATATACTCCCTCTGTCCCTATATCTTTTGGACATTTGGGATTGGGTTCGGTTTTTAAGAAATATAATATTTTAATAGTATAGAGGAAGAAAAGTTTATGGGTGTGTCACGTCTTTTAAGAATATTTAATGTTATTATATTGATTGTGTGTGATAGTTTTTTACTAAATATGGAAATGTATAAAAGATAGTGGGACGTCCGATTTGGTAAAATGTACAAAAGGTACCGGGACGGAGGGAGTATTTTTCTACCAGAATTTTATTCGAGTAACTAAATCCGAGGTCGAATAAAAACTCGAATAAACCGATTTCTGTTCGAAAACGTCGATTTCAGGCTCATAAATACCAAAATTCACTCAGATTTGGGGTTAATATGTTTAATAATCACGAACCCATCAATTAACACCTCATTTTGACATGAAATTTCAGTCGATCGGATCAAAATGATAATCAAACACTTCGATCTTTTTTAAACACCCAATCCCTTTTTTTTTAAATTAAAAACCCTAGACTCCCTTTTTTTAATTTCACGCAAAACTAATCCTATTTAACAAAAAACTCCTTCAATCAATCGACGATTGGGTGTTTGGATTATATGTGTAAAAAATGGAAGAAATGAGGAAAAACAAAAGGGTAAAATGCATATAACTCCCTCGTGGTTTCGTTGAAATGCACATAAACCCTCGTAAATTTTTATTGTATGGTACTCCCTCATGGTTTAATTAATGTTGCACCGTACCCCGAGCAGCAGTTTTTGTCCCAAATTGGATTACACGCGCTCTTATTGAAGGTGGGTTAAGCGTGGATCATATTATTTACTGTTAAATGACCAGAAGGTAAATAGTTGGGGTTATTCTGGTCATTTACAGTAAATAATATGGTCATTTGAGCACGTGTAAGAGCGTGTGTAATCTAATTTCGAGCAACAACTGCTGCCCGGACGTTATCATTTGAAAAGAATGTGAATAGTTGGGGTTATTCTGATCATTTAATAGTAAATAATATGGTACAAACTTAACCCACCTGCAGTAAGAGCACGTGTAATAAAATTCCGGGCAAATATTGCTGCCCGGGGTACGGTGCAACATTAGTAAACCAGATTACCGTGCAATAAAAAAATGGAGTTATTATTCACCGCCGCCTTTTTCCTAGTCATCGCCCCCTAAAGGACTGTAGAAAGACGGTTTTGCCTTTATGATATTTAAATTAATTTAAAAAGAAAAAAACTAACTAAATATATAATTCCGGTACGAAATACTGAAAACTAAATTCGAACGATAGATCGCTACGGGAAAAAAATCGATTTAACATTTTAGGACCGATCGATCGATATTTTCGGCCCTGCAGTGCACGGGCCGAACGAAATTTTCGGCTGGGCTGTGTGCAGCCCATCGATATTTTTGGCCCGGACACTGCCTGGCCGAAAATTTCGTTCGGCCCTGCAGTATACGGGCCGAACGATTTTTCAGCCCTGACCGGTCTGCCGAAAAAATCAATCGGCTGGTACACTGCAGGGCCGAAAATATCGATGGTCCGCTGCACTGGCTGGCATCTCGATTACCGGGCCTTGAACAAGGTCACGGTCAAAAATAAGTACCCCATCCCCAACTCCTTGGACTTGTTCGATAAGCTCACCAAGGCCCGCTTCTTCTCCAAGCTCGACCTCCGCTCCGGGTATTGGCAAGTTAGGATTGCCGAGGGTGATGAAGCCAAAACGACGTGTGTCACTCGATATGGTTCCTTTGAGTTCCTTGTAATGCCGTTTGGGCTAACTAATGCCCCGGCTACCTTTTGCAATCTAATGAATGATGTTCTCTACGACTATCTTGACAAGTTTGTTGTAGTGTACCTCGATGACATCGTCGTTTACTCCAAAACGTTGGAGGAGCACGTTCGACACTTGGAGGCGGTGTTCGAAAAGTTGCGCGCAAACCGTCTCTTTTTGCGGCGCGACAAGTGCGAGTTTGGCCAATCAAGGATCACCTTTCTAGGCCATATCATCGAGGACGGGGAGATTAAGATGGACGGAGCCAAAGTCAAGGCCATCATGGAGTGGCCGCAGCCGTCCAATGTGAGCGAGCTACGCTCTTTCCTCGGGCTAGCCAATTACTACCGGCGCTTCATCAAGGGCTACTCCAAGTTAGCCGCCCCTTTGACGGACCTCCTCAAGAAGGATGCAAAGTGGGACTGGAGCGAGCTATGCCGGGAAGCTTTCGAGAAGCTCAAGTCCGCATTGGCTAGCGAACCCGTCTTGAAGTTGCCCAACTTCGACGACCCTTTTGAAGTCCACACCGATGCCTCTGGCAAGGCCATCGGCGGCGTCCTTGTGCAGGGCGACACCCCGTCGCCTACGAGTCGCGCAAGTTGAAGGACGTCGAGACCCGCTACTCCACCCACGAGAAGGAAATGACGGCGGTCATTCACTGCATGAGGTACGTTACTATTATAGATAAGGTACTTCATATATTCTGGTTATGGTACTCTATATATATACATATTAGTACGGTACTTGCAGAATATGGTACTATATATGTAAAAAATAAGGTACGTTACTATTAAAGATAAGGTACTTCATATATTCTGGTAATGGTACACTATATATATACATAATGATACGATAAAATTGCATATTATGGTACTCAGTATGTAAAAGATAAGACAAGCTAATATAAAAGATAAGGTACTTCATATATTCTGGTTATGGTACGCTACATATATACATAATGGTACGATAAACCTGCATATTATGGTATAAAGATAAGGTACGTTAATATAAAAAGATATGGTACTGCATAAAATATGGACAGTCTCATAGAACTACACAACAAACATAAAACAACAATGTCTCCAAACATTCTCACAACGAAGTCAAATAACTTAACGAAACAGATCTAGCATACAACTGTACTTGTCACGCAAAATGCGAGCAGCCATTGAAGGACGATATACACCATGTTGACTTTTTTGCCATATTTCTTGAACACTGGGTTGTCGACAGCGTATTCCTCTATGGTTAATGACGCATGCACCCCACAGTCTACGTCACCATTGGGGCCGGTTAAACTCCGGATTCACGGTCTTCTTACATAGATACGCATACTTTTGTGCCCAATAATTCGTCAGAAAATGAGCATGCACAATTTAAAAACGACATTAACGCGGAATTGCAACACAGTCGACAAAATATGCCCAACTTACGAATGCTCTAGTGGTACCATTTTATTCACACACGGCGTACCAATTTGCCCAAACAGATGGTACCGAATACAATAATCATGTAGTACCAAAACTAATTGACCCAGTCGAAAAAACCCAAATCGACCCATTCGAAAAAAACTTAAACCGATCACAGTAAATTGAACCATTCGAAAAGCGCAGATCGACCACAACAAAACGACCAATTCGAAGAAACCCAAATCAACACAGTAAATTGAACCATTCGAAAAAACCCAAAACGACCACAACAAATCGATCCATTCGAAAAAACACGCACAAATCAGTACGAACAATAACCGAAACATCTATCCCAACCTATAACAAGCACGCACCAAATGGTTCAACGACAGTGCACAGATTTTTTTAAAAAAATCGAACCGTTGTTAACTTCCTTCTCGGTGAACGACTGCGCGAGTTCGAAAGGCGTTACAACGGTGGTGATGGCCAGTTGCGACGAGAGTAGCTTCGTCGCTTGTTTCGAGAAGCACAAGCAGATTTTTGGAGAAGAAGCTCGTGTGTGTAGATGCTCGTGTGTGTGGCTTTGCTCCTTTTGAACTGTACATAAGAAACTGGGTAAAGTTGTAATAAACAACTTTTTATAAGGGTACATTCGTCAGTTAGGTACCTATCGGTAAAACATGTTTCAACTGGGTACCTACAGAAAAGATTACTCTGACAAGGGACTGATTGGTTTCTAGGTATTTAGTGTTGAAAAATACTTATTAAGTACTAGCAAATTGTACAATCAATTCAACGAAAATACTAAGATAGATTGAGACTGCAATATCCGTGATATTAGTTTCAGTCGATTTTAAATGAAAATTTGAAAGTATGTGTAATTGGTAGGTTCACGCCTAGTACTGTCAAAACTGGCCGGCGGGGCGGGGGTGGGCAAGCCCGCCTACTGGCGGGCCTGGGAAACGAAGGCCCGCCCCGCCTGCAAGCCGGTAGCGGGCCTGGCAGGCTTAGCCCCCCAGTTATTAAAAAAACGAAATAAGAAAAAATTACAAAATAATAGGAAAAAGTAAAAGAAAATTAATAAAAATAGAAAAAATTATATAATAATTGGAAAAAAAATAAGAAAATGAAGGAAAATATATCTAATTTAATAAACTTTTAATATTAATCTATTTATGTTAGTAAGTACCAATTTTTATTGTATATTTGTAATATTATATTATAAATAATATATATATTTTTTAGTTATTCTGGCGGGCTACTCACGGGCTAGCCCTCCCCGCCAAATCCCGCACCCGTCGCGGGCTTATCCGCCCAGGCCCGCCTGCCTAAAATTTCAGAGCCCGCCGCCACTTTGGCAGGATGGGGCGGGCCGGCCCGCGGGCCCAGGCCCGACTGCTCTACTCACGCCTAAGTTCTTTTAACAAAAATATTCGTTCTTGTAATAATGATTATAATGATGATTTCTTAGCTGTTCTTATTTTATTACGTTATGATATTATTGGGGCGACAGACTAAATAAAAAACAAATAATTTTGTCCCAAATATGTTTCCCGCCAGATTGAGCAACCGTAGTCCGTCGATCTAAGGTGCTGACGATTCTGACCCGTTGGATCATTATTGGTTGAATCACAGTTTACAAAATAAATAAATAAAAATCAATGTGACACATATCATTGGAAAGTGAATGATTGAACGTTGAAAATGGGCCCACACACATCATCTAAAAAGGACGACAGAGTTGAGCATAAAGTAAGAAGAAAATAGATGAATGACGACGAAATATAATTTCATGGATAATGTTACTTCTTATTACCATTTTCATGTAGTACAAATAATTTCCGTTTCACTTAATTTTTTTATGTTCTATTAAAAGCCTACAAAGAGATAACTACGTCAACAAAATATATGTAGTGTATTAAAATATTTACTCAGGGGGCTCAAGTAACATGACATGAAATAGACATTCGACGTTATAAATACTCCCACCGTCCCATAAACGGTTATGGACAATTGGGGTAAGGCACGATTTTTAAGAAATTGAATATTTTAATAATATAGTACACTTAAAAGGTTGAAAAAATGTATATTTTGACACGTCTTTTAAGAATATTTAATAGTATTATATTGATTGTTTGTGGTAGTTTTTGCTATAAAATGAAATGTCCAAACGGATTGGGACGCTCGATATAGTAAAATGTCCAAAACGATTGGGACGGAGGTAGTATTAATTTAGAAAAAAGCAACCAACACACTAAATATAAAAGATAAATGCAATTTTAATATTTGTTGAGGTGCAGAAGAAGAACCACACATGGCATAAGTTTTGACCAATGTCCCAATGTAGATGTTCTAACTGCTAAGTTTTGAACCATTTAATTGGATTCTCTTATTGATTATGGGCCTACATCATAATTATATGAAATATGGGTCCCAATATATTATGGCAATGAAAGTATTGGTCACAGAGCTTTTATTTTTAGCAGCGTTTAAACTTCCACCCAACTTTTACTTTATTTACATATTAATATGCGTGTGTGATTAGCAATTTAGCTTATTTACCCTAATTGAAGTAAGTAATAAAACCATTTGTTGACTGTTGGATCCAATAATAATATACGAATCGAACGCAATAAATATTAGTATAGACATTTTCTGAAAAAAAAACAACAAATGAAAAATAATCAAAATTTTTTGAGAAATTAGGTAATATAATATGGGAGCAATTTGTAAAAGGCCCAACACTGGCCCAATTATAATGCATAAATCGCGCAAGAATAGATATAGAAGCAAAGAGGACATTAACTGAAAAATAATAATAGTATGTTATAAACTACATAATGTTTTAATTATTACAGCACATAAATAGTGAAATAACAGAGAAAGGAAAAGCACACAAACTGTAAATGAGAGAAGTAGAAAGTCAAAACAATAGAGCCAATTAACCTTAAACAGATAATTTAATGATAATAATAAATAACTGAAGAATTACCAAGCAAGATCCAAGAAGGATTCACGGCAGAAGATGACAGAAGAACCATTCACAGTTCATTAGCAGTTGGTTCTAGCAGTTAGCTCGTTTAGGAATTAGCTAGCAGGGGTATTTTAGTAATTATATGTAAATAGCTAAATGGTTGAAATAGCGTTATAAGTGTAATTGTACAGTGTACGCGTGTTTTTTATCAATTGAATGGAAAAACAGAATTTCGTTTTTCCCACGCATTTCTTGGTTTGAATTCACGTTCGTGAGCAATTCGATTGGATTTCCACATGGTATCAGAGCATCAAGGTTGAATAGATCGTTACTTTCTTCAGTTGAGAATCAACAATTCTTCTCTGTAAAGTCAATTTTGTGCAAATGGCGTCTTCCGAGAATGCGAGCACTGGCAATCAAACTGAAGTTAATCAGATTGATGTCACTGAAAAGGATGAGGATTTCATGCTGTATGGATCCGATAATCCTGGTATGATGATTGTATCTACTCCTTTAACTGCTACGAACTATTTGATCTGGAAAATTTCGATGTTGGAAGCACTTGAAGCTAAAATGAAAATCGGCTTCATTAATGGAAAATACCTGAAACCTGCGAATGATTCACCTGAGTATAGACGATGGAGAAAAGTAAATAGTATGGTTACTGGTTGCATCAAGAGCTCCATTTCCAAGGACATTGTGAATAGCTTCATGTTTATCCACGATGCTAAGCAATTGTGGGATGAAATTGCTGAGAGGTATGGGACCTCGAACCTGTCTGCAATTTATGAGATAAAGAGGGAGATCGTGTGTCTGAAGCAAGGGAACTTGACTGTGGTGGAATACTACAATAAAATCAGGAATCTGTGGGATCAACTTGAACAGCTTCGACCATTAACGAATGTCATTCCTGCGGTTAGATCTAAGATTGAGGAAAGAGAGCTGGAGGATAAATCTATGCAATTCTTGATGGGGCTTAATGATGTCTTTGAGTCAAAAAGAAATCAGATTCTGTTCCTTGAGACTTTACCCCCCTGTGAACAAAATCTATGGCAAGCCAAGTATTTTCTTGGAATGGAAATTGCCCACACTGATGAATGTCTTTTCATCAGTCAGAAGAAGTATGTAATGGATATTCTGCGAGACACACACATGTTGGACAGCTCACCTGTCTCCACACCTCTGCCTGCGAGACACACACATGTTGCCAATGGGATTCAGGCGCATTGTTGTATCTTACATTCGCAGTGCAACATATGAGTCAGTTTGTCCATGCTCCGAGAACATCCCATTGGCAAGCAATTCAACACATTCTTCAATACCTGAAGCACACACTCTCTGTTGGACTATTTTATTCCAGGAACTCTGCTTTGGAGCTCCATGCTTTCAGTGATGCAGATTGGGGATCTTGCCGAACCACACGACATTCTTTGATAGGTTAATGCGTGATGCTTGGCACTAGTCTGATTTCTTGGAAGGCCAAGAAACAATCAACCATTTCTTGTTCCACAGCTGAATCTAAATACAGGGCCATGACTTCACAGTCCGGGAACTTTGTTGGCATTCTTATCTGCTCTCGGATTACAGCTTCCTCCACTTCTTCCCATTCCATTATATTGTGACAACAAGGCTGCCATCCATATTAATCCAACCCAGTTTTCCACGAGCGCACTAAGCACAAAGAAATTGACTGCCATGTGGTTCGGGATCAGTATAGAGCAGGCTTCATTTCACCTACACGTGTCCCCTCTTCGATGGACCTTGCTGACCTATTTACTAAATCCCTTCATCCACATGGTTTTCAATCACTTCTGTCCAAGATGAGCCTGTGTTAACCACATGCTCATCTTGGGGGGGGGGGGGGGGGGGGGAAGAATTAGCAAGCAAGATCGAAGAAGGATTCACGACAGAAGATGGCACAAGAACCATTCACAGTTCATTAGCATTTTGTTCTAGCAGTTAGCTCGTTTAGGAATTAGCTAGCAGGGGTATTTTAGTAATTATATGTAAATAGCTAAATGGTTTAAATAGCGTTATAGGTGTAACTGTACAGTGTACGCGCATTTTTTTTGATCAATTGAATGAAAAAACAGAATTTCGTTTTTCCCATGCATTTCTTGGTTTGAATCACGTTCGTGAGCAATTCGATTGGATTTCTACAACAATAATGCACTTATTCGGCGCGGTGGAATTAATACCACAACACATAAATCTATAACAATTGCACAAAAAAGAGGAAGAAAATAACAAATAGAAAAATACGCATGGTGCACTATGATGGATTTATTTCCTAGTGGGAAAAGCTTTACGCACGATGATGGATTTATTTATTATTTACCGTTATATAGTTGATTCTATTCTAATATTAAATTATCGCATAAGTGAGGATAATGATTTTATATCTAATATAATATAATATACATGGCTAGGGACGATAGATACAATATATGTGTTTTGTGGGTTCGTTTATGTTGACTCTTCTGAAGATTTATATGGTTTGGGATCAATTTTATATGTTATTTAACTCATTGTGTTTGCAGCTTGTTGAGATGAAGTGTCAATTTCTGTTGAATTAAACGTTAACTTTTTGAATTCATTCTCTCACTGCCATTGTTGTGATCGAAATATATTGGGTATTACAAACTCAGTATAATTTATCTTGGCTTTTTCTCACAGTTAAATTGTACTAATATTCTTGCACACTCAAATGCGTCTGCTTTTAAAAAGAAAATTGACTTATTATTAAATTAAATGTATAATAAGTTAAGAATTAATTAAGCATAGTAAGTAAAAGTGGTTGGTGGTTTTTTATTTTATTGAATAAATTTTTCCTAATAAGACTCAAGTATCCGACAAATTGAACGGTTTATAGCAAGCCCTTACGCTTAATAAAATAGTATAAATTGGACCTTTTTATGTAATATGGGGTTGAGAAAAGAACAACCAAACACCATATTAGGCCTATTGTTTATTTTTTCCTATCTTTATATTAGGACAACAAACCCATCCATATGTTACTTGATTTGCAAAATCCGATTTGGGTTCCTCTTTTATGAGATATATCATTCATTCCAATACTTATTATTTGAATTGGAAGACGGGAAAAATTCCGATTTTGCAGCAATTTGTTACTTGATTTCATTCATGGTATGCTTTCTGGCTTCAAATCTTGCAATTTTCTTCCCTCTTCGTTCATTTTAAGCATCTATATGGGTCCTAGTATTCACACCCACTCTACACCCCCAGTTGGAATTTGCAGTAAATTTTTTAAAAATATAACATGATTCAACAATAATTTATTTCCAAAATTTAGCAATATTAATTGCACTGTAACATATTAATTAAGTTATTTCTCTAAAGGCACGTTATATTAGTATCTAATTATTTTTCATAGTAACTAGAGTATCAAAACGGGACGGCTAGGTGTGCCGGGCCCCTAGCCTGCCTAAGCGGCCCACATTTGGCTGAAAAAACGGGCATGACGGGCCCAAATTGACAAATGGCATGACGGGTCCAAATTGAAAAAATATAAAAAAATATTTAAGAAAAGAAAAAAACAACAAAAATGAATTATTTAAGGTCAAAATTACTTCTAATCAAATCTAATCTATTTAATATTAATTTATATATGTTATTAAACTTGATTAAATTGAAAATACGAGCTCCAAAAAAACGTTTATTATTTATTTATATATCGATATTTAAAAAAAAAAGAAAATATTTTATAATACTTGGCTTGCCCACCTAGGCCCGCCCCGTCGCGGTCATAATTGTCTGTACTAATACAATATTTATAATTAAATGACATTTTTGTCAATGTTAACATAATTAAATTGTTATTAACACTAATTATTTTAATTAGTAAGTATTTATTTATTGTTGACTTTACATATTAATCAGACTATTAACATTAGAACTCCTTTTTTTCTTTTTATATGAGGTGTAGAATCGGTAAGAAGTTAAAGTTTATTCCACATTTAGGTCTGTTATAAATTAATAATCAATAGAAAAAAAGAGGTAATTACATGTCAGGCCCATTTAATAGGTTTGCTTTTGATTTCAGGCCCTATTTATGTTTCATATAGATATAAGTACCAAAATTTAAGTTTCATTTAGAAATAAGGACATAATCCATAATAAAAGACATATTTGCCCATAATAAACAAAAAAATTACGAATCATCGGCTTCTTCAAACGAGCAAAGCAATCATGAAGTGGTATACGGTGTACATGAAGTGGTATTGTATATCCATGAAGTGGTACGGTAGACCCATAAAGTGGTATGAGTGAACAATGAAGTGGTACTGTAGACCCATGAAGTAGTACTGGTGAACAGTGAAGTGGTATTGTAGACCATGAAGTGGTACGGTTGAACAGAAAAGTGGTACAACAGACTCGTAAGTGTTTATTTAGAAATTGGGTAAATATTTTGACGCGATCCAAAAAATTGAAACGTTTTGGGAATTATCAAAATTTCGGATAACCATTTGTGCATATCGAGTAACACTTTCTGCATTGACTGTAGCGAGTTGCCAAAAAAAATAACACTTAATTCAAACTAAACAACATGTTCATGTGAAATAGCAAAAGTGTTATTCAGAAATAAGAAAGTGTTATCCAGAAAGGATGAAGTGTTTGTTGGGGATGTGCCATCGGAATGCCATTCGAGGATGTAAAGAATAGGGCATGTATTTAATAATCGATGTATTATTCGTTATGTATTTGAATAATGTATTCTTATACGTATTAATGGAATTTATACTTTATAATTTATTCTTCAAAAAGGCATATTATTTATTTACCTATAAAGTCTTACTAGGCATCCGGTGAGACGGTAAATAAATAAATCTCATATATCGTGAGTTTATTCACTGATTCTCATGGGATGAGAGAGGGGCACCGGTGAGCTATTATTCTCCGATATTAAATTAGTCCATAAGTCTTAGACCTCAGTAGGGTGACTGAGCGTCAATTACGACTTATTTGTTGACGACTCTTATATGGTTGTACCAATCATTCGCTTGGGAAGCGGGAGGTCGTAACATTGGTATAAGTTGAATCAGGGGATTAACTTGTACTTGGACACGACTCGCAATCGACGATCACATGGGCCTTCTCGTTACTCTGGGTAGCATCAATGATCGATCGATTGACTATAGTAGTGTGCGTGGACCTTATACCGAAGGGTTTCTGACGGAGTTGACTTTGGGGTCTTGAAATGTCACTAGTTTTCTAGGCCCACCTTGTTCGGGAACGAACATGGGTCGGCGGCGACATGCGGTCTTGACAACAAAGGGTAACTGCCGTGCTTAGACTAACGTTAGGGATTCACTATCTCGTTAGTAACTGAGATATATGTCCTATGCATATTCGGGGACGGGAAATTACGAAGTCTTCGGCCGAAGCTATAAACTGACTTACGTGGGTTGTAAGGGCAGTTTAGTAATTTCCCCAGTCACGAATTAGTCATAGAGTCGAGTCTAGTGAGTTTGACGTAACCATGACTCTCACTCGATAGGGACATTTGTGAAGGGTCTATACGTACGACAATAATCTGTAGTCGGTTCGTAGATCGAAGATCGTACTCAACACGGGATCTATTTGGTACCGCGGGATTGGCTAGGCGCGTACCAAATTCTTGGATTCCTCCTTTGCCGGGTTGAGACGAACCAAGCGAGTCGGGCTTAAAAATGATCACTGTGATAGTGCCTAACTAATATGAGATGTAAAATGATTTAACGATCTTAGAGACGTTAATAAAAATGTTAAATATATGTTTTAGAAACTATATTTACATGGACGGAAATTTATGGAACGGAAAAGGTGAAGAATGAAGCGTAAATAGAGTTCACAATGACAAGCAAGGCTTGTCACGGTCATGAAGTCCCTCTACAAAGTAGCAGTAGCTTCAAAAATTCATATCTCCCAATCTAGACCTCGGATTTAGAATCCCCTTGGTCAAAATCAAGATTGGTGAGTCTTTTAACTATGGTTACAATTTCAGGTCAATCGGACATCGTTTACCCCACGATCGGATCGAAATACGAAACTGCCGCAAAGCTGTCAGGGCTGTCACGGTCGTGACAGCCTTGCACGTGGCCATGACGACTGGCAGAGGCGAGCAAAAATGGTGCCCGATGGTGTCACGGCCGTGACAGCCTCCAGAAGATGGTCACGGCCGTGACCAAGGCCGTGACGAGCGGCAGAAGTCGTCCAATGATGTGTCACGGCCGTGACAGGTCGTGTCAGAGGCCGTGACCGACAGTTTTTTGGTCAAATTTGATCCAAATCAAATCCAATTTCGTTCCTTGTTCTTTTGTTATGATTTGTGGGACAATATCTAGTCATTAGATGATAAAATAACAAGAGAATCAAACAAAAATGAGTCATGTAGGACATGATCTCATTTAAACAAATCTAAAGTCTGGTTCATGATTTAAAACTTGGTTTTACAATTATAGACTTGAGATTTTCGTCCATAATAAGTTTATATGTTTTCTCACACTAAACTTAGAGATTTTAGAGAGAAGCTAGAGCATTTGGGGTTGTTCTTGAGAAAACCCTAAGTGTTTGTGAGTTTTAGAAATCACATACACATCTAAACATCTCTATACAATACTCCACACCATCTCTAGCCATCCTTGGGGTGGTGTAGGTTTACGGCACGTCACGGGGTCGGCGTGATTCTCTTCGGCACAGTTCGTGAGCTACGGCCGTCAAAGCATGAGTTGTACTTAGTTCGAGTTTGTAAACCGAGCGCTCGCTTGGTCGGAGGTCGCTTAGTTGCGAGCTTTCCGACGTAGCGTAGCAACGTGGAGAGAAAACCCTAGTGGGAGTCTCGTCGTGGTTCGTAACTTGTGGGTCCGTAAGTCAAGGACTAGCCCAAATTTCGTTTCGGTTTCTTTGAGCATTTTGTTGTCGTGAACGTGTTTATGTTGTATGCATGTTTGTATGTCACGTATTAAGACGTCGGCGTGGACTTAGGCTCTATTTCCGGGTGATATGTTAAGGGTGACAAGGTTCCCCCGGTTTGTATTTTATTCGTTAATATACGGGTTGTCTGGGACAACTGATCCCCCCGTTTTGTATTTTAGTTAATATTAGAAAAATTAATTTTTGTATGATGGCTGTACGAGTACGACACGGGACCACGAGAAGGCCATTCGAAGACTTGGAGGTCGTTCGCGAACATAGTGTGAAGCCGAAGACAAGAGATGTAATTTTATAAAATAAATGTAGTAGAGTAGAAATAGTTCACGCAGACGGTCTTATAGGCAAACTAGGTTTACCGCGTATACTAACATGTTTGTTTGACGTTACGTGCGTGTTTAAGTGCTTAAGTGTGTGAGACGTATTCTCCCGGTTGGACTAAATACTAAGTGGGTAAAGGGACAGGGTTCCTGTCTTCTATCAAGCTCGAAACCATTGCGGCTTGAGTGTCGTGTGCGGTTTATTCCGAGTTATCGGCGCCAATCATCTCGCTCTTGTCGTAGTTGGTCCGAGTGCGTTAAGACAATAAAGTCAAGCTCATTATTGAAACGACTTGAGTATATGTGCGGTTTGTTTCGAGTTATCGACGCCAAACATTTTTACTCTTGACGTGGATATTATGGGTGACTGTCTAAACGCCGCTCTCCGAAACATATTCACGCCTTATAAAGAGTTATCCTACAGGCGGGAATTTCTAAATGTTAGGATTGAGCCTGACGTTGATAGGTCACACTTAGACGGTTATTTCCCAATTATTCCTGTTAGGGTGAGGGTTCCTGACCGGAGACAAAGTTGTTGAAACACTCATGAGATGGACTTGTGTAAGACACGGGTTCATCTATGGGTTCGTGTGGGACACGGCGCTGTTCGAGTAATGGGTCGACAAACTGTTAGGTTGAGGCTCATTTCTGCGGAGCGGGGAAATCAACACCACTATGAAACTATCAACGAGGTTTCCGAAATCTCTATCGGGAGAATGGGATTTTGAGAAAAATAGTGGGAGTCAAGCCAAATTGTTAAAGTCCTTATTTGTGCTTGTAGAATAATACGTTGACCCCTTCAATGCTTTATTTTCTGCAGATTGTTTTCCTTCTAGTTTGTATACAAAATGACGTCACCATTCAATTTACTGATCACGCAAAATCGTTTGGAGGGTCCAAACCTTGCGGACTGGCTCCGTAACTTGAGGATAGTCCTCACTCTGGAATGCCTAGAGTATGTCCCTGAGGGACCCATACCACCCGAACCCCAAGAGGGTGCGAGTGATGCTGACAAGGAATATTATGCCAAATGGATGACTGATAGTGCCCGTGTCAAGGCTTATATGTTAGCTGGGATGAATAATGATCTGCAGCGCCAGCATGAGGGTATGCAAATGCGCGAGATATTGATTCATCTGAAGGAGTTGTATGGCGAGCAGTCGAGATCGTCTCGATACCGTGCTGCCGACAATCTCTTTCATACCAAGATGCCTGAGGGCGCTGATGTTGCGGCACATGTGCGTAAGCTCATTGGGTACATCGAGGAACTGGCTTCTCTCGGTTGTCCCATTCACAACGAGCTTCAGATTGACCTGATCCTTCAGTCACTCCCAGCTTCATTTGCTCAGTTTATCATAAACTATAATCTGAGCGATAGACGATTTTCCCTTCCTGAACTCATGAACACGCTGGTTCAGACTCAGCGTGAGCTAAAGAAAGGAAAGGGAAAAGAGGTTGCGCTTGTTGCGACTACAAGGTCTAAGAGATCTAAGTCGAACAAGCCCAAGCCCAAGCCTAATAAGCCAAAAGGAGGGATTAAGAAAAAGGGCAAAGCAAAAATGAACGTGCCTAAAGTTCCGAAGGCGACTGATAGGTGTCTTCACTGCCAAGAGCTGGGCCATTGGAAAAGGGACTGCCCCAAGCTTCGAGCTTCTGGGGATGTGCCCTCAGAATGCCATTCGAGGATGTAATGAATAGGGCATGTATTTAATAATCGATGTATTATTCGTTATGTATTTGAATAATGTATTCTTATACGTATTAATGGAATTTATACTTTATAATTTATTCTTCAAAAAGGCATATTATTTATTTACCTATAAAGTCTTACTAGGCATCCGGTGAGACGGTAAATAAATAAATCCCATATATCGTGAATTTATTCACTGATTCTCATGGGATGAGAGAGGGGCACCGGTGAGCTATTATTTTCCGATATTAAATTAGTCCATAAGTCTTAGACCTCAGTAGGGTGACTGAGCGTCAATTACGACTTATTTGTTGACGACTCTTATATGGTTGTGCCAATCATTCGCTTGGGAAGCGGGAGGTCGTAACATTGGTATAAGTTGAATCAGGGGATTAACTTGTACTTGGACACAACTCGCAATCGACGATCACATGGGCCTTATCGTTACTCTGGGTAGCGTCAATGATCGATCGATTGACTATAGTAGTGTGCGTGGACCTTAGACCGAAGGGTTTTTGACGGAGTTGACTTTGGGGTCTTGAAATGTCACTAGTTTGCTAGGCCCAACTTGTTCGGGAACGAACATGGGTCGGCGGCGACATGCGGTCTTGACAACAAAGGGTAACTGCCGTGCTTAGACTAACGTTAGGGATTCACTATCTCGTTAGTAACTGAGATATATGTCAATGCATATTCGGGGACGGAAAATTACGAAGTTTTCGGCCGAAGCTATAAACTGACTTACGTGGGACGTAAGGGCAGTTTAGTAATTTCGCCAGTCACGAATTAGTCATAGAGTCGAGTCTAGTGAGTTTGACGTAACCATGACTCTCACTCGATCGGAACATTTGTGAAGGGTCTATACGTACGACAATAATCTGTAGTCGGTTCGTAGATCGAAGATCGTACTCAACACGGGATCTATTTGGTACCGCGGGATTGGCTAGGCACTTACCAAATTCTTGGATTCCTCCTTTGCCGGGTTGAGACGAACTAAGAGAGTCGGGCTTAAAAATGATCACTGTGATAGTGCCTAACTAATATGAGATGTAAAATGATTTAACGATCTTAGAGACGTTAATAAAAATGTTAAATATATGTTTTAGAAACTATATTTACATGGACGGAAATTTATGGAACGGAAAAGGTGAAGAATGAAGCGTAAATAGGGTTCACAATGACAAGCAAGGCTTGTCACGGTCATGAAGTCCCTCTGCAAAGTAGCAGTAGATTTAAAAATTCATATCTCCCAATCTAGACCTCGGATTTAGAATCCCCTTGGTCAAAATCAAGATTGGTGAGTCTTTTAACTATGGTTAAAATTTCAGATCAATCGGACATCGTTACCCCTCGATCGGATCGAAATACGAAACTGCCGCAAAGCTGTCAGGGCTGTCACGGCCGTGACAGCCTTGCACGTGGCCGTGACGACTGGCAGAGGCGAGCAAAAATGGTGCCCGATGGTGTCACGGCCGTGAAACTTCATGCCCAGGCCGTGACAGCCTCCAGAAGATGGTCACGGCCGTGACCAAGGCCGTGACGAGCGGCAGAAGTCGTCCAATGATGTGTCACGGCCGTGACAGGTCGTGTCAGAGGCCGTGACCGACAGTTTTTTGGTCAAATTTGATCCAAATCAAATCCAATTTCGTTCCTTGTTCTTTTGTTATGATTTGTTGGACAATATCTAGTCATTAGATGATAAAATAACAAGAGAATCAAACAAAAATGAGTCATGTAGGACATGATCTCATTTAAACAAATCTAAAGTCTGGTTCATGATTTAAAACTTGGTTTTACAATTATAGACTTGGAATTTACGTCCATAATAAGTTTATAAGCTTTCTCACACTAAACTTAGAGATTTTAGAGAAAAGCTAGAGCATTTGGGGTTGTTCTTGAAACCCAACGTGTTTGTGAGTTTTAGAAATCACATACACATCTAAACATCTCTATACAATACTCCACACCATCTCTAGCCATCCTTGGGGTGGTGTAGGTTTACGGCACGTCACCGGGTCGGCGTGATTCTCTTCGGCACAGTTCGTGAGCTACGGGAGCTAAGGATCTTCGCTACAAGGGTAAGATCCTTATTCTTTTATACGTGTCGATCATGCAGTTTTCTTTATTTAACCGAGTATCCTGGGGAAACCGTATGGGGAACCCGGGAAAAATTTTAAATTCCGCTGCGTCCCGGGCAGGGCCTCGGATCACCCGGGGTTTCCCAATAGTGTTGCCAAGCAAGCTTCTGACTCAAAACTATACCAAATTGAGGACAACATGTAACACTTAAACCTGTTTCGATACCCCTTACAAAAATATAGTTCTACGTGTTTCACATGAAGTACCTCTTATTTGCTTCGCAATGACAAATGATTTGAAATTCGTACCACTTTAAGAAAACATGGGCCACTCTAATTTATACATATTAGCTGCAATTTTAGCCGAAAACATGAATCGATTTAAGTTTTTTTTCGTATTTGCGTCAATTAGATTCAAGCATACCCTCGCAAAGCTTATAAACGACGTAATATCAAAATAAACTCTTATATTTTGCAGCGGATGCTTATGAGTATGATATATGAGATATTTCGATTGTCAAAACCCATTTTATTATGTTAATGATGCTTATTTAGTCATATAATAACAAAATATTTATGATGAGTAACACTTCCTGTTATGTGATACCTGATAACAATATACTGCAATTTGATAACAAAATAGAGTCTTTGGATACTACTTCATAATTACTCTTTTACAGGGGTATTTTCGTCAGAAAACCTTTAAGTTAAATTTTGAAATGAGTCCCTTAAGCTATACATATTTCTTTTGACATGGGTCTGGACCTGATATAAAAATACAATAGGGCCTGACTACCAACAAACTAGATAAAAAAAGGAAGCAAATCTCAGAGCCACTCTTCAATTACTCTTCTCTTCATCGGAAGAATCCGAACTGCTGCTGCCTTCATCATCCAGCCACCGTAATGCTAATATATATGTAATGCTAATATATATATATATATATATAAATATAGATGTCCACTAGCTTTCGTTCATACCATACATATATGTTGTTAAAAAAAAGTACATGCATTACTATTCATACAAATAACATAGCTAGAGGAGGTAAATGCCCTTCGTTCGAAGAGCTTCTGAATTGCTCATTTATCCAATCCCAGTCAGCCATTTCATGGTCAACATCGGCTTGAGCCGCCGGGGCCCACTCTGGGACCGCGGTGGGACCATGGGTGCAGGCTCGGGTTCCTAAAGCAATGATCAAACTGAAGTATGGAGCAAATCAAATACCGTAATTAACGATGTGCGTTCAATTTTTTTTGGTGGAATTGTCATTTTCGACCAAATGCTAACGTGTAATGAGCGAAACTAGAGAGATTTCAGAGTTATCTTTCGAAAAGAACGAAAAAAAAGGGGAGCAAATTAGATACATGACACATGAGGTTTATTACAGTCTTAGGTGCTCGAATCGACTCACATGGTTCATATTTGGGATGCCTTGCTCAGCAGATTGGAACATTTTGCAGAGCATATTTCTTACCTGCAAATCAGTGGACTGACACAGTTTGGCTATGATGATGATGAAATCTTTGAAAGATTCTTTTTTTTTTTGAGCAAACAACATGAGAACATGTAATAAAGAAGATGATGGCGTTCTAAAGTACCCCGCCATCTTCGTTCGTCGTAGTCACTGTGTATTCTTTCAGGGACCAGTTAGTTCTTTCCACGACGATCCATAAGTTAAAAATTCGAACGTTTTCAAGCAACCTTCGATCATAGCATCCAAATGAATACTTCGAGGTTCTCCGTGTGCAACCCAGTTTCCAAATGCAGATAGTTTCGAAGTATCAGCGTCTAAGAGATACCAAGTGCCCTCTGCATCAGAGATAAGATCAGTTGATTCTTATGGCATATCATTTTTCACTAAGGTTGAAACAAGGCAATTAAGAAGGCTAATCGAATCCATGACAAGGTTTAAGACACAACCTGGTAAATATAGATAAGGGATAAAACTCACTGTAAGATACTTTCAATCAACCACAAATAGCCACAAGATTTATATATCACAGAATAACTTAGAGATTCTAAACTAGGGCAAGAGAGAGAGAGAGAGATCATATGATGGAATAATTTATGTTTATTCGAAATGACATCAGAGACTTCAAACAGCTTTCGAAGCTTACACAGCAGAAAGAAACAGCCTAAGCTACACCAAAAGAATAAGATATGACACAGATTAACCTGGTAAGTTGTCTGGCAAATAACGAAATGGATCAAAATCGGTAAGCGTTTCTAGGGAGATCAGCATAAGGCTTGTAATCATGGAGTAACATGATTATACGATCATCGTTCCACGACTCATCAATCTCGTCGGGATTGAAAGGTGGTGGCAGTGGATTAATCATGGGAAACAATTGAAGCAGATAGGAATAGGAATAGTGCCTTTCGGCAAATTAGGATGATGATGAATGATAGAGTCCTTGCTCGGACAGCTCTTATATAGAGGCGTCACGACAAGTTACTTGTTTATTCAAAGTAATAGAACAAAATCATGTACGGGAGATATTCCCGTTACTGCGAAATCGTAATATGCAAAATCAGCATATTACACGGATCCACTAGTCATAAAGAGGAAACAACATTTGTAACCTTTGAATCCTGCCCGGTTTCCGGGATTATACAGAAACTCACGACCATCAGCGTTACAACGAATATATCATACTTTCTGAAATCCAATCATTTTCGAAAAGAGAAATTAAAGTGAAAAGTTTACGAAATCCAGAAATGTTACAAAATCATTACACTTACCCCACATAATTAATTTCGGCAATCCCTACAGAAATCGAAAGCAAAGCCACATCAGCAAGCCAGACCAATGATCGAGAATCACTTACGTGCATATCCATTCAATCGTCTAGCTAAGAGACACGTGTGTGTGTGTGTGTATCATAGATGAATTCCCTCATTATGATGAAGTCAATCAGCTAGCTAGGGTGCCAAACTGTTCCATAACAACCAGGGATAAGGAGAAGAGTTCATCTGCATGCTATTCTTGAGAAACCTCGTATAATCATTCAGCCAATGTTCAAAGGCATTCAAAAGCTTGCAAAAACAATTGGTTGCAGACAATAGTGAAGTCATCCTAGGGCCGTATATTCAGTCTAGCATACATTCGTTTAAATTAAGAATTTCAACAAACAAATCTGAATTATATGCACATTAATTCTGCTCAAGAACAACACATATTTTGCTCATCACTTGGTAATCACAAAATAACATTTAGCTCTCCACAGGGCAAGATCAATTCCCCATAACACAGCAGTCAGATCAAACAGAACCATCACTCTCACATAAAGCATTTGATAACACTACCCAGTTTAATAACAACCACAAGAATAGTAAGTTCCCAACCCCACGCCACACATATCAGTATACTGAAAAACACAATCCACCAGACAAGTTCAAAACCAAAATCATGAGGATTATTAACCAAAATAACCACCTAAAAAAATAGAACAGAAAGAATTTCAGAGCCAAACCAACCTTCACTTGTGCTTCCCAGCTCCAAACATAATCCTCAAATTTGTTGACCTAATTGAAGCACCGAAGTGAAGCCCCACCATCTAATATTCAGCATTCCGGTACTATTGAGAAACAAAGACACGTGGCTCAGTGACATCGGTTGGGCTACGCGGGAGCTTCGGTACCCACGGCTTGTACATTTTCCTTTTTTGTTCCCACCAACTTTTAAATGGAAAAAAAGTAGAACTCTATTTTTTTATAATTCTTTTTTCAAAAGATAGAAAGGCGTTAATAATAGAGTCTCTTTTTTTACCCTTTTCCACCATAGACAGACACTGGTAAAGATTATTTTTTCTGGGGCGTTTCTATATCAGGCATTAGCGTAAGTTTCCTATTGGGTTCAAGCCCCATTCAGATAAAATATAGTTTTAAAGACCAAGCTTAACGAAAATTCAAAGTAAAGGACATAATCTATGATTTGACGAAAATGCCCCTTGTAGGTGTTATATAAAGAGGTATGAATTGCTATTATTATGTTATCAGATGTTAATCAAATGGTATCAATCGAAAAAACTATTTCAATCATCGATTTGCCCTAAATTTTCGAGCATACTGGGCACAAAATCAATTTTGATTCGACGGTATCAATGATATTTACGTCGTCATATTTAAGATCAGTGAGGAATAATTTTTAGAAATTTCATTTACGCAATAAGATAAATCGAGCATTTTTTTGTCGAAATTAAAACTAATACGCTTAAATTCGAGAGACCCATGGCTTGGAAATTACGTCGCGCCTTGGTGGTGACTCAATCGTTCGTCCCTCAAGATTAACGAACTGAAAGTGAAATCGCCATGGAAAAATAATTTAAACGAGTTTTCGTTATGTGGTATCAGAAAGGCTTAATGGTATAATTTCCGTAAGGTTCGGTACAATATTGGCATAAAGTGGTATAGTTACAATAAGAAACATTACTCGAACTGGTACGAATTATTCTAATTTGGTATTATTTTTATATAATCAGGTACTAGGACAGCGTTAAATGGTATAACTACCATAAGAAGTGGTTTCCAGATGTTATGCAAATGGTATCAATCGAAAAAACTATTTCAACGATCGATTTGCCGTAAATTTTCGAGCATACTGGGCACAAAATCAATTTTGATGTGTACTCGTCGATCTCAATGATATTTACATCATCGTCATATTTAAGAGCTGTGAGGAATGATTTCTAAAAATTCATTTACGCAAATAAGATGAATCGGGCATGTTTTTGGTCGAAATTAAAGCTAATATGCATAAATTCGAGAGACCCATAGCTTGAAAATTACGTCCCGCCTTAGTGGTGACTCAATCGTTCGTCCCTCAAGATTAACGAACTGAAAGTGAAATCGCCATAGAAAAATAATTTAAATGAGTTTTCGTTATGTGGTATCAGAAAGGCTTAAGTGGTATAATTTCCGTAAGGTTCGGTACAATATTGGCATAAAGTGGTATAGTTACGATAAGAAACATTACTCGAACTGGTACGAGATATTATTCTAATTTGGTATTATTTTTATATAATCAGGTACTAGGACAGCGTTAAATGGTATAACTACCATAAGAAGTGGTTTCCAGATGTTATGAAAATGGTATCAATCGAAAAAACTATTTCAACGATCGATTGACCGTAAATTTTCGAGCATACTGGGCACAAAATTAATTTTGATGTGTACTCGTCGATCTCAATGATATTTACATCGTCATATTTAAGAGCTGTGAGGAATGATTTCTAAAAATTCATTTACGCAAATAAGATGAATCGGGCATGTTTTTGGTCGAAATTAAAGCTAATATGCATAAATTCGAGAGACCCATAGCTTGGAAATTACGTCCCGCCTTAGTGGTGACTCAATCGTTCGTCCCGCAAGATTAACGAACTGAAAGTGAAATCGCCAGAAAAAATAGTTTAACTGGTATAGTTTCCATAGGATTCGGTACAATAGAGACGTAAAGTAGTATAGTTACGATAAGAAGCATTACTCAAACTGGTACGAGATATTATTCTAATTTGGTATTAAATTTATATAATGAGGTACTAAACCAGATTAAAATAGTATAATAGAAGCGTAAAGTGGTATAGCGACGATAAAAAGCGTTACTCGAACTTGTACGAGATATTACGTATTCTCATTTGGTATTATTTTTATAAGATGTGGTACAAGAAATCGTTAAGTGGTACAATAGAGGCGTAAAGTGGTATAGCAACGATAACTATTACTGAATAAGCAAGTCACGCTGTTTTGGGATATTCCTTATTTTTTGCTATGAATGGAGTATAAACTGGTACGGCATTACACTGAAGTGGTATATTTTATATGTGTCTTGGTATGGTACAAATATTGATCCATATTCATTGACGGATCATGAAGCTTCTGGAATGTTCTTTATTTGCAGAGAATATATGTCATTTGGCAGGGTGCGAATGAGAAGGGAGGGATAGCATTTATTTTCAGATAATATATGTCATCTGGAAAGTTGTGGAATATTCTTCATTTCGGCAGGTTGTGGTACCCGTTGGGGAGGAAGTGGTACGATTTGGGGAGGATCTGGTAGCATCTGGGGAGGAACTGATACCATTTGGGGAGTAAGTGGTACGATTTGGAGAGGTAGTGATACCATTTGGGGAGGTAGTGGTACTGTTTAACCAAGTCACGCTGTTCTGGGCGGGAAAGCTGAATCTGTGTATTATTTTGGGCGGGAACTTTTATGTAGTATATATTCCTGTAATAATGTGGTACCAGAAACACTTTATGTGTTACATATTGCGGATTATGCGCTAGGGTTTCCAGTTTTTTGGTTTAGAGTATCGGATCTTAGGGTAAACTGTTTCGGCGTTACGATTAAAGGTTTATTGTCGTAAGATTTGTTCTATGATTGACGTATAATGTTGATAGGATACATTTGTTGTAATTCATAATGGTAAATATCAATGTGATGTAAATATATTTGTATACGATTTGCATTGGTGTACATTTCACATGATCAAAACATCATTACTTGACTACTTATATCATATTTGCATAAAACGTAACAAAATCAAGGAACTTCGTGGATTATACATCAAATCATATATTTCCATGATTTTTATTCCTCCACAACCGAAAAAACAACTTTTATTTACGAAATTATTCGAACCATTAATATGGTACAGATCTGGTATTACAACGAGTTAATGTGGTATTGTTTCGTAATGTATTGTTACCAGAACAGTATAAATGGTTACCAAAATATTATTAAGTGGTATAATTTACATGTAATGTGGTATCATATAAAGATAGAGAGATCATATTCACTAACGGTCCATGAAGCTTCTGGAATGTTCTTATTTTTTGTTATGAATGGAGTATAAATTGGTACGAAACTACACTGAAGTGGTATGATTTTCACGTGATGTGGTATTGTATAAAGATGGAGACGGTTTGACGGCCAATGAAGCTTCTGGTGGAATGATCTTATTTTTTTGTTATGAATGGATTATAAATTGGTACAAAACTACGGTGAAGTGGTATAGTTTACATGTGATGTGGTATCGTATAAAGATGGAGACAGTTTGACGTCCCATGAAACTTCTAGAATGTTCTTAATTATTGTTACGATTGGAGTATAAATTGGTATGAAACTACACTGAAGGGGGATAATTTACTTGTGATGTGGTATTTTATAAATATGGAGACGGTAATAGGCTGATGGAGCTTTGGAATGTTCCTATTTCTGTTACGCGTGGATTGTAAATTGGTACCACACTATACTTAACTGGTATATTTTACATGCGATGTGGTATTTTATAAATATGGAGACGGTAATAGGCCTATGAAGCTTTTGGAATGTTCCTATTTTTCTGTTACGAGTGGAGTATAAATTGGTACCAGAATATACTTAAGTGGTATAATTTACATGTAATGTGGTATTTATAAGTTGGAGACGGTAATAAGCCCATGGAGCTTCTGGAATGTTCTTATTTTTTATTGCAAATGGAGTATAAATTGGTACCAAACTGTACTTAAGTGCATAATTTACATGTGATGTGGTATTTATAAATATGAAGACGGTAATAGGCTCATGAAGCTTCTGGAAGTTCTTATTTCTTGTTACGAATGGAGTATAAATTGGTACCAAAATGTACTTAAGTGGTATAATTTACATGTGATGCGGTATTGTATAAAGATGGGGACGATGGCCTATGAAGCTTTTGAAATGTTCATATTTTTCTGTTACGAGTAGAGTATAAATTGGTACCAAAATATACTTAAGTGGTATAATTTACATGTGATGTGATATTTATAAGTTGGAGACGGTAATAAGCCCATGGAGCTTCTGGAATGTTATTTTTTGTTGCGAATGGAGTATAAATTGGTACCAAATTGTACTTAAGTGGTATAATTTACATGTGATGTGGTATTTATAAATATGAAGACGATAATAGGCCCATGAAGCTTCTGTGCATTTTTTTGTTATGAGTGGAGTATAAATTGGTATCAAACTATACTGGTATAATTTACATGTGATGTGGTATTGTATGAAGATTGAGACGGTAATAGGCCCATGACGCTTCTACATTGTTCTTATTTTTTGTTACGAATGGAGTATAAATTGTTACCAGAATATTATTAAGTGGTATGATTTACATGTGATGTGGTATGAAAATAGAACTAGCTCAAAACGTAAAAAACAGAAGCAGAACCATCATTCAAAACACCAAAAGTGTTAAACACAGTCAAAACACAAGCAGAGCCATCATTCGACGTCGTTCTTCTTCACAGCAACTTTCTTCTCCTTCTTCCGGCCACTTTCTTGGCGATTGACAGAATTCTTCTTCGGAACCATCGCAAGATTCGTCGATCAAGTGTCGAAATTGGTCGGGTTTCATCGATTAGGGGTTCAGATTGGTAGAAAATTCTTCGGGTTTTCTCGATTAAGGCTGGAAATCTAATTTTAGGGTTGTGGTACTGAAAATCGATTTTTAGTCTCAACGTGTCTTATTACAGATCAAAATACCACTTCATTCTTAATAAATACCACTAAATAAGATTTATGTACCACTTTATAACACGTGAGATTTAGTCTAAAAAGTCTGATGTAATTTCTGGGAAAAATAAGGGTAAACATGTCTTTTCAGCCTGAATGGGTCCTTTCTCCTAACATGAATATTAGCTAGGTCCTTCTCCCTATTTAAAACATTAAAGGGGCCTGAAACCTACTTGATATTGTTAAGAGGGTCTGATATCTAATTAGCTTTTTTTTATATTTTTCAGACAGGTAGGTATCCCCACACAACGTCACCGCTAAGAGTGGACGTTCGGGTTCGGGTATTCAGGTTTTACCCTATCCTATTGGGTTCGGGTAGTTCGGATTATTTGTTGATAATTATTAATCGGGTCGGGTCGGGTAGTAAATTGCTACCAGATCGGGTTATTCTATAATTTTTTAAAAAATATTTTAGTTTTACATTTAAGCATTGAAAAGTTATAATATATTTAGATATCAATATCTAACTTGTGTAATGTTAAAATTTTAAAAAATATTCCGATTAATTTCCCATTTTATTGTATAATTAACAAGTGATATTTAATGCATAAATCATTATAAATATTTTAAAATATAGTCTCAAAATTTATATTAATAAAATATAAAGATGTATATATTATATGTATTAAATATCCAAATATTATATATGATATTTAGTATAATATTTTATATGTATATTGCATTGTAAAATTTTAGTCATATTTCCAGTTCAAAATACCCGGCGTTGGGTACCCGAACCCGATATATACCCGACATGCAGATAACCGTCATAGATCTGGTCGGGTTCGGGTAGTGAAAATCTTAACGAATCCGAACTACCCGATACCCGACCAACCGACCCGATGCCCACCCCTTCACCGCAGTTCCCACGCTTCGACTAGGCTCGGTCTAAATCGAATTCGAAGCTCATCGTCGACTATGGGACGACCAAGGCTCCCAATGAGACTAACTCTTCTTTGTTCATAGGACCCGCCCGAATTGGTAAAAAAAAAAAAAAACAGTAGTTAAAATCGCTAATGTATCCGATCCGCTGGCGGGTTGGTAAAAAACATCAAAAGCCCAAAACGGTTTACATTTCTATGAGTACAATTCAAACGACAAAGTTCCTGAGATTCACCACCACAGTACAAATCGCAGCAAAAAAAAAAAAGAAAAAAGAAAACCCGAAAACTCGCACCGCCATCAACCCGACCCGTCGGGAAACGAGTCCAAAGCATCCTTCTTCCCATCGACGTAAAACTCGACCACGGCCTTCATCCTCGCAAACTTATCGGGATGATAATTAACATGAACGATCACGGGCCTCAACTTCCTCAGCCCCTCGTCCCTCCTCACCGTCTTGAAAAGAACCTTACTGTTCATAAACTCGTACATATCCATCGTCCTCTTCGAAGCGTACAAACCCACATATCCCGGGCGAGAAGGGAAGAACAGTTCCTCGTTGTAAACCGCCTGGTCCCACGCATCCTCTTTGGCTAGCCTGTCGGCTATACGGTCCAATAGCTCGATGGCAGCCACCGTGGGCCTAATGTAAAAAAAGCCCGAGTTGTAGACCCATATTCTCATCGTGTGCGCGTATCGGGCCCAACCCATCGAGGGCTCGTCGAAGACGTCGTTGTACCCATACGCAGTTTGGTTGCTGTGCCCGTCAGACATCGACTCGACGTCTGAATCCCTGTATATGTGCTCGAAAGGGTTCTGTAGGAACACGATGTCCACGTCAGAGAGGAGGACGGCGTAGCCCATCTGGAGAAATTCCCGCAAGACTCGAAATTTGAGCCCTGAGACTGCATGGTTGCCGCCCGTCTTGCCTATGGAGTCGATGGATTCGTTGGGGTCGGGTCTGTAGACGGGGACGTCGTTGGATTCGCAGAATTCTTGGGTTGCTTCGTCCAGGGCGACGACGAGGTAGTTCTTGATCCCGACTTTCTTGATGTTGGTGAACCACAGCTCGAGCATTGGCTTGACGTTTGAGTTGGCGAGGGCGACGATGAGTTCTTTGTCGATGGATACTGAGGAGAGGATCTTGGCCAGACGAGGGTTTAGGGTTTCGTCGGGTTCTATGGTTGGGTTAGTTGGCGAGCCCTTAACTGTGCCGAATGGGCCCGCTTTTTGTGGGGTGGTTGTGGAGATGGAGAGAATGGGTTTTTGTTGCTGGGCTGAGGCGAGTCGTAGCTTTTCGTTTAAGTCCCTGAGTTGTTTTTTCAGTTCGAGGTTTTTTTGGGAGAGCCTTGTTATTTCCGAGTTGAGCGTGCTGATTTTTTGGGATGATACACATTGTGCTGAATTGACCTGTAGGAATTATCGAAGGAGGATTATAAGTTTCAGGATGAAACAGAACGAGGAAGATGAATCAAAATCTTGCCACGTATGATGGATGCCAAGCAAGAAACACACAAGTGATCAACAAAACCATCGGAGAAGCAAAAGTGTAGACGGTCAACAAATCGTGTATCGTATCAGAAACGTATCCATTGTATATTGTTGATCATTCATTTATTGTAGAACTCGAAAAAGCAAAACTGTAGAAGGTCAACTCCCGACGATCCAACATAAATGCAGGCCAGGCAACAAAAATTGAAGCAAACAATTTCATACGAAGAATCAGATTATAACCAAATAGAGAAAGGATCTGAGTAACTGAGTTAATCCCAGAAATGAGCTATCTAAGCATTTGAGTTCTGTCTCCACAGCAAGAGAAAGGTCAAGTAAGAAAGACAAAAGCTCTAAGTCGAAACAAACTATTTCAAGATCAGAATAAAATCAATAGAGAAAAGGATAGAGTTAATCCCAGAAATGTCCTATCTAAGCATTTTGAGTTCAAGATAAAAGCCGAGCAAAAAAGGTCAAAAGCTTTAAGTCGATATAACCAGCAAAGAATCGAAGATCCAACAAGAATTGACAGTAAATCCTTCCATGATTAACATTACGAGCTGAATAAGGTGCAAATCACAAGCTTAATTAACTCAACTTCCCCAAAAAATTAAACTTCTTACGGCTGATCACAACTACGTACCTCAAAGCTTGACTTGTCGACGGCGCGACCAACTCGAGCCGGCGAATCGCTTGAGAAGAAAAATCCATGAGGAAATAAGAAGGCGAAAACACATCCGCCGAAGATTCCGATCCCAATAGCTATTGCGATTCTCGATCCTAGGACCGATTGTCCGCCGCTCTTTTCTCGGCGATTAACCGCCATTGCTTCGTATAAATTACACCTAAAACCCCAATACGATAAAAGTAGAAATTTCTCACCGTGTAAATTGGGTTTTTTCCGAACTTGGTTCTTGAAGATGCGATTTTGGTTTGTGAATAGTGTGTGTTTTAGGTGTGGAAAGTTCAGAGCTTGAGATTTGCCTGCTCTTCTCTTGATTTGTTTGGTTTTCAACCATTAATTAAGTTCTCATTTTTCTAAACCTAAAAAACAATCTTGCTGTACTTCCGATTTTAATTCAACTAGATTTTAATTCAACTAAAAATTCAACTAGATTTAAAGAAAAAAAAAGTAACCATATATTCATATTAAGCAATTACCATAATATTATAGTTGTAATATTTAAGAACTATTAATTTAGATTTTTTTATAGGACCTAATATTTGTAAAGTAATTTTCCAAATATGGTGAATCTATAGAAAAATACTCAATTGGATAAAATTTTTACGCATAGGTACCTATGTCAGAAAATTTTACAGAAATTACCCTATTTAATTTTTACCAATTTCTTTAGTCATGTCGTACCTTCCTGTGTGTATATCGCGTACCATAACACGTTGATATAAGGTACCTAAATATAGCATACGTCGGTAGCATACGTCGTACCTTCGGCATACCTGTGTGTTACGTAGGGCGTACCTAAATATAACATACGTCGTACCATTTTCTGTTATATAGTGTACCCAAATTGTGTTGATATAGGGTACCCAAATGTGTTGTATGGTGTACTTTCGGTGATGGGGTACCTATTGTAAAAAATTTATTCTGTTAGGTAGCTACATATAAAAAAATCCTGACAGGGTACTAAATTACAAGTTTTTATCCAAATAGGTACTTACATGTAAACACCCCAAAAATTATTATCTTACTATAATATCGAATTTGATTTTTTTTTAAAGCTCGTGTCGTACCATAAGATTTATTATTTTATAGAATTTATTAATTTATATAGTATTATTTTATGGAGGTTTTACTATACTATGCTTTAGTTAAAAAATAACGTGACTTGACTAGAGATTTTAATTGTATACATTTATTATCTACAGCATTATATATATTAACCATATATGAAGTCAGTGACATTTAATTTCCACGAATTAACATCGTGTACGACCCTATAGATAGATAGTCCATTGAAAAATACTAGTTTATGTTGCATACCGATTTACCTGTGTACATCAAAATAAAAATTGATAATAGGTTTTTGTTTTAATTTTGATTTTAATATTTAGTTAGAAAAATAAGCATTTTACTAAAAATAGATAAGCAGTTTCATTAGTCTAGAGAACGTGATCTAATATTTATTTTTTATTTTATGTCATTTTCTAATTTGAAAAAAATTCTAATTAACTAATAGATACTTTCAACTAACCTTCACCATTAATATAAGAAAATGAAGTTTCAATGACAGGCTGTTGAAGTAAGTGATAGTTGACTTTGGACTTTTATTTATATCCTGCCTAAACTGATTATGTTGAACGTATAGACACTACATCATAATTAAGGTTCATCAAGTAGAACTTAGACCTTTTCTTTAACATATTTATATATTGTTTAGTTCGTTATTTTGATTAAATCACAAGCAAATAAGTATCTTTATTGTGTAAACAAAATTTTAAAAATGACAAATTAACAAATATCTATACTATATTATATAAAGAGTGTGAGGTGGCTATGAACTATCACCTTTGGTCCGTCATATTTATTTGCAATTTAGTCTCTCTATTTTTTATTTAATTATTTTAATATTATATTTTTTATTTATTATACTTGCACCCCTTAAACATTATTTTTCTTTGATATAGTTATAAATTATTATTCACCAATTCGACAATATATGATAAACATAAGTATTAAGACCAACATAATATATTAAATCTATATATATATGCATAGAGTGTGCGAAAAAAGTAGTTAGTTTGTATAAAGGACAAGATAAAGACAATGATCGGAAATTAGAGTTGTAAACCGACGATTAGGCATGTGTTTGATTCTCACGAAATAAACGAGTTTAAGCTTTTAACTATTTTGACTCTTTTACCACCCATAATCTATATATATAAAAGTTGGATGGTAACTCTCCTGCGCATGACACGTCAGCAACGGAGTCCCCCCATCCAATCACAGTGCGCGGATGATATTCTGATTAATATTCTGATTTAATGTTGGTAAGTTCCGAGTTTTATTTGTATAGATTGCTGACGTGGCAGTGTGTGAATGATTCTATATTTTATTTGGGGCGATTGCACCATATAATACGATGTTCTCTCGCCGGAGATATTAATCGTAGTGTATTAATTTCCCACTAATGGTGGTTCATTAATGGGTTGTATGTGCGACCGTTAGAGTCTTGCCTTTATACATTCATTCTTTTAATGGTCTGGCAGGTGTACGGTCATATGATGTTAGATGCGTTGCATGTGATCTTCCTATTAATGGCTCGACCAATATTCCTTATTTCCATTCTGACAGACCGCGAATTTTAACAATCTTTCAATATTGATGAATGATGTTTCGTATGGGATGTCTTTATTGATCATTTATTTTCTCATTTCATCATCGGTTTCTGTGGGTGTAGTATTTGAACAGACTTTGAGTCCGGCTATATCATGGTCAGTTGTCATGTTGACTTTAACGAACCGTGATTTTGGTGAAATGGCTGATATTACGAAATATTCTGCTCTAGCTGAATTAAAGCCTAGAACGAAATGTGGACCTATTGTTGCGCGCCTTCTCCGTTCATGGACGACAAGAAACATCAAGAAAAATGGAGAGGCCATGAGCCTAGATATGTTGTTGTTGGATGAGAAGGTGATTATTCAATGTGTCTTCTGCGTTGTTTGTATCTTTATTACCGTTGATTTCCTTTCTTGGTGTGTGTAGGATACTGTGATGCAGGCGTCTATTCATATCCAGAGGGCTGATCGATTTGCATCAAAGCTTAAGGTTGGCCATGTTTGTTCAATATCTGACTTCGAGGTTGTTGATTCTCCCAGCAGCTATCGCATGACTGATGTTGCCTGTATGGTGAGATTCACTGATCGTACTGTCGTGGATGAGGTGGATGCCCAGTCGCGCTCAATAGGCCTTGACAAATTTAGATTCATGACTTATGAAGTTTTGATGCAGATGGCCAACCGCAATAAAGAATTACCGGGTATTCTGTGGTGTTCCGGAGATTAAGATTGTCTTTACATTTGTTGTTTCCGTTACACTCTTCCGTTTACATACATAACGTTCCCTGACATGATATTTTACAGTCATACATTTAATTGTACGAACTTTTCAGGCGGATGTACAGTTAGCCTGCGTTAGTATTCACTGCCATGCCTTTTTTACAATCATACTAGACAGACTGTTATATTTTACTTCGTATCCTCTGTGGCACAGTCTTCATTTTTTGGATTGCTGTATAGTTAGCCTGCTTTAGTATTCACTGTCATGCCTTTTCTACAATCATACTAGACAGACTGTTATATTTTACTTTGTATCCTCTGTGGTACAGTCTTCATTTTTTGGATTGCTGTATAGATCTACTACCACCCGTGTCTGCACCGACAATTTTCATTGACATGATATTTTTACAGTCAACCATTTTAATTCCATGGCGTTTTCAGATTCATATACAGTTAGCCTGTGTTGGTGCTCCCTGCCTTTCTCTCTCTTACAGTTATACAGTTCAACTTCCATACCTTCTCGGATGCATCTACAGTTTAGCCTACGTTATTGTTCACTGACATGCCATTTTTTTACAACCATACAGTTGAATTTCCATATGTGTGTGGTCTTGCATTAGCGTGGCTGTGTGAGCATGTATTTGCTAGCGATGTCGTCCCTGACTTTTTTGTTTGCTTCTCCATACAGATGTTATTGGTTTATTATCCCAAGTGGTTGAGCCAGATGTTTCCGATGGTCGTAGTGCAAGGCGTGCAGAGTTGAGGATTTTCTTGGAGGGGTATTTGTTCCCCGCCTATTTAATATTGAGTTGTCCCAAATCCATATGTTCCGCCTAAGTCATGGGTATATTTTTATCGTTCGCGATTTTGCAGTTACCTGAACGCCACTGTGACAGTGTGGGCCGAGAAGGCCGACGAGTTTTGCGACGCTGTTCGATTCCGTATTGGAAAACAAGTAGTTGTAATTGTGACAAGCGTTAACCCCAGATTTTTGGGCGTAAGTGATTTAGTTTATTTTTCGTCGGGTATTCTACTCTCTATCTTTATTTAAACGGTTCTTGCAGAAACCCTCTACTTGAATACCACATCCACGTCGAAGTTGTATGTCGACCTCGAGGTTGATGAAGTTTGGCAATTCCGCAAGAGGTGATCTCACCTGATTTAACCTTATGTCCCTTTTTTAGTTAATATAATTATCTGACGTCGCTTTTTGCCGCGTACAGTATGAGTATATTGGAAAGTCCTGTCGCACTGTCCCTTCGCTCCCAAATGCCTAACATGCAATTGTGTCGTATTGCTGATATCTATGCATTCTTGCATAAGGAAGATGAACAGGCATGGACTCATATATTTCCATTTGCGTGTAGAGGATGATTGTTAACTGATTGGGGATGGTTGATTTGCAGGTCAAGGATTTTGTTTGCGTGGCTAAAGTAACTGAGATCCTGACGAGGAATGGTTGGCATTATATCTCCTGCTCGAAGTGTTCCAGTAAGGTGGAGAAAACGGATTCGTCTTTGATATGTAATAGGTGCTCAGACCCGAAAGCTATTGGCATTCTACGGTATTATACATGCGGTTCGTTGGCCTTCAAATATTTTCCCCGAACACGTTAATTGAAAGCCTTTTTACCTGTTTCATCCTAGGTTCCGAATAGAGTGTATGGTCGCTGATGACGCTGATACTGCGACGTTCGTTATATTTGATGGGCCTGCAAGGAAGTGTACAAACACTACAGCTGAGGAGATTCGCGGTGGCCTGGTATGCTATGTGTATGTTAATTGTTTAGACCCCATCCTTACGAGCGCAATGAATTTCCAGGCGCCTGTTGACTCTGGTGTCGGGGTGGGGGATGTTGAAATACCCGATTGCATATCGCGGTTGGTTGGCAGAACCTTTAGGTTCTGCGTAAAGGTTAAGCCTTTCGATTTTCGCAGCATTTTTCGAAGTTTTGCAGTATCCCGTATAGTGGAGCAGCCTGGGCAAACGCCCGGCGACGTCTTGGTGGATGGGTCGAAGGTAATTTATTTTTCCCATCAGACTATGTATTGTGGGTTGACCCGTTTTATTTGTGTGCTGATTTTTAGGGCACCGTTGGCGATGGTAATTTGGCAATCGTGGGAGACGGGCTCGATGGATTGGGTCGTGTCGGTCGGGATTATGAAGCAACCGTTGAAAATGTTGATGTTGCTGTCTTTGAAAACAAGTGTCTTCCTGAAAATTCATTTCCGGTTGTCCCTGAGCGGGCAGCGGACAATTGTATGACGAGCATCGGCGGGCGAAATGGTGGTGTTAGTGAGCCTGTTACCTACAAGAAGCGGAAGTTTGGCGTCAACTAAGCCGTTTGTATGGAACTGCTTATAGAGCATGTGTCTTGGCTTGAATGTTGAATAAATATCCAAAAGATTACATTTAGTGCATCTTATCTTTAGTAAGTATTTTTATACTACGCGATCCTGCCGTCTGTGGTCTTTCGATCTTAATTTGTTTCTTTATCTAATAAAATTGAGCCTTCGATATAAGTCCATTGAATATCAACATTATATTTAGTTCTTACTTATTCCAAAGTTTTGGGGTACTACGAAGCCCTGCATATTTCTTCGCATTGGCCTACCATAGACGTCGAAATCCAACTCCATACTGTAAGGGCGCCTTTTCCCAATAGTCGATGCTCAGATTGTATCACTGCCCGGATATATGCGTGCGATAGTGCTTTATGGATTCCTGAATAAGTTAGATACTGTAGCCCCTACTCATTACATTTTTAATTAGTCCATGGCTACGTGTAATAATGGTTTTTTGTGGAGGCAAGAACAATTTAGTGCCTGAATAACGTATTAAGACCGGATAATATAATGTTATATAATATAACATAACATCATGTAATATAATAATATTTATAATATAGTATAATTCCATATTTGTGTAATGAGAGCAGGGTAAATATGTCTTATAATAATATACCATGTTAATCTGATGTTTGTGCATTTTCTACCGTACTCATGTGTACAAGAAAGTCAATTCATAGTCTGTATATTTCCCTTATACTGGACCTATTCATGTTAATTTTTAAATTGTTGGGCCAGCCCAATTCAGCGTTTCAATTGAATGCATTTGTGGAATTGTGCCCTAAATTATTATGACTTGTGTAATCGACGGCCCAGGCAAATCTTCAAAAAAGCACACTATTAATGAACGAAGGAAAAACATTACAAAATTCCTTCGCCTTCGTTTCACCTGATTCCAAATTTCCCAGAACTGAACCTGTTTATTCCGTGGTCATACAGTCCAGAGGTGACGCCTATTCCATTGAATACTAATTTGAAGTTGTTGAAGGACGACTGTCTGGTGCGCGAAAAATTTTCTCGTACCGTATTTTCCAACCAGTCTCCATTTATCAAATAAACTGGAATGGCGGAAACTGGCTCAGAGGTATTCTCTGTGTTTTAACAATTTGTACGATCATTACTCAGTATCGAACATTTAGTCTGCATATTCTGCGCTTTACTGGGTGACCGGACTGTGTCTTTTGCATTAAGATGGTCCATTGGCGAATGACCATTTTTCCCTCTTTTACAAGTGAGCCATATTTTTTTGTGTGGGTCTAATATACAATTTGGTCGAGATGTTCTTGCAGGCTTTTCTATAGTCCAGTACGTATTATATATCTGTGTATATTTCTTATGCAATCTGTTGGACATGAACAGTCCTCGGATGTTAGTGCATACTGTTGTTGGATATTGTTCTACATTTTGTGTAACAGCATTGGTTTTCATTTTCAGATGTTGTTTGACACTCAGCTTCCACAAGAGAATGTAGTGCCCTGCAAATTAACCTTATGTGCTGACTAGAAAGGGATTAGCAAACTTATTCGGGACAGCCTAAACGCAGCAGAGATTGCAGAAATGCTTGCACGATCTCCGTTCGGCCATCTCATAGCCTGTGCAGAAAGGTTCTATCTGTCGAGCCAGCTAATCTGGTACATGATGCAAGCACAGACTCCACTACGAAATAGGGATGAACTGTGGATGATTATCAATTCGAGGCCTATACGATTTTCGCCTCAGGAATTCTGTTTGATTACTGGTCTCAGATTTTCTGCTGAGCCAGAGGTGGACGAAGATAATTCGTTTATTACAAGACACTTTCCAGGCGAGGAAAAGGTTTCGCTGCAGGACGCGATTGATAGGTTGACGGAAATGGGTTGTAACTCATCGTCTGCTGTTGACGTTGAAAAATTAAAAATGGCCAGTGTGGTTTTTGTCGCTGGAGTTCTTGATCAGCGTGCATGCCGAACAAATGTGAAGATAAACCCAACGATTCTTCACTTAGTAGAGAATTTCGGCGACTTCAACAACTATCCTTTTGGAAAGTATGCATACGACATCGTTCTGACGTCAGTGAAAAGAGACCTCTCTTCTTTTAAAAACAGTCAGGGTACAAACGGTTCAAGAAGATACCAGACGATGTGCTTGGGTGGCTTCGTGCACCCAATTCAGGTAATCTTACACGACTCTACACACACGGTTTTGGATGCCATTCTCGCAAACCATGGTCTTCGACAAGGCCCCTCGCAGTCATTCAGGACTATCGGCGAAAGTGATTCACCACAGACACCTGTGTTGGACGATGACGATGTCACAAATCTGGGCGGAAAATCTGTGAGCGAACTCCTGTCCAGACGGAAGGCCCTGCATGAAACGCCAATTGTTGCGCTTGATGGTAATGACAACATCGAATCAAATGCCGTAGAACAGATCCAGTCAACTCCGGATCCACACATAGATGATGTGCCTACTATCAACAGTTCATTTGTGATGGTTGACGAGGGCCACCACCAGACCACTAATCTTCACGACGATGTTAATGCAACGGTCAATGCTGCAAACGACGATATGGGCGCGCATCATGAGTACTTCAACATTGTGGAAATTGAGGCCGCGAAGTCGTCTCATGTCCAGTATCCGTCTGTTGTACATGGGCTGGAAACGAAGCGAGAAATGAGCCAGGTTGATCGCCAAACCACAAATCCTGAAGACAATGTGAATGCATCGGGTGATGCTGGAAATGATGGTATCGATGCGCTTTATCAGTTCTTCAACACTGTGGAAGAAGAGCGGGGTAGGCCTTCTCATGTCCAGGAGCCGTGTGGTGTACATGGTTTGGAAACGCAACGAGGAATGAGCCGGTTTGATTTTCAGCCGTCGCAAGTTGGGTCGGCGGGAACTGAGAAGATCTTCCAACAATTGGAAAAGCTAAGTATAGCAGTCGAATACCAGACGGACCAAGTCTTCCATATGAGCAATCAAATAAAAGAAGGCTTTCATGGATTAAACGTGCGGCTGACTGATATTGAGCATGCTAATCCAATGGAAGATGTTTTCAGATCCTTTGGTGACCAACTACATCAACTGACAGAAAGAATAGGGAATAAAGAATCCGCCGAGCTCGGTATAAATAACTTTTTTCCTGCTGATACGATTTACATTCTCAATCTTCTAAATGTCTGCTATTTCACTTATAGAGTCAGCTGGCGCCAAGACAATTGATGAAGGGACTCAGCTTCCAAACGCAAAAAGGCAAAAAACATTGGAAAAATGTGTTGCTCCATCTCTTCTGACGACCAGAATTCCATACGGAAAGGCAAATATTGATGAGCATGTTTTGTACCAACTGAAAATGTGGCCAAAAGCAGCCGAGTCCATAGAACGGATGAGCGCGAGGCACTGCGTAATAGGGCTTTGTGGGACAGAGCTGAAGCAAGATTTCTTCAATGAACTAAAGACTCGCAGCATTTGCCTACGAGATGTTGTAAGTTTACGTTCGAGTGCTAAATTATGAGATATTTCCCACGAATTTACAAATAACCATATCTTTCTGAAATTGGTAACGTAGCATGTCGATGAATGTATCCGCGGATTCATCGAAATGCAACTAAGGTGTGCCACCCCTCTGAAGACAGTTGCATTCATGAATACAGTTTTCAGTCAGTTCATCAAGTCACTTCCGGTTGTGAATAAAACGGCTGACCTGACGGATTTGATGCCCTACGTTCTTGGAAAGGCTACCAATTGGCCATCGTGCAGTTGGAAAGATGCGTCAGAAATTGTCCTGCCTGTCAACGTGAACGACAGTCATTGGGTCTTGGTCGTTATCTTTCTTAGGCAACGGGTATTTTTGGTGATGGATTCAGAACGATCAGCTGATAAACACTTTACACAGACACGTGCTGCGTTGGGCAACGCACTCATTATCACCAAGATGTTGTTACGAGATCTAGACATCGACCGTTCTGATTTTCGGTTTGACTTTAGGCGTGACGGCCGAATCCCGCAGCAAGGTTACATGTGACATTATGCAAATTAATCAATTCAGAAACTTTATGGTTCTATTTATTTATCTAATCATGAAGATTGGTTTCCAATGCAGTGGAGAGTGTGGTGTACACATGTTGCGGAATGCATTTGCAATGATGTTTCCTGGTGACAACTTATACGGCATAAAACCATGCCAGATAGAAGAATTCCGAAAGTATTTGACGGCATCTATGTAATACCCGAGTTCCGTAAGTAAGCCGACCAATAAATATGCATATATATTATATGATTTACGTGACTGCATGAGACATGTTTCGTGACTTTATGTGCTTAAATGATTTTACGTTATATGCTAACATGACATATATGAATTAGAAATTAGAAGAATTAATTTAATTAAGGTTAGTTATTGATTTTAGGGTTTCTAGTACATGACATGCTAACTTAGAAAATTTAATTTAGTATAATTAAGTGTTGTTACTACATTTAAGGAATACGAATTATTAAGAATAGGATTAAGACTATAATTAGATTGGAATAAATATGTATTGGGCTTGGCTTGCACATAAAGCCCAAGTATTTGAAGATAATTATTGATTCCTTAGTGTTGAGGAAAAATAACGTCACTAGGTGTCCCATCAAACAAGTTTCCATGGTTTAATAGTTATCAAGAATCCTATTCACAATATTAGATCATTTCAACACTACAGAATACGTTAAAACCATCATCCATTCTAAGGAGCTTGAGAGCAATAAACCATTTGAGGCTCGGAAGGTATAATTCCTTTTATATTAAGCACTTGATTTTTTCTCTTATTATTAGTGGGTTAAAATACGTCTAGGTATAAGACCATAAAATTAAGAATTTAGGGTTTTTGAATTTTTACTTTTCTTGACAGGAATAGTTTTCAAAGGAATATCGATAGATGATGTTAGGGTTTTTAATCGTAAGTTTGATGATATAGTTTCCAGGGTAATAGAGTTTGAAACCCTGTTAGGTTTTGCAGGCATGATCTCGGCTCAACAATGAAAAGAGAAAAATATCGAAAGTCTGTTGTATAAAATTGAGCTCGAGATTTATCTTCAGAAAATGTCGAAATAGTTGTGCAGTATTTAAATGTCAAACGTTGGTATGTATCTCGAAATCTAGGCAGGAATATATCGAGATGTTATACTGACAAGTCGACATTCATTGACATCTTATATTTATATATATATATATACACACATATCGAGATCAATGTTTAACATATATCGAGATCTCTCCTAAACCATATATCGAGATTTACCTCATGAGCTTTACCACATCGAAATCCATTAAGCATAGTATAGATATCGACATTTTGTTATAACTTTAGCATGTAACCCCAACATACATCTCGAGATTTCTTTATAGTGTAATATCGAGGTCTTTAAATCATGTATAGATAGTAATGTCGAGTTCTTTCTTGATATGAGTCGAAAAATTATATATATATAATATGTAACATGTTGAGATTGAAGTGCATGTCGACATCTTAAAGTAATGAGAATGATGTGCACCATTTAAGATGTCGAATGTGTTGCTTCTAGATTGATTCTGAAATACATATCGAGATTTTTATATAGTATCTAAATATCAACCCTTGTATATTATATTGAAATTTAATCAACAGCTAGTCTTAAGTGATATCGAGAGTTGCTATAAACATGTCGAGATATATGTCTAAAATTGTAGTTCTTAGTTTAGGTTAAGTTCTAGATTTTAGGGTTTTGAAATTATAGAAGTTGAAACTAGGGTTTTCCAATTAAGCCAATTCCGTGAAATAATAATTAGACTAACAAACCCTAATTTTATATGTTTCGATATTTAGGGTTTGAAGGTTTACGACTTACAGTACGATAAATTTAATAGCTAAGGATACCAGGTAAGTGGAAGTCCCATTTACAACACATAACTATATGGGCATGAAAATTATATGTTATGTGTTCTATGATTTTATGTGACTTCCTACGTGAATTATTTGCGTTATATGACACGCATGATTTAATTATGTAATATTATGGCATGACACGCATATTCATGACATGAGCATGTGCACGCACGTTAGAATGAAAGACATGATATGATAGCGTGCATAATATATGATCGCCTAAGAGCGATAAAGATTCGCCGATATGGGCGTCTGATGTCGACTCACAGTTGAATCACGGCTCTTCTATGCTACCATGGTGACGAAGTATGGTGCTACCGTTATGACATGACATGTACAAGGCAAGACATGATTTTAGGGCTAATGCCCTCATGGCGGGTCGTGAAACCTGGAGGATGCGAGCTGAGGGAGTACGCGACACCGAGGTACCTCGGGTGTTGACTACCTCAGATTAGGCTACCAGTGTGAAGCGTCCGCGTGGCGTATGAAACCACCTTGGGACAGAAAAGGCGCCCTAGGGTTAGCCTCCCTTGAGTGGGTATTGCCACTTATATTTATTTATCCCTAGTGGATTCGAGCTCCATGATGGTGCATAGCAAGATAGCCGAGGGCCCTATATGACAAGACAAGACAAGGAAAAATATGAGGTCTAGGAAGCATTGGCGCGGATGCCTTTGCTAAATTAGGACACGTGCACGGCATGCATGGCTTTCACTTACTGAGCTTTATAAGCTCATTCCACGTATTTATGTGTTGTAGGTTCGCGGGATCACGGTACGTGATCTTTACCATGGCGAGGCCAAATTTTGAAGCTTCCGGAGGACTTTTGAGGTGGCGGTGTGTACATGGATGCGACCTGAGTGGCGGGCCAATAGATTGTTTTGAACACGCATGCGCACTCACCTATGTAATTATGTCCTAGACATATTTTGCACTGTACAGAAGAATTTCCTTTATATAAAAGGAAAAATTTTGTACGCATTTTCGTATATAGATTTCATTTATATCACATGCAGTCACATAGAATAGTAGTAAGAATGGGCGGTAGGAGTCAGGGGCGCCGCAGGTGGTATCAGTGCTTTCGGTTACAAGTTCTGTAGACTATCCATGTACACACACTCAAAAGCACGGAAGCGGCCTTGCTAGTAAGTTTTATGTTTTTATGAATGTTGTATGTGCGTAATTTATTGGCCATAGGGACTACTAGGGTATCAGGACAAAAATGGGTAGAACAAGAAGTGAGGGTAGCGGAAGTGTTAGTAAAGGCAAGGAACCCGAAACACAAGCCGATAATCGTGATACAGCGATTCTTCAACTCACCGAACTTGTTCGCCAGCAATCCGCACAAATTCAAGAAATGATGCAACAGCGAAATACGGGCGGACAATCTAGTAATAATCTCTCTCAGCCGGAAAGAGTTGAAATCGTTGGGGAGCGATTTCGTAAACTCAATCCCCCGACTTTTGAAGATGCGGTCGACCCTACTGCGACCGAAGACTGGCTCCGAACATTGGAAAGCATGTTCCAATATAGCCGCATTCCTGAAGAAGAAAAGGTGTCATGTGCTGCCTTCTTGCTGAGGGGGAGTGCAGGCCACTGGTGGGATACTATTCTCGCCTTCGAAGACCCTATTACGATGACGTGGGATCGGTTCAAGGAACTCTTCAGGAGTAAATATTTCACCGCCCCAGTACGAGCCCAGAGGATGAATGAATTCATCAATTTACGCCAGGGCCCGATGACCGTAGCAGAATATATAAGGAAGTTTGAGCAACTATCTCGATTTGCAGCTCACATGGTGAGCACAGATGCATTGAAAGTGGAACGTTTCCTGGAAGGCCTGAAACCTGAGCTATATAGAGACGTGAATATGGCCGGATCCCAAGGAGCTACTTACGCTCAGGTGGCTGAACGCGCATTGATGGCAGAGCAAGCCGAATTGCGAATTATGCGCGCCCATGAAGCAAAGAGGAAGTTTATTCAAGGGCCGAAATGGAGTGGAGGTAGCCCGAAGAAACCCTTTAACCCAAACCCCAAGAATGCCAGACCTAATTTCCAGAACCGACCTGGACCTCCACAACAGTTCAATCCTAATCAAGGAAGACCTCCAATGAGCATACCGCCATGTCCCCGGTGCACACGTCGACATTTGGGAGTGTGCTATTCTCAGAACGCAACCTGTTATAAATGTGGCAAGACAGGCCACTTTTCCAAGGCATGCACGGAAGTTACATCTGGGAGTCAAGCTCCCATACAAGCTAGGCCACCTACGGTACCTGCTAGGGTTTACACGCTGACTTCTGAAGAGGCGGAGAACAATCCGTCTGTGGTGGCAGGTACTCTCCTTATCCATTCGACCCCAACATGCATATTAGTTGATTCAGGAGCCACGCATTCATTTGCATCTACTAACTACGTGGCGAGACTTGGGGTTACACCTAAGTTAGTTAACTACGAATTCAACGTTACCATCCCTCACGGAACCTCTACGAGAACCAACCAAATCTTACGAGATAGCCCGTACTAGTGAACGATAGGACCTTACCCGTTGACCTGATAGTCATTCCAATGAACGATTATAAAGTAATCCTTGGAATGGACTGGCTATCGAAATACGGAGCAGTTATAGACTGTAACCGTAAACAAGTTACCTTTAACCTAGAAGACAGCGAACCGTTCACATTCATGGAAACTAGTAAGAGTAATAAGATTCCCAAGATTTCAGCAATGAAGGCACATCGTCTGATCAAGACAGGATGCGAGGCTTATTTAGTATTTGCAATATCATCCGAGGAATGTACATCTCCAAAGTTAGAAGAAGTCCCAGTAGTACAAGACTTTCCCGACGTATTTCCTAAAGACTTACCCGGACTTCCACCGGACCGAGAGATTCAATTCACGATTGACCTAGTATCAGGAGCTGCACCGATTTCTAAGGCACCGTATCAACTCGCTCCAGCTGAATTGAAGGAATTAAGGGAGCAACTGGACGAACTGTTGCAGAAAGGGTTTATTCAGTCGAGCTTCTCACCATGGGGAGCACCTGTTTTGTTCGTTAAGAAGAAGGATGGGTCGATGCGGCTATGCATCGATTATAGAGAGCTGAACAAAATTACGATCAAGAATAAGTACCCACTCCCTCGAATTGACGACTTATTTGACCAACTACAAGGCGCAACTGTCTTTTCGAAGATAGACCTGAGGTCGGGATATCACCAACTGAAGATTCGAGAAGAAGATGTTCCGAAGACAGCTTTCAGTACCCGCTACGGGCACTATGAATTCCTAGTCATGCCTTTCGGGCTGACTAACGCGCCAGCAGCATTCATGGACTTGATGAACCGGGTATTCAAACCCTTCTTGGATAAGTGTGCCATCGTATTTATTGATGACATTCTCATCTATTCAAAGACCAGGGAGGAGCATGAACAACACTTGAAGATCATACTGGGAATATTACGAGAAAAGCAGCTGTATGCGAAATTCAAGAAATGCGAGTTCTGGCTCGATCAAGTTGCATTTCTTGGACACGTTATTTCAGGAGCTGGAATTTCTGTCGACCCCAGCAAGATTGAGGCTATTAACAACTGGCCTCAACCGACGAACGTGACAGAAATACGGAGTTTCCTTGGACTAGCCGGATATTATCGGAAGTTCATCAAGGATTTCTCCAAAATTGCATCAACCTTGACGAAGCTGACGAAGAAAAATACTCCATTCAAATGGGACGATGCTTGCGAGCAGAGCTTCCAAGAATTGAAGAAACGACTTACTTCAGCCCCAGTATTAACGATTCCTACGGGTACTGGGGATTTTCCGTATATAGCGATGCATCAAAGAACGGCTTAGGATGCGTTTTAATGCAGAATGGAAATGTCGTTGCATATGCTTCCCGACAGCTAAAGGATTATGAGAAGAACTACCCGACCCACGACCTAGAGCTTGCCGCTGTAGTTTTTGCTCTCAAGATTTGGAGGCACTACTTATACGGCGAGCGATGCGAGATTTTCACGGATCACAAGAGTCTCAAATACTTCTTCACTCAAAAGGAGTTAAATATGAGACAACGACGGTGGCTCGAGTTAGTCAAGGACTATGACTGTGTGATTAGCTACCATCCGGGGAAAGCAAATGTAGTAGCTGATGCACTAAGCCGCAAGACTGTGAATACGGAGTTACAGAAGCTCGAAGTAGAAGTGATACCAATGGGCGAAATCGAAGCGAGATTAGCGGCGTTAACACTTCGACCTACATTGATGGAGCAAATTACGAAGGCCCAGGAGAATGACGAATTATATCTGAAAACCAAAGAAACTCCTATAGAGCAAAGATCAACAGACTTCACCATACGAGACGACGGAAGTTTATACTATAGAAGGCGTCTCTATGTTCCTAGCGACCCCGAACTTCGCAAGACTGTCATGATGGAAGCTCATACCACTGTATATTCTATTCATCCAGGAGCAACAAAAATGTATAGAGATCTACGAGCCAACTATTGGTGGCCAGGAATGAAAAGAGAAATCGCAACTTTTGTGAGCCAATGCTTAACGTGTCAACAAATCAAGGCAGAGCATCAACGACCGGCAGGAACCTTGCAGTCCCTGCCAGTACCTGAATGGAAGTGGGACCACATTACCATGGACTTCGTTGTTGGCTTGCCTAAGACTGTAAAAGGCCACGACGCTATATGGGTCATCGTTGATCGATTGACTAAGTCCGCTCACTTCCTGCCTATCAGTTCAACATTCTCAATGGAACGATACGCGGAACTATACATTCAAGAAATAGTACGACTGCACGGAGTTCCAATTCGATCGTTTCCGATCGTGACTCGAGATTCTTATCCAAGTTCTGGATGAGTTTACAGAAGGCCATGGGAACCAAATTATCATTCAGTACAACCTATCATCCTCAGACAGACGGACAGTCTGAACGAACTATCCAGACCTTGGAAGATATGCTAAGAGCCTGTGTGCTCGATTTTAAAGGAAACTGGAGCAGATATCTTCCGTTAATTGAATTCTCCTATAACAACAGCTTCCACGCAACAATCGGAATGGCTCCATATGAAGCGTTATACGGCCGCAAATGCAGATCTCCAATTCACTGGGATGAAGTTGGAGAACGGGCGATACTAGGCCCTGATCTAGTGCAAGAAATGACGGAAGCAATATCAAAGGTACGTGAACGGATGAAGACGGCTCAAAGTAGACAGAAAAGCTACGCAGACCAAAAGCGTAGACCACTGGAATTCCAAGTAGATGACTTTGTATTCTTGAAGGTGTCCCCGATGAAAGGTGTTAAGCGATTTGGGAAGAAAGGTAAGCTAAGCCCGAGATATATCGGACCGTTCCGAATCGTCCGAAAAGTTGGCGAAGTTGCTTATCAACTGGAATTACCGAATTCGCTAGCTCAAGTACATGATATTTTTCATGTATCAACGCTGCGAAAATACGCCGCAGATCCAAGCCACGTGTTGAATACTGAAAATCTTCAACAACAGCTTAAGTCAGATTTGAGCTACGAAGAGAAACCAGTGGAAATCCTTATGTACGACACGAAACGACTACGGAATAAAGAAATTCCGTTAGTCAAGGTATTGTGGCAGAATCAGTCCACTGAGGAAGCTACGTGGGAACGGGAAGATGATATGAGAAACAACTACCCTGAGTTATTTCTCCCTGCCTGATTTCGGGGGCGAAATCCTTTTTAAGGGAGGGAGGATGTAATACCCGAGTTCCGTAAGTAAGCCGACCAATAAATATGCATATATATTATATGATTTACGTGACTGCATGAGACATGTTTCGTGACTTTATGTGCTTAAATGATTTTACGTTATATGCTAACATGACATATATGAATTAGAAATTAGAAGAATTAATTTAATTAAGGTTAGTTATTGATTTTAGGGTTTCTAGTACATGACATGCTAACTTAGAAAATTTAATTTAGTATAATTAGTGTTGTTACTACATTTAAGGAATACGAATTATTAAGAATAGGATTAAGACTATAATTAGATTGGAATAAATATGTATTGGGCTTGGCTTGCACATAAAGCCCAAGTATTTGAAGATAATTATTGATTCCTTAGTGTTGAGGAAAAATAACGTCACTAGGTGTCCCATCAAACAAGTTTCCATGGTTTAATAGTTATCAAGAATCCTATTCACAATATTAGATCATTTCAACACTACAGAATACGTTAAAACCATCATCCATTCTAAGGAGCTTGAGAGCAATAAACCATTTGAGGCTCGGAAGGTATAATTCCTTTTATATTAAGCACTTGATTTTTTCTCTTATTATTAGTGGGTTAAAATACGTCTAGGTATAAGACCATAAAATTAAGAATTTAGGGTTTTTGAATTTTTACTTTTCTTGACAGGAATAGTTTTCAAAGGAATATCGATAGATGATGTTAGGGTTTTTAATCGTAAGTTTGATGATATAGTTTCCAGTGTAATAGAGTTTGAAACCCTGTTAGGTTTTGCAGGCATGATCTCGGCTCAACAATGAAAAGAGAAAAATATCGAAAGTCTGTTGTATAAAATTGAGCTCGAGATTTATCTTCAGAAAATGTCGAAATAGTTGTGCAGTATTTAAATGTCAAACGTTGGTATGTATCTCGAAATCTAGGCAGGAATATATCGAGATGTTATACTGACAAGTCGACATTCATTGACATCTTATATTTATATATATATATACACACATATCGAGATCAATATTTAACATATATCGAGATCTCTCCTAAACCATATATCGAGATTTACCTCATGAGCTTTACCACATCGAAATCCATTAAGCATAGTATAGATATCGACATTTTGTTATAACTTTAGCATGTAACCCCAACATACATCTCGAGATTTCTTTATAGTGTAATATCGAGGTCTTTAAATCATGTATAGATAGTAATGTCGAGTTCTTTCTTGATATGAGTCGAAAAAATTATATATATAATATGTAACATGTTGAGATTGAAGTGCATGTCGACATCTTAAAGTAATGAGAATGATGTGCACCATTTAAGATGTCGAATGTGTTGCTTCTAGATTGATTCTGAAATACATATCGAGATTTTTTATATAGTATCTAAATATCAACCCTTGTATATTATATTGAAATTTAATCAACAGCTAGTCTTAAGTGATATCGAGAGTTGCTATAAACATGTCGAGATATATGTCTAAAATTGTAGTTCTTAGTTTAGGTTAAGTTCTAGATTTTAGGGTTTTGAAATTATAGAAGTTGAAACTAGGGTTTTCCAATTAAGCCAATTCCGTGAAATAATAATTAGACTAACAAACCCTAATTTTATATGTTTCGATATTTAGGGTTTGAAGGTTTACGACTTACAGTACGATAAATTTAATAGCTAAGGATACCAGGTAAGTGGAAGTCCCATTTACAACACATAACTATATGGGCATGAAAATTATATGTTATGTGTTCTATGATTTTATGTGACTTCCTACGTGAATTATTTGCGTTATATGACACGCATGATTTAATTACGTAATATTATGGCATGACACGCATATTCATGACATGAGCATGTGCACGCACGTTAGAATGAAAGACATGATATGATAGCGTGCATAATATATGATCGCCTAAGAGCGATAAAGATTCGCCGATATGGGCGTCTGATGTCGACTCACAGTTGAATCACGGCTCTTCTATGCTACCATGGTGACGAAGTATGGTGCTACCGTTATGACATGACATGTACAAGGCAAGACATGATTTTAGGGCTAATGCCCTCATGGCGGGTCGTGAAACCTGGAGGATGCGAGCTGAGGGAGTACGCGACACCGAGGTACCTCGGGTGTTGACTACCTCAGATTAGGCTACCAGTGTGAAGCGTCCGCGTGGCGTATGAAACCACCTTGGGACAGAAAAGGCGCCCTAGGGTTAGCCTCCCTTGAGTGGGTATTGCCACTTATATTTATTTATCCCTAGTGGATTCGAGCTCCATGATGGTGCATAGCAAGATAGCCGAGGGCCCTATATGACAAGACAAGACAAGGAAAAATATGAGGTCTAGGAAGCATTGGCGCGGATGCCTTTGCTAAATTAGGACACGTGCACGGCATGCATGGCTTTCACTTACTGAGCTTTATAAGCTCATTCCACGTATTTATGTGTTGTAGGTTCGCGGGATCACGGTACGTGATCTTTACCATGGCGAGGCCAAATTTTGAAGCTTCCGGAGGACTTTTGAGGTGGCGGTGTGTACATGGATGCGACCTGAGTGGCGGGCCAATAGATTGTTTTGAACACGCATGCGCACTCACCTATGTAATTATGTCCTAGACATATTTTGCACTGTACAGAAGAATTTCCTTTATATAAAAGGAAAAATTTTGTACGCATTTTCGTATATAGATTTCATTTATATCACATGCAGTCACATAGAATAGTAGTAAGAATGGGCGGTAGGAGTCAGGGGCGCCGCAATCTATCTACTTTAATTTTTGGCATTGGCCTCCATATAATGAATAGACGTGTTTAAGACCATTGATGACATCTGCGTACTACTATTTTGACGAATATTTCTGCCCGATGTATGAAAACGCTGATATAATACTGTTGTTGTTTTACCGTTTTGGGCATTGAGAATATTCCCTGACTCGACAATCTTAATTCCTAGCAATGATTTTAGTCATACTCCTCCGAAAGCCTTTAACAAAACTGCTCAAAATAGCAAATTGAAATTAGTACAAATAGTTAGGTTTTATTGTCTGCCTGATCCTATAACCACTATTTCCTAAGATGACTCGGCAGACTGTTGCCGACTTTTCATAACTGTTGACTTATTGTGAAGGATACAACTTAAGACAATCAGATATTATAATATCAAATAAAGCATACAGTCCAAGTTGCATACAGTCTAAGTTGAATATACATATAACATACTATAGGCGAATATAGCATTATAAAATGTAGTATAGCATCATAAAGTAAAATATAATATAATAATTGGGCTTATCAAATATAATAGAATGTTATATAATATAACATAATATAATCCAATATAATAACACATCATACAATATAATTCATTCGAGTCTAATGTAGTATCAAATCGTATAATATCATTTCATATCATAAAATATGGAATAATATAATTTAATATGATATGGTATAATGTAATACAATAAAATAGACTGTAATGTAATATAATGCAATATAATATAGTGTAATACAATATAATATGATATGGTACAATACGGCATAATATAAAACTACAATATAGTATAACAAAATATAATAAAAATCTAATATACTAAATATCATATAGTAAAAAATAATATATTATAGTATAACATTATATAATTTAATATACAATATTCTGAAATTTCTTCTATGACTATATTATCAAGAGAACTGTATATGAAGTCCTCATGCATTACATGTCATAACATGCCATACGCCACATTTTCCATTCAATACAATTTAATGCAGGACTAAGGAACAAACCTTTGTTTTCGAGGCAACATAAATTGACCAACTTTATATGTGGACTCGCTTTTCTTTGCAAGGTGTTTGAACGAACGTTTACAGTACGCCAGAGACCATTTAACTCTTCCAACACCTCCACCTTGGCACCAAGTAAAAATTAGTTGTTATGGACCCAGATTTGGCAATTTTTTTACAAAAACGTTCCGACAATCTTTATAGGACAATTGCCGACCTGACAGAAAGGATTGATCAGAAGATAAATTATTGCACAGGCTACGAAGAGCAGGAGTGTAGAACGTCACAGTACAATTGTGAGGGCCTTACATATCACCTTCAAAGAACTGTACCGGGATTTGACAAACAATGCGATGCTGTCCGCAAAAGCCTTCACAGAATAAGTACAACAGTTGGTAATGAAACCTGCTCAACCACTACGACAGCAAAATCTATTTAGTATTCACAAGGAGAGGACATTTAATCTTTCTGAGCTGTTTTCCAGGTATATTGCAATACGATCAAGCGAAACACGCAAGGCACATCCGCATCAAAATTTTACACAGAAAGCGTGGTTTGAACAACAAAGATCGTGCACCAGCAACTATTGGGCAAGGTTCGCCAACATATTTGCGCATAAAGTATGTGCCATTGCATCCAATAAATGGGAATTTCATTCCGTAACCATAAATCTTACTGGTACAGTGAATATTGCCAAGCCTTCTGCAAACATATTGCCAAGGCGATGCAAACGTCAAAGACCACCAGCTGTTCGAACCGAAGGTTCCCATGTTTATAAAATAATTATGGACCAAGTAAGTATTCCACATTTGTTTAAGGTGTCCTGACTTTCACATGGATATTTTCCAGACCATAGGAAGACACGCTACAAAGAAAAGGAACTCATGCATTGCCGTTTTTGCAACGCATTGGTTTGGAAAGCTGAGTCAACAAAGGGTACAGGCCTACTTAATAGTTCCCAATTTTCAATTTGTTATGGCCAGGGTCGGGTGTCATTACCTCCACTACGTCAGGCGCCTTAGTACCTATTCAACAAGTTCTCGGAGCATAATTTCCGACAATATATCAGGGTTTATAATTCCATACTGGCATTCACGTCTATGGGGGCAAAAGTCGACTCATCAGTGAAACAGAAGTCAGGCGCATACGTTTATCGAATTCACGGACAGAACTATCATAACATAGGTTCCTTGCTACCTGCTGAGGGAGACAGACCTAGATTCGCACAGTTATACATTTATGACACTGCAAATGAAGTTTATAATCGCATGAATACACTGACACGCGGAAGTTATACATTTATGACACTGCAAATGAAGTTTATAACCGCATGAATACACTGACACGCGGAAGTTCTGAGAATTTGGACGCAAGCGTTGTTGCACAGCTAATAAAGATTATGGATGAAAATAATGAGCTTGCGAAAGTGTTTAGGATGGCAAGAGACAGATACGAAGCAGGAGGGGCAACAGAATTTTCTATAAGGCTGGTTGGTCGTGCACGCCAAGAAAGGCAGGACGATCTTCCAACTTCTGAAGAAATAGCTGGACTTATTGTTGGCGACTTGCCCATGACAAATGGGCAACGAGATGTAATTGTTCAAATGAAGACAGGGCAACTTCAGAGAATAAGCGAGTTACATCCGTCATTCATGGCAATGCAATACCCACTGTTATTCCCATTTGGCGAGATTGGATTTCACAATCAGATTCTATACAGTGAATTTTACGCATACCAGATACAGACGAGGTTGACGGAAGGGAGGGGAATAATTCAAGGTGGTCGGTTATTTCATCAATACGTCGTTGATGCATACACGGCCGTCGAACAAGAACGGTTGCGTTGGGTAAGAAATAACCAACAAACATTGAGGGCAGACGTCTACAACAATATATGGGGCGCAGTTTCGAGAGGAGAAACTAATGCAAAAACTGTTGGGAAAAAAATTATCCTGCCATCGTCTTTTACGGGATCTCCGAGGTATATGGTAGAAAATTATCATGACGCACTTGCTTTATGCAGGTGGTATGGCAATCCTCATCTTTTCATCACCATTACCGCCAACCCAAAATGGGATGAAATTGGTCAGCATCTACAGAAATACGGAAACGACATTTCAAATGATAGGCCAGACTTACAATGCAGATTATTCAAAATAAAACTCGAGCAGTTAATAGAAGATATTAGGCGAGGACGTTTCTTCAAAAGTTGCAAAGCAGGTATGCTATATTTAATACCAATCACATCACAAATTTTACATAGTTGTTGTGCAGTCTTACAATCTTACAATGTTACATAGTGCGGTCCCATTACTTCTTGCAGCCACACGACTGTGCATTCCTTCACACAGTCATGCAGTCTGAAAAGCCATTGTATGTTATTTAACAGCATTGCCATAAATTTTTCCAATCATGCAGTTTTAGCTGTGCTGTGTGGTTACATGACACCATAATGCAATTTTATTGTTGGTCTTTTCATGACCCGTTTCTTTGCTTATTAATCACTGACGACAACGGTTTTTCTCCCAAAACAATGCAGTTTTATATACGATTGAATTCCAGAAACGAGGATTACCCCATGCACATATATTGGATTGGTTGAATCGGACTGGGGCGGAACCAACTCCAGCGGAGGTCGATGAAATAATTTCCGCCGAAATCCCTGACCGTCAAACTGATGAAGAAGGATATGCTTTGGTTGAACAATTTATGATGCATGGTCCGTGTGGTTTTGAAGGGGTCAACTCACCTTGCATGGAAAATAATAAATGTAAGAAAGACTTCCCGAAACAATACAGAAACCGCACGACAGATGACGCTGGACACATTTGGTACAAGCGAAGGAGGAGTTAGGACAAGTTTGTAATAAAAAAGAATATTGTCATGGACAACAGATACGTCGTCCCTCATAATATACAGCTACTGAAGAAATACAAGGCGCACATTAATGTAGAATGGTGCAACACGAGTAGGGCTATTAAATATCTATTCAAGTACATCACAAAAGGTGTAGACAAGGCCACGATGATAATTGAAAATCTGGCTAATCAAGCACGAAATTCTGCTGAACCAACTCCCCAGAAATGCGATGAGATCGCAAGATACCTTGATTGTAGATATCTATCAGCCTGTGAAGCTATGTGGAGAATATTTGCCTTTGACGTGCACTACAGAACGCCGGCGGTGCAGAGGTTGCCACTTCATTTGGAGGGACAACAAAGCTTAGTATACGATGAGTCTGTTGATCTCGGCAATATGTTGAATAGGGATTGCATCCACAAGACTATAATGACAGAATGGATGGAAACAAACAAGCAAAATGAGGAGGCAAAAGACCTGACTTATATTCAGTTTCCATCAAGATTTGTATGGACCGTGTCTACGAAGAGTTGGACACCACGAAAGAAAGGATTTGTCATTGGTAGAGTGGTTAACATTCATCCAACGGCAGGTGAGATATATTACATGAAGATGTTATTGACAATCGTTAAGGAGCCGACGTCGTATGAAGACATACGTACAGTCAATGGTGAAGTTCTCCCATCTTTCAAAGAAGCGTGTTTTAGAAGGGGATTATTAGATGGGGACTCGGAGTGGCATCATGCAATGGATGAAGCTGCGCAATGGGCGACTCCGATACAGCTTCGCCAGCTCTTTGTCACATTGTTGATCTTCTGCGAAGTAACCAACCCCCTCAATTTGTGGAATAGCTTCTGGAAAACTCTATCAGAAGACATACCAATGCGTCAAAGGAGACTATTTGGCTTCGCAGAAATGCATCTTTCAGACGAAGAGGTCAAAAACTATGCGCTGGCTGAAATCGAAAAACTAATGATACAGAACTCAAAGACACTCTCAGACTACCCCCCAATGCCACTGCCATCAAAGAACATCCTAAAGGATCTAAACAACAGATTGCTAATGGAAGAAAGCTATTACAATGGTGAGGAGAACGATGTTGAGCATCAGCGCCTAATTGCAACCTTGAATGAAGAACAACACATCATGTTCAACGAAGTCATCAGCTCAGTTGAAAACAACACTGGTCACCTGTTCTTTCTCTATGGTCCTGGAGGAACGGGGAAGACCCATGTCTACAAAACAATCATTACAAAATTAAGGTCAGAAAATCAAATTGTAATACCAGTTGCATCATCAGGTATTGCAGCTTTGCTGCTTCCAGGTGGAAGAACTGCGCATTCAAGGTTCAAGATCCCTATTATACTACAAGAGAACTCCATGTGCGACATAAAGCAAGGGACGATGTTAGCAGAACTTTTAACGCAGGCAAAATTAATCATTTGGGACGAAGCACCGATGACAAACAAGTATGCGTTTGAGGTGCTGGATAGAACTATGAGGGACCTGATGTCCAACACGATTGGAGGATGTGAGGACAAGCCCTTTGGTGGAAAGACGGTGCTGTTGGGAGGCGATTTCAGACAGTTACTCCCAGTTATACGAAATGGTAGCAGACAAGATACGGTGGAGTCGGCCATAAATAGGTCCTATTTATGGCAACATTGTCGTGTACACGAACTCACTCAGAACATGAGATTACATCATTCGGAAATAGAATTTGCAAATTGGATTTTACAAGTTGGCAATGGAAATGCAAAGGTCGCTGCAGATACAGACGTGGAGACGATTAAGGTACCAGAAAACATGTCTATTGATTGTGAGGGCGACACGATTCGTAGCATATGCAACTACGTATATGTTGATTTTGAAGACAATATGACTAATCAACGTTATATTAAGGAGAGAGCTGTCCTCACACCCAGGAACAAAACAGCTGACGAAGTGAATGACTTTATGCTATCCATAGTACCAGGCCATGAGACAGAATACTTGAGTTCGGACAGCGTGGAACTGGAGACCGAAGTGGAAATCAGCGCAAGTACGATGTATCCGGTTGACTTTTTAAACACGCTTGAGATTTCAGGTGTTCCAAACCACAAACTCAACCTTAAGCATGGAATTCCAGTAATGTTATTACGGAATTTAAATCAGAGGGACGGACTATGCAATGGAACAAGACTCATTGTATCGCGTCTTGGAACCAATGTTGTTGAGGCAGAAATCTTAACTGGAACGCAAGTTGGCAATAAGGTTCTAATACCAAGGATAATTATGTCTCCTTCTGACACAGCGTGGCCCTTCAAGCTACGGCGTAGACAGTTTCCGCTTAAAGTCTGCTACGCAATGACAATAAATAAGAGTCAAGGCCAGAGCCTAAAAAGGGTGGGTGTGTATCTTCCCAGTCCAGTTTTCACCCATGGGCAACTTTATGTGGCACTGTCTAGAGTGACATCACCCGTGGGAATCAAAATATTGAGCATGCAAGAAGACGACGTGGAGGACAACGAGGTCATAAACATGGTTTTCCATGAAGTTTTCAACAACATTTAAACACATGTAAATTGTTGTATGACAGTAGTGTTTAGCATAAGTTGTTACAAAATTATTCAACTAACAGTTTTGTTGCGATAGCAGGTCACATTCTACCAATACAACAGACATACAGCTTAACAATCATTAACTACAACAGTCATGAAATTGTGTAAGTCAAGTACACAGTAACAGTATACCTGCTACGCCGTATGACTCAACTAATAACAACAATACTTACTGCAGCCGAACACGTGACTGCAATATATTAAGACATTATTACCAACATAAATAACCATATAACATAAAACAGCTCACATTCAGCCAATAATCATGACAGCAAACAAAGGTAATTGTTACATCCATACTATTCAATTTGTTAATGTAATAGTGTTTACTTCCATGATACTTTTTCGGTCATACAGTTTAGGTCCCTCACATCTTCAGCCACGTGTACAGTTAGTCTACAGCGAGGAAGTTGTTTGGAAACAAATCATGTGACTGTATGGTGGCAAAAAAAAGAATACACAACATAAATAACATTCTAATGCAAACTAATTAAACAACAACTGTTGAACAACCAGGAATTACAGCTATAATAGAAGAAACTATAAGCCAACGACCCCTTTGCTACATACTTAAGTAATAAAATTATTAATACTATTATATGAAAACAATAACAAAAATATTATCTATTGGCAAACATATATACAATCTCATTATATATTGCCTTATAGAACAAACTGTTGCATTAAAACCGATTGACAATGCAATTACGTGTGGCAAACCAAAGAATAGGTATCAGTGAAAAAGAATATACAGTAATGCTTAACGGCTTTTTTAATCAGCCCACTATTATTCTCGCAAAACAACCCTTATTAATAAAACCTTTCCACTACTCAAATACTTATTAAAAGATTCATTCATTACTTGGTAATTGCTCCATAATAATTGTGACCATTGAACTCGCCCCAAACATAAATTACATACACGAAACGACACACCTTATGCAACCAAAGCGAACACACTCATTTTAGAGAAACGTTCCTTCCCAATGAGTTGTGACTTTACGGTTTTCTACATGCGTTTTTACATTATATAAGCTCTCCCAAACTCCATTTCATAAACGATTAACTGCAAAGCAATTATTATTACAGGAAAACAAATGACTAATGAAATGAGAAATTATTTTGACAACATTGTTGCGGAGCTTCAGCAAGCGGCGACCCAATTTGCTGACAAGATAGAACTTAAGATAGATACCTATGTGGAGTCTGCTGCCCAAAGGTTCAACGACCTGCATTCAAGGCACAATCGACAGATTACTGTCCTAAATGAATTGACAACAAAGATCAACAAGAATTACTCCGAAATGCAACAGAGGCTATCACATATAGAGCAGGCGCTTGGTATGTCAACGGTTTTTTCTATACAGTCTTACCTAACCTGTACTTCATATAAATAGCAATGCAATTGTTTTGGCAGGAAAAATCAGCCCAGCACCAGGCGACAATCGGCCGGCAGAAAACGTAACAACCATTCATTCAAAAAGAAAGCGTCACAACGTTCCCAAAGAGCCTACACATCCTCAATTGCAAAAAAAGCCTAAGAGCAAAATGACCCCCCCCCCCCCATCAGACCAAGAACATCCAAGGTCAAAAAAGGTTCCTAAAGACAAAACCCTCGCAACAACTGTCAAGAAAGTCTCAAAATTGTTTCCCCGCGTAGCCGCATCAATAGGGACTATAACCCAGGACGACTCTATCAGTACCATACTAGGAGAAGAGCGAGGCTACCAATTCTTCCAAGGTCTCATGACAAAGGGAACTTGGCTGAGTGATGAGGTACAACATCATGTTATTTAATGCGAACTATGTAAACAAATTATTACAATGTATTGTTATCTGAAACAGCACATAGACGAATGCATGCGTGGGTTTATCGACAAACAGGCCCATGCAAAGTTCCCCAAGTCAAGGGTCGCTTTTATGAACACAACGTTCAACCAGATAATTGCAACGGAATTTCGACGTGACGGACATACTGACCTAACATCCATACGCCCATATGTTCAGGGTATTGTTGATAACTGGCCATCTATTCCGTGGCAGGATTCGGACCTCATAGTTATCCCGGTTAACATTAATGAGTGTCATTGGGTACTATGCATTGTAGACTACAGGAAACGATCCATAACAGTGCACGATTGTGACCCTTCGGGTGACAAGGATATGAGATTCTTTGAGCATGCGTTTAATAAAACACGGCTTACGATCCCCTATATTCTTCGAGACCTGCGAATGACTGACTCCATTGTCGACTTTGATGTATATAGGGATCCTGACTTCCCCCGTCAAACCATCAGGTAATTCTAACGTCTTCGTGTATTAAATTTGTACAATAAACATTTGGTAAAATAATAATTCATAACATTTTCTCAACTGTGGACTAGCGGGGAATGCGGCATATATATGCTGCGGTCAGCATTTTCCCTTATGTTTGCAGAGGACGACGTCTACGATGTTTTGCCCGAGATGATCCAAGAATTTAGAGAATATCTGACTGCATCGATATTCTTCAATTACTGGTCGTAGCCTTTGGCAACTGGTCTACTCAATCTTTCATGTCAGGAGTTCTATATTAGGGTTTATGTATCGTTTTCTCCCCTAATCATTATCGCAATATAACATTTTGAACCATGTTACAGCTTTCATATTACAATAATACAATAATGTGAGCACCAACATATACAACCAATGTATTGAATACAGTACCAAAAACAACAACTGTATAACTCTAGGCAATTATTCATATTTGTTGCATTGTACATTCCCGTGAACCACCTTACATATTCAAATAGGAATAGGGAAATAGGATGACATGATTGTCGCTGCTCACATTACATAACATGGCCACACCTATCGAGCACAACTCATACAACAAATAGATTGAGGTCATTCCAGACGCTTCAAATTGTATGACAGTATAACTGTATACTGCAGCCTATGTTTGAAACTATTCGTTCAAGACTAAGACAAAGGTTAGCATGGAGCTATTTCGATATTACACAATAAACACAATTTAAACCCACGAACCCACAATAATTAGATGGGAACCTCAAAACGTAGTACTATAAGGCACATCACTAATTTCAAACAAAATGCAGTCAGCAAAATCCTGTAAATGGTCCCATTGAATTCGTCGAGCATGGCATGTGATGTTAGATATACTGCATTCATTTGAATTTAATTTTTGATTAATTGAATCTTGGTATAAGAAAGAAACGCGAATGCATTGAATTGGTCTTGCTCTCCAATTTTCCCAACCCAATAGGCCCAAAACTAAATAAAATGTCCACAATATTATTAAGCCCAAACTTGTAGAAGATCGCAAAGGCTTGCGTCTATGGCCGTCTATCCGTGCCCTCCCTTTGCACTCCCTATTAATAAAAATTATTTAGTGTGATACCATATTAACGAAATAAAATATATGCGATGGGCTAGGTTGCAGTAATAGTAATGAAATGTTTTTCGTAACGGTCCACAGTTACATGGCACGGGACCAACCATGGAAGCCCTAAACCTAATCCCAAATCAATCGGCGGAACAAAAGTCGTACGCGGCTTGCTTCAGTTCTTGCGGCTACGCAATGGGCATTCTTAAGTCGTTGTATTGATCCGAAGAAGTTCCACAGGACATGTTTACTATAAGATCAACCACTTGAACTTAATTTCATATGTTGTTTTGCCAGCGTGTTTGCAGTGCTCTTCAGCTTCGAATTCAGGGTTTATACAGTTTTCCTTTCCCGTAAATCATCCCTTCCTCTTCTGAAAATGAATGTCTGATTTCAAACTGTTTCACGCTTTATTAAATACAATTCAGATCTGCGTATTGTTTGTTTGATTATGTCCTCTCTCAGGGTCTTCTCCAGAATAACGCCATTTTGGCGAAGCAGCTGACGACCCCAATATATTCGATGAAATGTGCAGCACAATCCTTCCTCTACATGTGCCCAATCCTTCTCAATGTGGAAAGCCATGTTATGTATTTTCATGTGTAGACCTCCTGCGCAAGCTTCGGCCCATCTTCTGCATATGAACTGTAACCTGTCTGCACTTCAGCTCAGGAGTCTGTATGACTCAGTTTCGTTGCACATGCAGAGAAGTACATGGAGTAAACGAGCCTAGCTTGAAAAGGAATCCATTCCTAAATCAGTTAAGTTAGAGCCCAAGTTCGTGGACTCCGTGTACTTCCCTGCTGTGCAAGGAAGCGTGGATGCCGATTCTATTGTCAGAACATGTCCGCAAAGGGAGTCCATCTACCCAATATGATTTCACAAGGATGGGTATTTTGGCGTTTACAATTCTTTCCCTATTCTTTTAGGTGAAATATGAGCGTAATATGCCGTAGTTTCACCGAATCTAACTTGAAAAGGCATCATTACTAAAACAGTTCAGGTAGAGGCGAAATTCGTGGCCACCGTCAACATGGATGCTGCCTCTACTACAAGAACACGCCTCCGTGGTGTAAAGGACAAGAGGACATTGGAAGATAACTTTTTGTGACGACGTAATAAGTACAGATGCCTTTTGTATCTTTGGACACCATTTATCATAACTGCTTTGCGTCGCCGCTGTTTACGATGTCGACATTGAAGCTCAACTTCTTAGTTAGCTTCGGAACATAGTGTTTTCCAGCTGTTCTAAAATTCTGATCATGACAATGTCAAATCTTTATATGTTAGACAAAAGCTTTATACGTGGCCACATAATACATATAGTCATACACTCAAACAAATCGGTACAGCCTTCTACAGTCCAATCGAGCAAATAAGCGGTCTTACAGTGCAGCTTTCAATAACAAATTTAATGATTCTATGTACATCACTGTAAGAAAAAATCGATCTTCATTGACTAATGCTTCAATTTGCATGGCAACAAACTACCCCGTGCGTTGCACGGGGGCCAACCTAGTCTATAGTAAATTTAAAATGAGATGCAAACCAAATTTATTTTCGCCAGGAAGTTTAGTGACTAATCAAATATGGGCCACAATGATCGATCATAACAATTGGAGGAAATATGAAGGTCGCAAATCACAAATCGATAGTCATCGCAATCATCTCACAAATCAGACATATTAAATTATACGATTAAACATCACAAAATATGGTATTATTATTATTATTCGGTACAAATAAAACCATCGAAGTCTGACACGTCCTTCCATACATTGCATACAAGACACATCACTCTATACTTAGTAATTATATTATAAATATATAATACTTAATATTTTTACATCAACCGTCGTGACCGGCGGCGGCGTTTAGACTGATCTTGTCTTCGACGGCGGTCCGGCGATTTCTGCCACCTGGAACTGTGCAGCGTATTTGTGTCCGGTTCCTTCTGGTGCAATTACTGGCGGTTCGTTCAGAAATGCCGAGCTACTACTTATCCACCTAAAAAAAATAGCAGAAAAATATGTTTCAATGCTTATCATGTATGGAAAGAAAGTAAAAGATAATTGAGATTAACGAATTTTATTGCAATTATCAGTTTCCAACTTACCATCCATTCTTCAGTATTAACTTCTCTAGACTTTCTTCGTCTTCCACGCCCGCTTCTTCAATCATCACTTTCTGTTTTTATTTTTTACAAAACAAAATACGATGTGTAAATTAGAATTTTGCGTGAATAAAACGTTGTTGACACCACGCGTTTTTAGATTCATTCAACCAATCTCTTACTATTATTAAGTATTAACTCGGATAATGAAACGTCTTATATTATTTATTATTTATTACCTTGGTACGAGGTGACATAAGGGAGAGTTCTTTCAAGTATTCCTCTTCCTTTTGCTTCTTTGTTTTCCAAAAGGCTTCGATGCCTTCTTTTGTCAACGATTTATTCCTCTTCATCTTCACTGGAAAATAGTAACCAAGAACATATAACGTAGTTAATAAAATAATCGTTACCCATCAATAAGAAAAAAAAAAGGGTCAGTAAAAGTAATTATCAACTAACCAAGATTAGGGTCTGAGAACTGAGAATCCCAACCAGATAAAAGAGAGCCCATAACTTACAACGAACTTGCCAAGTAGATAAACGAGAACTTGTGTAAGAATTTTTTAAGCTGATAAGCTTTTTTAGTTCTTCAGTTTACACTGAGCTATTTTATACATGATAAGCATTGGCTGTGGGACCCACCTAACATGACAACAGTCTTGATCTTATCTTTCAATTAGCAATTTTAAATGATTTTATTGCTGTAACGCAATAGTCTATGGACTTGCATGGAGACTGGTTTTGTATCTATGCCCATGGATTTTATTATTGACTATACTATATGATTAATACGAAGATATTCATAAATATACATCCATCTATCCATTAATAAAGACTAAAAGATGGACTAGAAGGTGGGATGTATTATTAAAGGTTTATCCCTTTATTTTGTTGGCATTATTTAGATCGCGATGATGACATGCATCCGTTCTTAATTTGGACAATTGTTCGACATGTATATCAATTGGTAGACCACAACTAATCAATTGTCTTTTTTCCCTAATTAAATATACTTTGATTGTGAAAATACTAATTTCAAACCACCAGAGATAGCCAGGTCAATATCCCACCACAAAATGTCTCACTCATTTTTGGTAATTAATCAAATACTAGAACCAGGATGTATGTGCTTAAAATATAATTATATTAAAATTACTTTAAATTTTAAAATCATATTTTCTTAAATGAATTATAAATTTTAAATATATAAAAAACTTTTTTTTAGAGGCATAAGTAAATAAAAAAATTATGAGTGATATGAAAATTAGTTAATTAATTAAATTATAAATGAAGGGTTGATTGCAAATAACTTACAGACCAAAGTGGGGCAGTTTTTATCACCCCTCACCAATTTTATAAGGTAGTGTTTGGTTTACAAGATATACCTAGAAAATGGGTTACAAAATTATTAATGACCCATTTCTTACGTTTGGTTAAATTATTTGAAGCCCATGAAAAATTGAAAGCCCGTTTTTTTAAACGGGTTATTGGATTATTTTCTGAAATGGACCTCCAAGATTACTTTATCTGACATTTTCCAAGAAAATCTTTTCAAACTTTTGTCTGTCCCATCATAAATTTGTTATTTAAACCAAACAGTGTTATTATTTATATTGTGTTTGTTAAACTGCTCAAAATCACTTAATATGATATGACAACCAACGTTTAATTTTTCGGGCCTTCGTCTTTTCTATTAAGTGTGCTACAAACCAAACACAGCCTAATAGTATAGATTAAGACAATTTAAATTAAAAATTTTATATAACTATAAAAATGGAGATGTTCTAATATGCTTTCATGGATCCCATAAATAAAAAAATAAATTAAATAATAAAAATTCGAAAAAAACCCCACTAAGTTAATTACACAAACCAACTATCAAACATAATTATAATTTTATTCACATATAATAACTACAACAGATAATATTGTGCATTGAACAGGTAAAAACTAGTTTAATCTAATGATATGTAAAGTCAAACATTTTAGTTTTAATTTGAAGAACCTTGAAGTTTGAAAACATAAATCCAATTGAGGTTGATTGGCGAATAAAATTACATAACTGCCCTTAACCACTGAGAAGGGTTTTCTTAACAAAGGCAAATCAACGCCGACTAAGAAGCAAAACCTTAAATTACATTTATGCCCTCTCACCCCTAATTCTCCTCGCCAGCTGAATATCCTTGGGCATAATCGTCACCCTCTTAGCGTGAATGGCGCAGAGATTCGTATCCTCGAAGAGCGCAACCAAATAGGCCTCCGCCGCCTCTTGCAGGGCGGCGACGGCGGAGCTCTGAAACCTCAGATCGGTCTTGAAATCCTGGGCAATCTCCCTCACGAGCCTCTGAAAAGGAAGTTCCTTATCAGAAGCTCAGTGCTCTTCTGGTACTTTCGGATCTCGCGGAGCGCGACGGTTCCCGGCCGGAATCGGTGGGGCTTCTTCACTCCGCCGGTCGCCGGCGCGGATTTCCTGGCGGCTTTGGTGGCGAGCTGCTTGCGTGGAGCCTTGCCGCCGGTGGATTTCCTCGCCGTTTGCTTCGTGCGGGCCATGTGTATAGATTGATCTTCCGTGTGAGTGTTGTAGTTGGATTGGAAAAGCTTTGGTAGCGTCGTCTTCCTCGGGCGGCGGTGATTTATAATGCGAAGTGATGGAAGGTGAAAATTTTTGTGGCGGGAGAGTGAGAAAATCTGAGCCGTTCGATTGTTTTTTCGGAGAAGGGTGTAATTTACGGTTCTTGAGGGGGTTTCGATCGGATTGGTGACGTGGCAGGAGATTCGTTGTATTTGAAGAGATGATGTGAACCGTTCGATGATTGTCTATTGAACGGATGATTTCATTCTTTGGATAATCAACGGATTAATGAATTGCTACGCTTGCATGATGTTATTAAAAAAAAAATACCAAGATATATAATATAAACAAATTTCAACTAGGGGTGGCCGAACCGAGTACCGACAATTCGGTACAAATGGGGTTCTGTATTTGTTTTTTTTAAAAAAAAATTTCGATAATTCGGTTTGGTACGAATATACCAGTCCGGTATATCAAATCGAAACGAATTACCGTAATTTATATTTATTGTTCAAATTAAATAAAAATTAATATATATAATTTAATATGTTAACATTTAAAAATATTAATATATTTCATATGTTAAAATTCGGTTATACCTAATTTTTTAATTTTTTTTTAAATATTTCGGTTTAGAATAGTAGAAATTAGAATGGATTAGATATATACTGCACATTTCCACAAGGCTTTCAAATACATATATTAAACTATATGTAAATATAATCCATGAAGAGTCTTGTTCTTGACCAATGATTATATTTACAGGTAAAAGCCAAGCCAAGCCAGCCACTTCCTGATAAACTGATTAATCACATTAATATTTCTTCATCCATCTATGAGAGAAAACAGAGACCTAAAATAGATCTCAAATTTGATACCGATAGTTTTCCGACGACAAGCAGTTTGATCGATCGATCGGTTTAAGTCCAATTTCGCTTCGATCTAAGCTGAGTGAGTTTGTCCCTCCACAAAGCTGTCATAACCCCCGAGAGGTAATAACAAGTATTGCGCGTAAATATGAGGTCGTCTTTCGCTTTATTTTACGAATATAGAACAATTCGATTGTACAAACCTGCGTCGTGGTAACGCTCCTCGACGGCCGCGATTAGCATGTTCCTAACTAAATCGAACTCCTTCGCTTCCATGCATGGTTTCCCCATAGGTCTACATTCAAGAATTTTTTTTTTAAAAAAAATGGGTAAATTACGCTATTCTCGCATATGGTTATACTGAAATACATGATACTATACTAAGTTTTTTTTATTGCGCAAAATCTCCCTGTGATTTACTAAACTTAACATCGTACCCCCTGTGTTGTCTGAAACCTAGCATTATTCACCCCCAATTAGGGGATGTAATGAGGACTGCGTAATTAAAAAAAAAAAAACCTCTGTGCAATTTTCAAACCATAGGGATTTTGGTGCTTTTTTTTCTAAACCACATGGGATTTTTATGCTTTTTAGCAAAAAAAATAGAAATTTTAATTTCCCGAAAAGACGAGAAATGGTTCAATGAATAATACAGCCTCGTTTTAAATTTGCACCTATGGTCGTTTACCTGTCCAACTGAGTGGAAAGTACGCCGTTGCGCTTAGATTCTTTCATGGGCTCGACGATCCTAACGCCATCGTCGTACGCCAAGAATTTGTTGACTTGTATCGGCGCCTGCGTTTGCAAAAAAAGGATCGATTTTTTTTTAGTCTCCGTTGAGATGTATGTATCTTTGTATCTTAGGTTGTCGTGAATGCGCTTTTAAATGTTTACCTTGCAACTCACGGCGATGTTAATGGCGTCCGAGGGCCTAAGGTCGAAGATGATAGGCTCCGCTCCGTCGTCCGACTTTCCGAAAAAAAAAATTTGTTTAAAACTTGCGAGTAAAAAAATTAAAGAAACGTCGACGGTGGTAGAGAGATACCTTTACTAGGTGTAGCTCCGCAAAGTACGCCTCGTGCACTCTCTTTGTGATGCGCACGAGTTTCACCTATCGCGAAAAACGAACGAAGGTAATGACATATATCTATTTTATTATGTGAAGGGTGTTGGGTGCCAATAAATTGTCACATTTGGTCTGTAATTTATTGCAATTTAGTCCATCTATTTTTTATATAATTACTCATAATTTTCATATCAATTTTACACTTTTTTTTATTTGACATCCCTAACACTCTATTAGAAATAAAAAATAATAATTAAGAGCAATGTAAAATATAATTGTATTCTAAACCCACATAGAATGTGCCGAAAAGTACTAGTTTATATAAAACGTGTACCACAGAAACTCACCGTGTAGCCCATTTTCTCAATCATATCCTTCACCACTTGATACACCGTAGGCCGAGCCTGAGAGTCGTCGCAAAGTTTCTTTTTTCTTTTTTCTAACGATTCGAATATAACACGAAATATATTGAATAAAGAAGACGAAGCGCGACGTACGATTTGGACATTGCGCAGAGTGGCCATCAGCAATACGCTCGGCATCTCCACTGCTCAAAATAATCGAATATTGCAACTTTTTTTTCTCTCCGTAATAACAGGAAAATAAATACACTATAAAAAAAAAACGTCGCTTACGAACGATTATAGGTAAGAGAATTCCTGTCCCGTCTTCTATCTTCAGGACGATCGCAGGGTGAGGAGCGTAATTCGGTAGGCGACCGCCTCGGAGGTTATTATGAGCGCATCTCAGGTTATTACCGTCCCTCATTTTGATCACGAAGCCATCTTGTCCGCTTCTTACCTCAACTGTTCCATACGAAAAGGAAGCCAATTGTTAAAGACGGCTCTTTTTAGATGAACTCATTTACGTTTTTTGCTGGAAATGAAATATTATGCACTCAACTTTAAGCTTTTAGGTGAAATGGTCATTCGACATGGTATCAGAGCTCAAGCCGAGTGATAACATAATACTAGTATTTCGTGCGCAATCAAATGCGTATGCTTCAATATATAAATACGTTATGCTAATCTCAACTAAATATAGAGGGGTAATACAGTAATTAACTGAAGGTAGCGGGTGATTTTTTTAATTTTATTTTAATTTTGAATAAAAATAAATTGACAGACCAATTTTATTTATGGCTGATTATAGTAAAGCCTTGAAGCTTAATAAATAAATATCTCACATTAATTTTAACTAAAATAGAGGGGTAAAGTAGTAAAAGATGGATGGATTTATCTTAATATTTATTTTTAATAAAGCTTAATTGACATATCATTCGATGGTCTATACTCGCCCATCAACCTTAATATAATAGAATAGTATAGCCATGAAGTTAGCCTGGGCACGAGAGGACGTCAACCGTGTAATATGCGAGATTAAAATATGATTTGCTCCATATAATCTTAAACTTCTAGGTAAGATAGTCATTTAGCATGGTATCAGAGCCATGCATAGAGACCCTAAGTATAAATCCACACGATAACCCACCCAAATAAAATGAAAATTTCACGTCTAAGGCTAGATGAGACAGAAATCAGCCTATACGCATCTGCTGAAATAAATTAATAATGCCTTTGTTTCTAAAAAGTGATCGTTTAAGGAAAAATGCACACTTATTAAGAAATGAATGAAAATACATGTTATACCCTTATTAGTTGTGGTCCTATTTAATAGTTTTTTAATTTAAAGGAAGGGTAAATTTGGAAACATTTAATATTTTTTTGTTGGAAAAGTAAAACTTAAACGACTACTTTTTAATTACAAAAAAAATTGTAAAACGACTTTTACTAAAAAACGGAGTGAGTATAACATTAAAATATGATGCACTCCCTTAAAGTTTAAACTTCTAGGTTAAAACGATCGATCAGATCGTATCATCCTTACCGGCCTCAACCACGCTCGAGTCGACGTAATCGGAATCGTTGTCGTTCGAATTCCAAGCCATACGATCGTTGTCGTCCGACGACGAACTAAAGCTACACTTCACGCATAATTTCTTGACTGTTTTCGGGCGATTATCGTTAGTTTTCGCGCTTTTCCCGTGATGTTTACGCCTCCGAAAATCCCTTGTCTTCGATTTCGCTAGGACAACCTTCGGGAGATTCGGGGATTGGTAGTGAAATTCGACTTGCTTTGCCCCAAAAACGGGGCAAAAAGTGGGACTTTGAAGCAAAGCCATCTCAAATCTGTAAAAGAGAAGAACAGTATTAAGTGAATCTCTGATGAAAACTGATCGTAGACTGCAATAAGCTCTCAATACATAAAGTCAAACGCCACACACATGAAATTGATCTTTGAAACCAATCAAGAAAGAAGAACCCACGTCATTACAACAAGTAAAATGCGGCCAGTTGAAGAACTAATAGCATATCCCAGTCTATGAATTTGAGTTTACAAAAAAAGAAGAAGCTATTTTTAAAAAGTATGAAGTAAATCCACAAAAAGGGCTCCATGAAAACTGATCGTTGACTGAAATTAAGCTCTCAATCCGACGCTGAGTAGTTCTAAAGTCAAACGTTAAACATAGAAAAATCGAGCAGCAAAACAATTCAGAAAGAAGAACCCACATCATTATTACAACAAGTCAGATGAGGTCAATTGAATAAGTAAACTAATAGCATATCTCAGTCGATGAATTTGGGACGAAAAAGGAACTATCTTTAAGTAGGGATCGCACCTGAAGAAGGCTTGATTATTGATAGAAGCAAAACCCAGCGAATAGGAATGGAATAATAATTTCAGATATATCTGAAGCTAAAGAGTATCTGGTAAGTGATCGAAGGTTGAGTTGATATATAGTGACTTTCTCAAGAAAAGGATAAAATCAAAGTCAAGAGCCGACAAAAGAAACACTGTCAGGCCCAGAACTAAAAGGATAGATAAGAGAGAGGCTTCAACGGATGGTATATATAGTAAAATCTCTTCTTTTGAGTGACTAAATACACATGTATTTTTATGTAGTTATAGACAAAAGGAAAGTTTTTTTGTAATTATTTTGAATAGTAAATTGTTTGCTTGCGATAATTGAACTCTATCTTCTAAGGTAGTACAAACAAGGTTACAATAGAACTCTATCTTCTAAGGTAGTACAACAAGGTTACAATATATCTTTTCTGTAAATCCCATGGGACAAATTTGTCAATACGTCTCAAATTCATCAAGTTAAGAAAAACAACTGAACTGTTGCATCGAGTTAAAACACGTTACTTGGAAGCTGTTTAACATTGAAACAATGTTAGCTAGCACATGGACCAAATATCAGCATTTTGCAGCGACTTTTCATATATAATATAATCTCGATTTTTGATAGTCCTATTAGTTTTAAATATGAGTCATTTATCACGCTCACAACATATACTACCTTTCATCATCATATATCACTATTACCAGAAATCGATGAATAGCCCAAACTCAGGCACAATTTCCAACTTTTACCTGCCTAACTAATAAACAGCAAAGTGACTGATCTAATACGATTATCATAATTCATACCCCATTTGAATGTCACACATGTGAGATGGGTAGATATATATTAGCTCATAAAGCTATGGCAGTAGTTTTAAACATGAATGAAGTTAGAGATTTGCGCATACAACTAAACATCTCCCCGAGTTTTGGTAGCAGTTCATTACCACACAGCAAAAACACAGACCAAAGAGTACAAATCAACTCTACTAAATCAGTACCAAGAAACCTCAATGACACACGGTAGAAATGGCAAAGCTTATTGGTTTAGGATAGCAACGTCCAAGTAGTCACCTATCTGCATTTGAGAACGTTAATCTAAGTAGGAGAAAAGCTTATGATTATTGGGAACGTGGTTTTCTTTTTTTTTTTTATACCTGAAAGCTAAGTTCAGCCAAAGCTTTGCTTCCACTGTCTGGGCGCCTCGGGTTGGGGTAAGAAGAGGTTCTCCCCACCTTCAGGTAAGAGAAGAGAATAATCAGTAAGATTAGCCACTTAAACAGTGTATGAATATAACTACACACACATGAAAAGAGAGCAAGAGAGAGGGTGGGATAGAGAGAGAACCTCTCTGACGACAAAGCGACCACGTTTATCGGGATAGACAAAAGCAAAGGAAAGAGTAGCATCCCTTCTCCTTGCTTCAGGCGCGACCTCTTTGACCTGAAAATTTTATACTTGGTCAATGGGGTGAGTAACTCATTATAGTAACTCAAGTCTCTAATTGTTGGATGGTATCATTTTGTCATACCAGATCAGTTAATTCGCGTAATGTGGCATCCATCCATGTATAAATCTGGACCTCATCTTTTGGTTCCTTGCCTCTCACTGCAAATTCCCCATCCGTATGATGACCTCCGACCTGCAATTCAGAAAAGATCAAAGCTATAATAAAGTAAATTCCATGTCAAAAAATTCAACTGATGTCAACCATGAAGGACCTACCTTGGTAAAAACTCGAAGCAGCAACGGGCAAGTCTGAGAAAACCACACGAGAGCAAAATTATGCACCATAATAAAGAGGCGTATCATATGCTGCGATGCAATGATTCAATGGATGGGGTCGAGTAGAGAACAATGCAATTTAACATTCAACAACCACATATAAGAGCAATAATAATATCTAAAACCTTCTTTCTCTTTTGACCAAGATGGGGGATCCAAATTAGTTCTACGAAAAAAACAACTTTATTTTGTAAGTAGCAATCATACAAAGTATCAACATAATATCATGTATTTTTTGGAATAGTCTGACCGAAGAAATTCTTGTGCCCATTGAAACATTTCTTCGGTCAGACTCTAATCAGATTGAATCCACCATAACATCATTTTCTGCTAAGACGCTGATGCAATTTGAACTTCATGACTCGAAAAAAGAAGCAGGATAACTCCTCCTTCAAACATCATTTTTTCAAGCAGCTCGTAAAAAATTAAACCCTAATCACCAAGTTATTGTAAAATTAAAACGTGCTGAAAGTAAAGCACCTCGCAAAAACCCTAACAGGATTACCGTACGCGTCATACTAATAATAGGCATACAAAGACCAATCAAATACCTTCTCTCGATCAACCGGCGCCACGCGAGAGTCCCCGGACTTCGCCGAAGGAGGTGGCGGAGGTGGACCACGAGCCGCCGGCGGAATAGGTCGGCCTGGTCTTCGCTGAACTTCTGCCATTGCTATTTCTCGTTTCGAAAACGTGCGCGCAGCTAATGTTAACTTATTTGGGATTTTATAAAAAGCCCAATTACGTATTTCCACCTAAGCCCACGTTACAGCCCAATCGAAATATCATAAGGGGAAATAAATATTTGGGGATTTTACATAAAAATAATCATTAATATAAAAAATTAGCAAGTCAGATCATGTCATATGCAACCTGTCAGAATAAATTTTTGCACATTTGTACCTGCCCACCGCAAGGTACATCATATCACACAACCATATAGAAACGTATTGTGGTACGTAATACAGTTTAAAATGGTACCACCATATAGCTTGCCGCAAGGCACGTGTGGAACTTATATATGTATCATATATGGCTACCATATAGATGCATAACGTGGTACGCAATACACATATAAAAAGGTACGTCGAGACCGAGAAAATGGTACGCACAGTCGAACGGGTACTTATCTAAAACGTTTCGTGACATGGATACTGACTTGCAATTTTTTTATACAAATTGGGTATTTTCTATAGATTCACCTATATTTTGTTATTTTTCTTAAATGTTTTTTTTTTTACTATACTTAGTTCTACTACTTTGCTATAAATATTTTCACCATTTTAAAAGGTCTTGTTGGGGCGGACAATGAGGTTCATATTTGATTAAGTGAATCTGAGACAGACTCCATAAACGACGAATAAATGTCGAATGATAGATGTATTTCAGACTGAATATTAATTAAAATGTAGAAAATTCGGTGACGTTCCATGTTCTGTCAAAAAATATAGAAACATTAGCGTATTTATTACAATCAAAGGAAAAAGCTAGACAAAATATCATGGCTTTTGATTGATTTTTACTATATTGTGTGGTGGCTATATGATTCAAATGCTTCAATCTTCAACACACATTCAAGTGTTATATAGCCTTGAGATCTAAGCAATATCCATGCTTTAATAAAGAAAATTAGGCCGAACAAGCATTCCCACAAGGTCAGATATTGATCCATTGAAACAAAATAATATTATATGAAGTATTATTCTCACATTTAATTTTGTACTATCTTCGTGCTTTTAGCTTGCAACTTGAATTCACTTGACAGCTTGAGTATTTATTGCAAGAATAGAAGTAGAAGGAAAGAAATTAACATATAATTTGAAATCTATTAGCCCTTACATTTATGTTGACTTGATTTTCAATTCCCCATGATGGTTCCTTAAATTAGAAATCAATGCACGACGGCCAAACAGTTGAACTAAAACTGTATTTTTCGAATAAAGAACGAATTACCCAACTTTTCTTTGATAAAAATCTGATCTTTTACCTTATATAAAATTTATAATCTATTCAATCAAATTTACGTCAAAATCGTGGCACAATGTGATCAACTTCGTCACTCATCGATCCATACTTGGTTCATCGCTACTGACTACGACCCACATAACGAAAACCATCGTAGCCATTGAAAAGCATCTTTTTTCCCCACAAAAGGAAAATAAAAAATCGTAGCTTTATCCTTAGATCGACTGAGCCCTTGCGTGAAATTATATCACTTTCACTGTAGATCCTTTTCAGTGGAAAGCCCAAGCAAGGATTTTTAATTTTATCCAACTGCCAAAATCAACTGAAAGAACAAGGCGTTGAAGATGGTAATTTGATCGGGAGTTTCTGCGGCGAATGCGAAGATTATGAGGATTTTCTGTCTCCGAGTTGAGATTTGAGGCGTTTTACCGTTGTGGGTTTTCTCGCTGCAAAAAAAGTATGTGAAAATCGATTGCTTTCTTACAGTTTAAATGGGCTTTTGTAGATTTGTCTGTTTTGTTGATGAATTGTACAGTTGGGTGATCGAAAAATGGAATCTTCTATGTTGTTTATGCGGCGATCTGGGGAGTTTTTCCTTATTTGGGTTTCTAGAGATCTGTTAATGTTAGTTGAACATCGATTCTTCCTTATACTTCCCTTCTTTACACTTTCCTTTCTGGTCCCATTTTCTTGATGCCAAAGCTTCAATTTCTTCGTATGTACCTATGGAATTTAAGAAAATAAACTGTATGTGCAATTTCTCTTGCAATTTCTGTTGAAACCACTTTCCTTTATCCCCAATTTTTCCCATTACTATGATGCTTGAGACTCGTCGAAATCGCTATTCGCTAATAAAAGCTGTCTGGTCTTTCCTTACCGTCCGTTTTATATCTTAAACCACTTCTATGGCGCAGTTATTTTGGTTGATTTTCGAGTTCTTAAGCCATTCTTTATGAGCTGATTACTTCTAACGCCTTTTCTCGCAAAAAAAAAAAAAATTTTCTCATAGGACGATGGCAACGCCAGTCGAACCGCCAAACGGCGTAAGGTGCGAAGGAAAACACTACTTCTCCATGTGGCAAACCCTATTCGAAATCGACACAAAGTACGTCCCCATAAAGCCCATTGGTCGTGGGGCCTACGGAATAGTGTGTTCTTCGGTGAACAGAGAGACGAACGAAAAGGTTGCGATAAAGAAGATACACAACGCGTTCGAGAATCGTGTCGATGCCCTTAGGACTTTGAGGGAGATAAAGCTCCTTCGTCACTTAAGGCACGAGAACGTCATTTGCCTTAAGGACGTTATGCTTCCCATACACAAGGGAAGCTTCAATGACGTTTACTTGGTTTACGAGCTCATGGATACAGATTTGCACCAGATTATCAAGTCCTCTCAGGCTCTCACGAACGATCATTGCCAGTATTTCCTCTTTCAGGTGCGCCTTTTCTTTCTTCTATTTTTTTTTCTCGTTTTTTCGAAGGGCATAGCTTCACAAACATGTGTTCATTTGGGCTTGTGATTAGTAGGTTGGATTTTGTGCATCCTATACGTTGTAAGATATTGGCCTTGCTTTTTTTCTTTTTTTCTAACATGATCGACTGCTCTTTAAGATTGTCCATAGGAGTGTGGTTGGAGATGTTTTATTTTAATTTTATCTTTTTTTCGGATTGTTTTATTAGTTTGTGGATAAGTTAGGGGGAGTGGTGGCGGTTAATCTATAGGGCTGAAAACGAGCCGAGCTACTCGCGATCGGTCAAAGCTCGGCTCGAGCTCGGTCAACGTTGAGCTGGAGCCTCGACTTTTCACAATCGAGCCGAGCTCGAGCTTTTTGTATGTGTGCTCGATAGCTCGTCGAGCTTATCGAGCCCAATTTTCTTTATATATATATATATATGTGTTTTCTTATTATTATAATTAAATATAATACATTATATTTTTTTTATTACGAACCGAGCTTTTCGAGCCGAGCTCGAGCAGCTCGATGGTTTATCAAGCTGAGCTCAAGCCTCGACTTTTCAAGCTCAGTCGAGCTCAAGCCGAGGTCGGGCCCACTTATACTATACATAATCGAGCCGAGCTCGAGCCTGGCCATACACGGGCTCGGCTCGGCTTGTTTTCAGCCTTTTTCAGCACGTCTAACTTACAGATTGCAATTTAAGGACGCCACGTGTCGGAAACATAATTGCGTCCTTAAATTGCTTCAATCTAAAAGTTAGGGTCCTTAAAGTGCAACCAATTAAGTTGGGTGATTTTTAAACTGCCACGTATGATTTTTCCCCAAATAAGCAACTCCAGCACCACGTAGGATCCACGATTATGGCATGCATGTCGAATTAGGTCTACGACTCATTTGTCTTTAAAAACGCTTCCAGTTTTTGTAAAGTTAGCGTCCTTAAATTGCAACTCCTGACCTAAGTGTTCTGAAAGTTCCACCGTCACAACTTACAGGAAGAAAAAAAGTAGTTGGGGCATAGTTTGCCACCGAAAAACGGCATGGACATTTTCATCAAATCCATTTCTCACCGGAGTATCGATTTCTTTTTTTTTTTTCCGTTCGTCAAAACTTCCCCCGTAGTTTTTCCGACGCCTGTCCCTTATGATGCGTTTCGTATGCCGAATTCGATGCGGAGAAGAAAAGAAAAGCTGTGGTGGTACGCATGGAATCATTGTATCTTACGCTTTCCTTGTCGCACCACTACACTTTTCCTTTCTTTTCTACGTCGAAATCCGTAAATCACACGGAGCCTTATCACCATTCCCCTTTCAAAATTTTGACCGATTTCATCAAAAATCACAGCTACTGAGGGGCCTAAAGTACCTCCACTCGGTGAACATCCTCCACCGCGACCTGAAGCCCGGGAACCTCCTAATCAACGCCAACTGCGACCTCAAGATATGCGACTTCGGCCTCGCGCGGACCAACTCGAGCAAAGGCCAGTTCATGACCGAGTACGTCGTCACCCGATGGTACCGTGCGCCCGAGCTCCTCTTATGCTGCGACAACTACGGAACTTCCATCGACATATGGTCCGTGGGCTGCATATTCGCCGAGCTATTGGGCCGAAAGCCCATCTTTCCGGGAACCGAGTGCCTCAACCAGCTCAAGCTCATCATCAACGTGCTCGGGAGCCAGAGGGAGGAAGACATCGAGTTCATCGACAATCCAAAGGCGAGGAAGTACGTGAAGACTCTGCCTTTTTCTCACGGAACACAGTTCTCCCACCTTTATCCCCAGGCGCATCCCCTGGCAATTGATCTGCTGGCGAAGATGCTCGTCTTCGACCCGTCGAAGAGGATTACCGTCGACGAGGCGCTACAGCATCCTTACATGTCGCCACTTTACGACCCGCGGTGCGACCCGGTGGGTCGAGTCCCGATAAATCTCGATATCGATGACGAGGATTTGGGGGAGGAGACGATCAGGGAGATGATGTGGGGCGAGATTCTGGAGTTTCATCCGGAAGCTTCCGGAAGGAACGCGAGCGTCGTCGGCGGCGGCGTTTGATGTAATGAAGGGTTTGTTTTGTTGTCTGATGTTGGGACATTTTCTTGTTGATTATGGGTTTTTAATCATAGTTAATGGTTGGTAATAAGATCATGATGGGATTTAGTTGACAGTTTGAGGTTGCCACTAATTTGGTCTTGTGTTATGTTGCTTTTAGGTATTGCTGTTTTTCTGTATATAAGATGTTCTTGCTTGGATGTGATTGTGTGTTTATGTGACCTTTTTCTGTCTGTATTTTATTAAGTAGAGGTATAAAAGAAATATTGTTCGATTGTGAGCCTGTTTTTGTTTTGTCTCCACACTTCGACTAAGTTCATAGTGGAGCTTAAAAATTTCACTGTGGACGAGGACGAGTCCAGCTTTTAGTGGAACGAATCTCCCTAGCCTGTTTCTCCGTCTTACATGCATACAATGGTGATCAGGCAGTTTATTTAAATGTCGAACTCGTGATTTCACTTACGGTCCGTTTGGATTTCGGATTTCGATTTGAAATCTGGATTTCTCTCAAATCGTATGGAATTTAATTTCGATTTATTCCAAATCCGAATGTAGCTTAAATATTCATTACATGTCGGATTTCAAAATTCGATTACGAGAGGTCGGTTTCGCAATCCGAAGTAGATCTCGCTATAAGTTTTCGTAAATAATAATAATAATAACAACAATACTAATAATAATAATTATAATATAGCGAATAATAATAACAGTAATAACAACAATAATAACAACAACAAGAATAATAATTATTATTCTTGCAACAATAATAATAACAATAATTTTTGGTGGTCGAAGAGTCGCGCGCGCCGACTCGCGAGCTCGATGAGCTGAGCCGACTCGCGAGCTCCATCTTTAAATATTTCAAAATCCTATCATTTGCCGACAATGAATTTCATTTTGAAATTACGATTTTGAAACTCATAATTGCAAATTAAGCGATTTCGTTCAAATACGCGAATCCAAACGCACTCCGTTTTTAATCAGAATTGTGAGGAACTCAAGAGTGTGCTATTCTGTTGGACAGTCGCGTGGTAGCGTAACTATGTTCAGACTGAGGCGTAAAAATTTCCAATGTTAGCTTATAGGTCGAGTCCAGCTTGTGGTGGAACTCATCTCCCTAGCGTATTTCTCCGTCTTATATACAACGGTAATCAACTAGTTTATTTAAATTCCGAACTCATGACTTCACTTGGGTTCGTTTCCATCACTATTTGGAGGCATTCAATAGTTTAAATTTCAATGCGAGATTGAATCCAATCAGGAATTAATTTAACGAACCGACTAGATTTTCGTCTCATATTTTTTTTAGCTTTATGATTAGTTAGGAAAATGAAGTTTCTTGAATCCTATCTCATTATATTATCTTCGTCGTCAAACTTTCAGGCATTTGAGCTTAAAGTCATTCTATCTGCTTCCAGTTCAGTACTCACTTCTTCATCGTTAGTGTTCTCCTTCTTCGCTGTTTCTTCTTTCTTCGTGCCCCATATAACTCCGTACAACCCCAAGATTATCAAAACTGAGCCTAAAACTCTGCAATAACACAAAAACATAACTCGAAATTTCGGACAAAAGAATGAAGCGTTTGGTAATAAAAAGTCTGTCGGAAGAAAAAATTGAATATACTTACTTCCCAAGATACCATTTCTCCTCAAGAAAACCCCAACTAAGCACAGAAACAAACCTAAGAGGCAGTGGACCGAAAACTGCTACGTAAACTGGTCCTTTCTTGTTCACACACCATGATATGAGGCTACATGCCAGCGCAGAAGATATGATTCCCTGTAATAAATTTAATGATTATATGCTGCCCATATCATATACATTATATGTATGTTTATATACTTACGCTGTGGAGAACTGAAACAAGCCTGATTGGTTCGGCAAGAGACCATTCGTATTCAATACGGCTTACGCATAAGGCGACAACTGTGCATTGAATGCTTCCCATTAAAGAAATCAGTGCTTGGCTCGAGCATGGGCCTTCGTACACTCGGTTCAGTTTTGTCTGATGACCGTTAAAACGCACCTTACGAGTTTTGTCATTTCTTTTATTGGGGTGAACGTCGGTCTCAAGTATTTAGGATGCGGGTGCTTTTGGTCCTCTATGTTTCGGTATGACGCATTTAATTTTCACGCTTATGCATTTTGCGTCGTTTTAGTCTCTCAGCTGATTTAATCGTTAGTTTAGACGAAGTTGCGGGGGGACCAGCATATATTGAGGGCTGATTTTTTGTGGGACCAAAAGGACAATTCCGTTCAAACTGACAGTTAAAATAACTGTGAGGCCAGAACGACACAAAAGACGGTAATATTAGGATTAAAAGTGACATCTCCAAACATGGTGTCCAAAAACGCCCCAATCCCAAATAATGTAAACGAAAAAAAAGCGCTTTGTGCTTCACTTACCATGAAAATCAACCACAGCGAATAGGCGGGGGAGCTCACCATGACCAAAATGCAACCCAGTAATAAGTTATTGTGCTTATCGGAAGATTCGTTCTCCTCAATCCTATGCACGTATTTCCAATGAATCGGAGATGAGCCGAGGGCAAGTAAAGGCCCGTGGTAGAGGCTTAGTAGCAAAGCTCCACCGACGCATAGAGTCGTGCCCCATGCTTTCGCTAGGCCATCCTCCCTCCTCAGCGTGAGGCTCTCTAGTCTTTATATTGGCAAAAATGAGTAAATTCGAAAACTTATGAGGGATAAAACATTTTTAGTCCCCCACGTTTGGGGCATGGTGTTTCTGTTCCCCCATGTTCCATGGTGTCACTTTTAGTCCCAAATATTACGAATTTTAAACCATTTCTGTTCCCCCACGTTCCATGGTGTTAAATTTCGTCTATTAGCGATTGAGTTAATCGAGAGACCAAAACAGCCCATAATTCGTAACATTGGAACCAAAAGTGGCACCTCGGAACATGTAGGACCAGAAGCGCCCATGCCCCAAACATCGGATACTAAAAATGTCGTTTGCCCAACTTATGAACACCATAGATTATTTCATATTATTACAAATTGATTGAGTCTCTAGTAGGCTTGGCGATGACACGCAGGGATAACCTGTTTCGCGTAGCAATCCTCGCTACGAGGACCCGATACTATTAAATCGTATCAAAAATGCTCGCATAATATAGAAACTTTAATCTTTTTGTTTTTTAACGCCTCACTCTTCATCTTTTTATCATCGCAAAGCAAGAAGTAGACATATAATAATAAACACATGGGGACTATCTACAATGACTAGGTTCAGTGTGCGTCGTACCAGACATATACATGTGCTTTTTTTTATACTTACTACTTAAACTTCGATATTTAGTATTAATATAATTTAGCACAAGGGTACCTAAAGAGAATGGCCATGATAAGAGTGATTGCGGGACTTGTACTAAACAATGCAACTGCAATAGTTGGAGTTGCATACTTGAGCCCAACATAATATGTTATCTGCGTCAGTGATATGCTGCACAAATACAAAACTCAAACCTTTTAAGAAAAGCTTTTATTCGTGTGTAATAATGTCATCTACACGCTCACCCTAATATGGAGCATAAGGTGATTTGGACAAAGATTTTTCCAGTCATTCTTGGCCTTATTTTCCTGTAATGTAAGAAAACGACCCATTAAGAAAGAAACCCTTCGGCATATAGAAGCAAAATATATGTGAAGATATAAATGTGCCTAGGGGGGTTGAATTAGGCCTAGAAATTGTTTGGTTCTTTTCACAAATTCTACGTATAGTGACTTGGATATGCCTATTGATGCTTGTGACGTGTATGCCTGATATATCCTAGTTCGTCGGATGTGTTTCGGGTCTGTCTCACTGCGATAAAGAAATAACTGAAAAGTAAATGCGAGGCAGGATTTTTATAGAGGTTATATCCCCAACTGGGGTTTACTCCTCTCCTTGAGGTTTGCTCCCCAAGAGTTTAACCAATCACTTAATGCACCGTAGCTGGATACAAAACTGATTGGTTAGCCCAATACACAACCGAAACAAGTCGAACACTAGCCACTACTAGGTTACCACACGCCGAGTTTCGTTCATCGGAATCTCCTTGATCCCGACAGACACAGCTCGCTACCGAAGGGCCCCCGGAACTCGTCCTTCCCTTCACGTGTCCGTAAACGTCGACCTTGCCTCCTTGGTATTGCTCACGTACGAAGACAACACGTCCGAAGACAGAATATATGGAGGGGATGATGGAATATCAGATGAATGACTCGCTCAGTGATGGATATGCAGGTTAACGCTCAGGCAGGCAGAAAGCTATCGCAAGTGGGAGGCTCAAGAATCTCTCAGTATCTTTCTGCTCAAGTATCTTTCCTAGGCTTATATTCGCAAATTCTTAGTACTTCGAAAATTCTGAAGTGTGGCTCATATATAATCCTTTCAATCAGCACTTCACATAGAAAATCATATCATATAATAATCATCAAATCAAGCATAGTTTCCATGCAAATTTTCGAGTCAATCATACCATATAAATCATGCTTTTCAATAAATCATCACAACGGTCATAAGCACATTAAAGCATGATTATATTCCATATAAGGGCTCATTTAAGCATGACTATATTCCATATAAAGACTCAATTTCGTTCTCATGCATATTCAATCACTTCGCATATATTTACCATGTCAGGACTTTCCATAAGTGATTCCCTGCTATCTGTTTCTAGTGTAAATCAATCCAGATTAACTTTCCAAATATAGCACTCGAGATAGCATCCCAGCACATTTTCCATGTACAACTCACAGTATTAGATCAATATTTTTACCATGTTTAGCACACAAATCAGATCAGAGCATACTTCATTCGATTTATCATATCATGGCAGAACTTTTCTTATTTCAGAGATCACATCCGTTTATAGCACATACCATATAATATCATCTTATCCACTAAGTCAATCAAATCAAATCTTTCCTAAATATAATATTCCAATCAGCATAAGGAAAGATATTAATTCAATATTGCACATTAAATTCAGTGGAAAGCATACAAAGAATCGTATATGTGATTTTCGTCCAGGACTAAACAAGTATCAACTGATATATCACTTTCCATATATAAACAACATATTTTCCATATATAGCTCAGCAGGATATCTCACGCGTAATTTCCATATATAGCACAGAACGATATATCCTATCACATGGGCTGTCTATAACATGCGATCACATAGTCTCATCAACCAATCACAAAATCATATGCGAATCAAATATTCAACACTTAAATCAATTTATAATTGATAATCAATGCATAGTCGAATATTATCATGAACTTAGACGTTATCATAATCACAAATCGAATTGCTTAATTTATAGACCTAACGTCATTACAATTACATCGTTCATCAAAACTCTCTAACATGTATGGACCAAAAAGGTCAACATTCTCCCCCTTTTTGATGATGACATGTAATTGATGCAGCACAGAAGTATGTAAGAATATTCAATTTCGCAAGTCCTAGCGCATATGTCTAAGTGTTCCATAATTGCAAAACAGAGCTTATGATATTTCCTAATCACATATGATACATATTTGCCCCTGCCTAAGTGCAGTTATCTATATGACATGCACAGATATATCATGAATGAATTTGCTCCCCTGTCTAAGTGCGGATATATCATGTTGTATTCAAGGTTATATCATGAGTATAAAATTTTGAGATTTACCCGTGAGTGTGCTCCCCCTATCTAAGTGCGCATTTTCCAAGCATGATTCATGCAATCAGATAATCATCGCAGCAAGCACTTAGCACTTATCAAGAAATCTCATACAAGTCAATTTGCACAGTTAAGTATCAGAGTATGACTGTATCAGAGCATAAGATCAGATAACGCAGTATAAGATTAGCACAGATATATCTAGAGATCAGAACAAAATATTGAGCAACGCATAAAAACATCACATATATATAAAAAATGCAGCTATTCCATTTGTGAGTGCACATATTCCATTATCATTTATGCAGATATTCCATGTAAAAGCGTTCAAGCATCAGAGGAAACATATTAGTGAAGTTCAGAATTTTTACCAAATTACATTAGTTTGCACCCCTATCTAAATGAGGTTATTCCAACTTTCCAGAGCATAAATTCAAAGTTCCACATAGAGCATATGTAGATATCATATAGGCAAAAGTCAGAATGCACACACAATGAAGTTCCCCTTGTATATGTGCAGATATTTTCATGCAAATTCAGTCAGCACACATAGGCACTAAGATATATCTAGGCGCATAAAGAAATTATTCATGCAAATTCAGTCGGCACACAATATCGTCAAGATATCATAGGCGCATAAAAGGAATATCGCACGCACATCATTACGAATATCTGAGACTGTTCTTATAGGCGCATACATTTTCATTAATTACTCAAACTTCTCCCCCTTCAGCATCAAAAAGGGGTATACTAAGTCTTTAAGGCTGAAAACTTAGCGCAAAATAACTAAGAAGAATGAGAATGACGGAAGGAATAACTTATTAGAAAACGTTCTGAAGGTTGGAATCACTATTAGATCTAGCAGATATCACAGATTTGTTCAGCTCCCTGTCATCTTATCAGAATTCTTAAAAGCTGGGGTATAACTTAGATGATTTTCAAGAAGAGAAACTATGAAATCCGAATTCTGAGGTAAGGAAGGAAGAGTATCGAGTGATCTCGTTCAAAAATGGGCAATTATCCAAGAGTTATAGTTTTCCAAAAATGAGATAGGATTAACTCGGCTTAAATAGGACCAAGAAGACTTGGTTTCCAAACAGAATTTGAATTCAAAACAAGGTGAACAGCCGGTCAGAGATTGCAGACTGATCTGATGTTATATCATTTTAAATAAGGAAAATATTATCAAAGGCTGAATAAGAGATTTTGGATTCTGAATTTCCTAAAATAACTTATCAGCTGAACGGAGATCTCAAGGTAGAATAATTACGAGTTTCTTTCTAATATAATCACACTTTAATATAAGGTCTAAATGATCGGAAATCCTAAAATAATCTGGATAGCTAAGAGATGATCTTAGAAATGGATAACAATGAATTTCTTCCTAAAACAACGCGATCACACTTAAGGATAAGATCTGAAATTCCTTAAGTAATCTAGGGGCTGAAAGGAGTATATCAGAGTAGGATTATTGGGAATTTCTTTCTAAAATAACATAATCAAAGTTCTAAGGATTGTCAGAAATATCAGACTGATTGGACGGGATCTCATAATAGTGGAAGAATTTGACTGAGCTGAGTGGGAAGGGTTTTTGAAATATCCTAGTTTCCTTAAATAACTGAGCAGGCTGGAATGATATCTACGAATTTCTTCCTAGAATAACTTAATCTTATTCAAGGCGTAGATCCAGAAGATCGGGTATTCCCAAAATAATCTAGATAGCTGAAGGAATGTCTCGGAATTGGATAACTACGAAATTCTTCCTAAAATACGAAGATCACACAAGGAAAAAATCTATAAGATCCACGGGAATATTTCAAGGGCTGAATGAATGTCTTAAGATAGGATAACTACAAATTTCTACCTAAAATAGAATAAGCTAGAGTAAATGATAGAATTAGGCAGATTTACTAACCTTATTTCGATAATTCCCAATCGATCGCAGAATCTTGCCTCAATTAGGGGTTTCGTGAAGATATCAGCAAGCTGATCATTTGTTCTTACGAATTCCACACTGATATTCCCCTTCTGAACATGGTCTCGTATAAAATGGTGTTTGACCTCAATATGCTTAGTACGAGAGTGATGCACGGGATTCTTAGTAATACTAATGGCGCTAGTGCTATCACACATAATGGGAATTTTGTCATAACCTAACCCAAAATCACTAAGGGTTTGTTTCATCCAAAGAACTTGTTGACAACAATTTTCTAAGGCCATATATTCAGCTTCGGTTGTGGAGAGGGCGACAGCATTTTGCTTTCTACTAGACCAAGTTTCCAAGGAATTTCCAAGTAATTGGCAAGTTCCACCGGTACTTTTTCTATCTTCCCTACAGCCGGCATAGTCGGCGTCGGAATATCCCATTAATGGAAAATCATCCGTATAGGAGTACCACAGACCAAAATTGACAGTACCCTTGATAAATCTAAGTATCCGCTTGACTGCGGTTAAGTGAGATTCCCTTGGGTCAGACTGATATCTCGAACACATACCAACAGCAAACATGATATCAGGGCGACTAGCAGTTAAGTAAAGAAGGCTTCCGATCATACCTCGATATTGTGTTTGATCAACAGGTGTGCCTGATTCATCAGTGTCTATTTTGGTGGTCTGATGCATAGGGGTGGAAATCGCTTTGGAATCACTCATCCCGAATTTAGTCAGCAATTCCCTGCTGTATTTCGTCTGGGATACGAAGGTTCCATTGTCAAGCTGCTTTATTTGCAACCCGAGGAAGTAGTTCAGCTCACCCATTAAGCTCATCTCAATTTCCTTCTATATAGACTTAGAAAATTCCTCGCAGAGAAGGATATTAGTACTTCCAAATATGATAGTATCAACGTAAATTTGGACCAGCATCATGTGATCACCTTCATACTTAATAAACAGTGTGTTAACAATAGTTCCAGTCGAAAATCCTATGTCAATCAGAAACTTACTTAGCCTTTCATACCATGCCATAGGAGCCTGCTTTAAACCATATAATGCTTTATTTAATTTAAAAACATGATTTGGAAAATCTTCCCTATCAAAGCCAGGTGGTTGTTCTACCTAAACCTCCTCATTTTAACCATTTAAAAATGCACTTTTTACGTCCATTTGAAAAAGTTTAAAACGTTTAAAACATGCATATGCAAGTAAGACACGTATAGACTCTAATCTAGCTACCGGAGCAAAAGTTTCATCGAAATCAATACATTCCTCCTGGGAATAACCTTTTGCAACTAACCTCGCTTTGTTTCTTGTGACATTACCGTGTTCGTCGAGTTTGTTACGGAAGACCCATTTGGTTCCTATGATGGATTTATCATCTGGTCTTTTTACGAGTGTCCACACTTCGTTCTTTTCGAACTGAGATAACTCATCTTCCATGGTAGAGACCCACGATATATTTTCTAGAGCTTCATGGACTGTCTTTGGTTCCATCATTGAGAGCAGCACATCATGAGATTCCTCCGTATCTTGGTTTCGTGCAGTTGCTCGAATTTTGATTCCAGATCTGATATTTCCTATTACTTGATCTGTTGGATGACTGGAAGCATGTTTCCATTTTCTAGGTTGCAACTCCCTAGCTTGTGGTTCCACTGTTTCAACATTTTCATCTTTTGGAATATCTTCCTCACTGTTTTTAATATCCTGCAACTCTGCACAAGGTAAATCTATACCTCCTCATCAGTAGCATCTGCGTTAGGCATCTCATCAAAAGTAACATGTATGGATTCCTGAAAAGTCAGCTTTCTTTTATTGTAAACACGATATGCCTTAGACTTAAGACTGTAACCAAGGAATATCCCTTCATCAACCTTAGAGTCAAATTTTCCTCTCTTATCTCTATCGTTCAAGATAAAACATTTACATCCGAACACATGAAAGTAACCTATATTTGGAGTTCTACCATGCCAGATTTCATAAGAAGTCTTCTTTAATATCGGCCTAAGGAAGACACAGTTAGACACATAACAAGCTGTACTAACGGCTTCCGCCCAGAACTGTTTAGGAATATCATACTCATGTAATATAGATCTAGCCATTTCCTGTAATACCCTGTTTTTACGCTCAACTACACCGTTCTGTTGGGGGTTATAGGAGCAGAGAAATTATGACTATATCCATATTGATCACAGAATGATGCAAATGACTTACTATCAAATTCCAAACCGTTATCGCTGCGTATCCTACATAGATTTATTCCTTTTTCATTCTCAAGTCTCTTGACTAATGATGCAAAGCTATCTAATGCCTCGTTCTTATGAGCAAGGAATATCACCCATGTATAACTGGAATAGTCATCAACAATGACAAAGGCATATCTTTTACCTCGCAGTGACATCGTTTGAACGGGACCAAAAAGGTCGAGATGCAGTAATTCCAGTGGTCTGGATGTGGATATCATATTCTTTGCTTTGAACGATGTCTTTGTCTGCTTGCCCATTTGGCACGCCTTGCATGGTTTGTCCTTGACGAACTTTATGTCAGGAACACCTCGTACCAGTGCATTACTCATCAGGTGAGACAGTAGTTCCATATTGGCATGTCCCAAGCGTCTGTGCCATAACCAGGTGTTATCCTGTGTCACTGCTAAACACTTGACATTCTGGTCAGTAATATCATCCAGAGTAATACAATAAATATTTCTATCCCTAGATGCACTAAACAATACCTTATTTTCATTTCTAACAACGCACTTATCATTTTCAAACGTGACCGTATGACCTTTATCACATAGTTGACTAATACTAATGAGATTATGTTCTAGATTCTTAACTAACCATACGTCATCTATAGTAGCATGTAAAGTGTTACCGACAGTTCCAACTCCTATAACCTTAGCTTATGTGTTGTTGGCATAGGAGACGTATCCTCCATCATACGCTTTCACCGACACAAACTTACGGATATCACCTGTCATATGGTGGGAACACCCACTGTCGAGGTACCATTTGTTCTTCTTACTGGATTTTCTTCTTTGTACCTGCATGATCAGTTCTTTCCTGAGGTGCCCAATTTTGATTGGGTCCTAAACGGTTAGCAGCAAAATAATTCCTGTTAACACGTGGTATATCATGTATCACAGGCTGTGATCTCTCAAACACAGGCTGGCCGGAGTTAGAGACTTCAGGAACTTTCTTAGGTCTCCAGACATATCTAAATTTATTAGCTTTCTTCAAGAAATAATGGTTAGCATAATGACCAAGACGACCGCATGAAAAACAATTTAGGTTTCCTAACATTTTGTGGAGGTGCAACGTGTTCATGTGTCGTGGAATATTCTATTCCTATTTTTCCGGTATGTGTAGGAATACTAAGTAACATATCAAGATTTTGTTGTCCTTCAAGAAGTCTAACATTAGTACGAGATTTTTCTTCTAAGAAATCCTTAAGAGCAGATATGTCTCTAGATATATTCTTTTGCTTCCTAAGCTTCTCGCAATTACACAAAGCTTTCTCTTTCTTAAGAGTTTCTAGCTCGGCTCTCAGACGCTCATTTTCTAGATCCGTTTGATGCTTCTCTCTAGCTACTTCGTCTCGCTGCCTAATTAGACCCTTTACTTGTGAATTGAGTGACTTAATCCTTCTTTCTACATTTTGAATTATTTCGAACATCTTTTCTTTTTCATCTACTTCAAGGACTGAGGAAGCGTTATCATGAGATTCATCTTGCCTAGCATATAATTCATTCAGAAATAATATTTTCTTAATAGTGGATGAATCCGATACCTGATCATCATTAGCGGCCATGTAGGCGAGATTTTCCTCCTCTTCGCTTCCGACCTCTTCCCAGTTTGTGACCATGGCCTTCTACTTCTTTATATTTTTGTCACCATTTTCCATCGGGCAGTTTGAGGCAAAGTGGCCTGGCTTGTTGCACTTGAAGCATTTCTGCACATTTGCCGGATGACGATATTCCCTTATTCCTAGGCTGGAACTTGGAGTTTCCCTTGAATTTTCTTCTTAGTCGAACTTGTCAAATTTCCTGGTTAGCATGGCAATCTGCTCTAGCAGGTCTTCCTCAGTTTCTTCTTCTTCGCCCTCAGAATCGTTGTCTTGTTCAGTGTTGAAGGCGATGTGTGGTTGGTTTCGGACTGGTGGTTTTTCTTTGATGGAGATCTGAGTCATCTCGTAGGTGGTCAGAGATCCGATCAGTTCTGACACTGAAAGTTCATCCAAGTCTTTTGCTTCGTAGATGGCAGTAACTTTGGAATTCCATTCTCTAGGAAGAGATCTCAGGATTTTTCGCACCTTCTCACCATCTTCTATTTTCTTTCCCAACGAGAACATTTGATTAATGATGTTCATGAATCTGGCATACATGTGGCTTATGTTCTCGTTGTCCTCCATCTTGAACAGCTCGTATTGGTGAGTCAAGAGGGCTATCCTTTCTTGCACTACTCGAGTGGTTCCTTCATGTGTGACTTGAAGCATGTCCCACATATTTTTGGCAGATTTGCATCTTGTAAGCGCGCAAGCTGTCATGTTCTTTGCTTTGGCATTTAGGGAGATTCCTCGCTTGTCTGCTACATTGTAATCAGGGCCTTTCTTTGGAGTTCCATCTTCGTTTTTGGGAATGTAAAGTCCTGTCGCGATGATATCACACAGGTCGTAGTCTGTAGCAATCAGGAATTCCTTCATGCGATTTTTCCATATGGCGTAGTTTGTCCCGTCGAAGAGTGGTGGCCTGGAATGAGATTGTCCCTTTGCAAAAACATCAAAACTCGAAGAAGCCATTAGATCTTTAATTCCGGCTTGTTAGGCCCGTCGTTTGAGTAACCCGCTCTGATACCAAATGAAGATATAAATGTGCCTAAGAGGGGGGGGGGGGTGAATTCGACCTGTAGAAATTTTTGCTTCTTTTCACAAATTCTAAGTGCAGTAACTTCGATATGCCTATTGATGCTTGTGACGTGTATGTCTGATATATCCTTGTTCGTCGGATGTGTTTCGGGTCTGTCTCAATGCGATAAAGAAATAACTGAAAAGTAAATGCGAGACAGGATTTTTATATAGGTTATATCCCCAACTGGAGTTTACTCCTCTCTTTGGGGTTTGCTCCCCAAGAGTTGAACCAATCACTATAATGCACCGTAGCTGGATACAAAACTGATTGGTTAGCCCAATGCACAACCGAAACAAGTCGAACACTAGCCACTACTAGGTTACCACACGCCGAGTTTCGTTCCTCGGAATCTCCTTGATCCCGACAGACACAGCTCGCTACCGAAGGGCCCCCGGAACTCGTCCTTCTCTTCACATGTGCGTAAACGTCGACCTTGCCTCCTTGGCATTGCTCACGTCCGAAGACAACACGTCCGAAGACAGAATATATGGAGGGGATGATGGAATATCAGATGAATCACTCGCTCAGTGATGGATATGCAGGTTAACGCTCAGGCAGGCAGAAAGCTATCGCAAGTGGGAGGCTCAAGAATCTCTCAGTATCTTTCTGCTCAAGTATCTTTCGTAGGCTCATATTCGCAAATTCTTAGTACTTCGAAAATTCTGAACGTGGCTCATATATAATCCTTTTCAATCAGCACTTCACATAGAAAATCATATCATATAATAATCACCAACTCAAGCATAGTTTCCATTCAAATTTTCGAGTCAATCATACCATATAAATCATGCTTTTCAATAAATCATCACAACGGTCATAAGCACATTAAAGCATGATTATATTCCATATAAGGGCTCATTTAAGCATGAATATATTCCATATAAAGACTCAATTTCGTTCTCATGCATATTCAATCACTTCGCATATATTTACCATGTCAGGACTTTCCATAAGTGATTCCCTGCTATCTGTTTCTAGTGTAAATCAATCCAGTTTCCAAATATAGCACTCGAGATAGCATCCCAGCACATTTTCCATGTACAGCTCACAGTATTAGATCAATATTTTTACCATGTTTAGCACACAAATCAGATCAGAGCATACTTCATTCGATTTATCATATCATGGCAGAACTTTTCTTATTTCAGAGATCACATCCGTTTATAGCACATACCATATAATATCATCTTATCCACTAAGTCAATCAAATCAAATCTTTCCTAAATATAATATTCCAATCAGCATAAGGAAAGATATTAATTCAATATTGCACATTAAATTCAGTGGAAAGCATACAAAGAATCGTATATGTGATTTTCGTCCAGGACTAAACAAGTATCAACTGATATATCACTTTCCATATATAAACAACATATTTTCCATATATAGCTCAGCAGGATATCTCACGCGTAATTTCCATATATAGCACAGAACGATATATCCTATCACATGGGCTGTCTATAACATGCGATCACATAGTCTCATCAACCAATCACAAAATCATATGCGAATCAAATATTCAACACTTAAATCAATTTATAATTGATAATCAATGCATAGTCGAATATTATCATGAACTTAGACGTTATCATAATCACATACCGAATTGCTTAATTTATAGACCTAACGTCATTACAATTACATCGTTCATCAAAACTCTCTAACATGTATGGACAAAAAAGGTCAACAATATGTGCATACCTTTCCATGAAATAAGCAAAAGGTATTAATGTGGTCATTGCAAATATCTGCCTATAAGCAACATGGACCAAAGGGTTCATCCCAGAATCCATTGCAAGCTTCGATAGGATGTCCATGGCTGCATAGCCTATTTGCACGATAATCATACTTAACAAAGGCATTAGTGCATCTCCATCCATGTTCTATGTGTTCTTCAGACAGTTCTCAGTGTTCTTGGTACATAAGAAAACAAAGAGTAAGGTGACAGTGATTATATCAACACCACTTAGTCGTTATGGATGCACATCACTTAATAGTTATTTCAATGTCCTTTTCTTGCCCAACCTTAGTGTACGTACGTGTACTTTGAAGGACGATTGTGATTTATGTGTCTTAATTATACGATCTGTTTTTCTTTTGGCCTTTTTACGTGTTGCTTTGTCAAAGATGTTTCTTCTCTATTGGTTGGTTGGTTCAGTTGACTATTAGCCACGTTGTAGCATTTTTCATAATTAGCTGCGTTTGGGGGAAAACGAAAGGATATACGATACATATGTGATATGTGGCTCTCCCAATCAAAGAAAATTTTTTATGTGTAATTCGTGGAATTTATAGTGATAGATTGCGTATTACAAAGTTTTGGGGCGTGCATAAGGTGCTCGTTTGCGAGGGATGTAAAAAGGACGTAAGAGGGACGTAAACGAAGAGGCACAAAGATGTACGTGGTTCGAATCCTTTCGAATTCTACGTCCACAGGCGCTGCGGAACTTCACTATATTTGAATAAATTACACAATCAACTAACTTTACTTTCGCTTCCTAAATATAAAGATTTAAAAGGGACTGTTTGATATGTTAAAAGAGAGAAAATATGAAGTATATTTCGTATTTGGAATCATGATCCTCGAGAAAAATGGCCAAGTGCCCTTTTATAGAAACTCCTCGCCGCCCTTGTAAGTAATATCCCAAGATTCCGGGGACGTGACTGGTGAAGTACGATGAACAGTAGAAAAGCTGCCACTGAATGACTTCTCTGCAATAGTCACAGTCTGGAATAGTGACACTGCCCTACCAGAACTCAACACGCGTTTCTCCTGCAACAGCCCTTTTTCTTTGACAGTCTTTTCGTATGAGGCGTACTGAAGAAGCTTCCTCCGTATGGGGTGTTCTCCGAGGTCCCTTAAGGTCTTTACTTCTATTATCTTTACCAAGTGCCTAACTTCGGGCCCATTGGGCCTTTTTTACTTAATTTTTTTCGGCCCATCCGGTTTTAGTCCATATGAGTATGATCTTCGATGATTTGCCGCCTTTTAGCTAATAGACTGTAAACCACGTGTACACTTTTCCCTATGCACTGTAGAAGAGGTAGTAATCACTTTATATTAAGACAATAGTTGCATTTACTCCGTCGTGAAAATTAAGACATGCTAGTGTCTTATATTCAACATAAAAAGGTAAGTGTTAATTTCGTTCATTCAATGCTTTTTACTCCGTCGTGAAAATTAATACATGGTATATATTTTAGCCGGATTTTTTAAGTAAATAGCCCTTGAGCTGGTCATCTTTTAAAAAATAGCACCCAAAATCGGACTTTACCTTTCTACCCTTACTAACTCTGCTCTAAAGACTATTTTGCCCTTATTTAATGTCAATCAACAACCTCAACAACACTTAACGATGAAATTAATTAAAGGGTTTACATGTTACACTGTAGCGAATATAAAACATCAGACCCGTTATAGAAGAGTGGGGTAAAAGTAAAAAAAACAACCACTTTCACTTCGAGTAAAAAAAGCAAGCGTGTCTCCCGCCCCTGCACTGCAAATCGTCTCCACTTTCACTTCCAGTAAAAGAACAAGCGTGTGCTCTCCCGCCCCTGCACTGCAAATCGTCGTCTTCTCTGCAAATCGACTCATTCGACAATGACATTCAACGCGAACGTGGAGGTATGTGTTCTACTCTTCGTCTTCTTCAATTTAACGCGAGAGGGGATCTGGGAACGACCCATCGAACCCTAATTTGGTGCGGACCCGTGCTTGCAAGCATAGGACAGAGCTTGGTAGCATAGGACTCGCGCTTGCAAGCATAGGACCTGTGCTTGCAAGCGTAGGACCCGTGCTTGCAAGCGTAGGACCCGTGCTTGCAAGCGTAGGACCCGTGCTTGCAAGCATAGGACATGGGTCACGCGCGCGCAAGTTCGGGGGACCCGCGCGTTATAATCAGGGGACCCGCGCGCTATGCCCAGGGGACCCGCGCTTATACGCACGGTTCCCCTGCTTAAACGCTCGGGTCCTCTTACCTTAACGGGCGGGTCCTGTGCCACTGCGCGTGCGCAAGCGGGGGACCCGCGCGTTATAAGCAGGTGACCCGCGCGCTATGCCCAGGAGACCCGCGCTTATACGCAGGGGACCCGCGCTTATACGCACGGTTCCCCTGCTTAAACGCTCGGGTCCTCTTACCTTAACGGGCTTGTCCTGTTCCACTGCGCGTGCGCAAGTTCGGGGGACCCGCGCATTATAAGCAGGGGACCCGCGCATTATAAGCAGGGGACCCGCGCTTATACGCAGGGGACCCTTGCTGGGACCGCGCCGATGCGCAGGGGTCTCATGCGCGTCCGTGCTTGAATCTCAGCATATGCGATGCGGTCCCCTGCGCATCTATGCATAAGGGTTTTCTGTTTTAACTATTTCATACCACGTAATTTAGCTAAAATGTGTTTTACGCATAAATTAGGTTGTGATGCAGAAGCAGTTCGACACAGTGGACGAAGTTCCCCGTTCGAGTGTAAAAATGAGCTCGTTATACGCGGATGCCAGCGAGCTGATAAGACAATGTCTGAACCACCACGACTGGGAGATTTTTAGGAACGAGAGTCCGTTCGGCCGCCTTGTTATGGCTGAGCCTGATTTTAACCTCTCGGGCCAGTTGCTGTGGTACCTCATCCAGAACCAGACGATGCTGCACAACCGGGAAGAGTTGTGGATGATTTTTGGCGGAAAACCACTCCGATTTTCAAAGTCGGATTATTGCCTAATCACCGGGCTGAAGTTCGCAACCGAGCTACCGCCGGTAAACGGCGGCTCACAATTCACTGCAAGACATTTTGGCAACAGCTCAAAAGTCCGCATGTCGCACGTCAAGCGTGTGTTGGAGGAGTTGTCTGGCGACGAGGACGATGTCGACTTCGAGAAGCTGAAGTTGGCGGACGTGTACTTCGCCACTGCCGTGTTGATGCCTCGACCGTCGAAGAAGGACACCATCGTCAGTAGGACGGTCCTTAGTCTCGTCGAAGATTGATTTGCATTCTCCCAGTACCCTTGGGGCACCGTGGCTTTCCGTGAGGTGATACGAAGTGTTAAGGTAAATCTACGGGAGAGGCCACGGGACTGGCTGATCAGTGGGTTCGTACAACCACTTCAGGTGAATTATAACTAAGCTTCTTGCATACCATGTTTTGAGGGACGTTTGTAAGATTTTTTGCGTTATTTGTATTCAGATACTAGCATACGAGTGCATGCCGGGGGTTGCAGAGAAGTTTGCGGTTCGCAACGAAGAAGATTTCACGCCACGCATGCTCAGGTGGGCCACGAAGAATTGGGGTCGCAAAGCATGCCCGACTCTTAGGACGGTCGCAGATGCCGTCAACGGCGATTTTGTACGAGGGTTGTTAGTGCCGTCAGCGGAAGAGTTGGAGGCGGCGTACTTTAGGGACAGCGTTTTCGACGTTGGGGCGGCACACACATATTCGACCGTGTGACGGGCCTACTGACGCGGGGAGTGGAGGTTAGGTGTTCCCCTGTCCACCGCGATCGTGGCGACGACGATCATTTAGCGATCGTACCTGTTGAAGATTTTCCCACACCTGTGGAGGTGGTTGAGGCGGGAGACGTTGGTGCTTCGTCGAGTGCCCGAGGAGTTCGAAGAAGAGGCAAAGCGCCTGTAGAATTTGTTGATCTAAGTGATGAGGATTCTGGCTCAGATAGAAATGAGAAGTGGAGCAAGAAGTACCTCGGGCGAGTGGACTTCTCCGGGCGTGAGCTGATTCATGAACACGATCGCGTGCTCATTGACATGTACCTTCAAGCGGCAAGATTTAGGTAACTGTTTACTTTCGACGTCAATCTCAGTTATCGTACCTGAACACATAATAATTTTTCTTTTTATGCAGTGATAACGTTTGGTCATCTGACATGTGCGACGTGGATGCCCAAGGCTTCTACATGTTGCTCTTCCATGATATGCTCAAGTCCAATTGTCTTGACGCATATCTAGATTGCTTGAGGCGAATCTATGCGGACAATGACAATTATCCTCGCGTCTTCGTCTTTCCAAGTTACGTGCAAGACGAGCACTTTAGGAAGGCGCAGAAGTTGAATAGGAAGGCGAAAGTACGGGTGGATGATATGGAGAGCTTCGTGAATGGATTGTCGAGAAGCAGTCGGAGCTGGTTGGAGCGTCTCACGGAGGATGAATTGCTACGATGCAAGTACATCATCTCTCCTGTTTGCGCACGGGCCCACTGGGCAGTGCTTATTTTTGACGCGTCAACGCAAACCTTCGTCCTTCACGATTCATTGGGCGCGCATGGTGTGCAATTCGCCGGGAGAGTGTTCGTAAGTAGCTGAAATCCGTTTGCCTATCATTTTTATTTATTTAGTAACATGTTACACGTTTGCTATATTTTGCAGGCGGAGTTTCTTTCTGCATATTGGCGTTTCAAGTTCGACATCGTCACAAAGCCGAAGTTGAATAATAAAATGAATCGCCAGCAGAAGGCTTGCAGCTTGGATTGCGGGGTTCATGCGGCGTTGACGGTGGAGACGGTTATGGTTGACACGCCCGAGTTTGATGAATATCAAAGGCAGATTGATATTTCAGCGTATCGAGCCACTATGGCTGCACGGATATTGCGTGACCCGCATAGCTGTATGAATTGATTTGTTTGGCTGAGTTTGGAAGTGTTAATTGTAAGTGGCTTTGTAGGTTTATTGGACTTGGTGTAGTTGAAGGGTTTATGGATGTTAGTTTGTAGGTTTATTTGACTAAAATTTTTTGATATTATTGAATGAATTGATTCTCTGTATGAAACGAAAGTACGTGATGCGACGATTTGACTTGTTACTGAGGAAAATATTTTGACCAAATACTCAGTAATTGTTCAATTATTGGTACGACTAAAGCGAACGTGAGAAACCCTAAATAATCAGGGGACCCGTTCATATACATATACGGGACGCGACCCATCAGCGCCAATGCAATAAGCGCGGGTCCCCTGATTTTACGTGCGGGTCCCCTGATTTTACGTGCAGGTCCCATGATTTCAAGTTATGGTCCCTTTAGCACGTATCCCACCATATGACTTGATAAAACTTTTTCCATTGTTGAATAATTGATTCTCTGTATGAAACGAAAGTACGTGATGCGACGATTTGACTTGTTACTGAGGAAAATATTTTGACCAAATACTCAGTAATTGTTCAATTATTGGTACGACTAAAGCGAACGTGAGAAACCCTAAATAATCAGGGGACCCGTTCATATACATATACGGGACGCGTCCCATCAGCGCCAATGCAATAAGCGCGGGTCCCCTGATTTTACGTGCGGGTCCCCTGATTTTACGTGCAGGTCCCATAATTTCAAGTTATGGTTCCTTTAGCACGTATCCCACCATATGACTTGATAAAACTTTTTCCATTGTTGAATAATTGATTCTCTGTATGAAACGAAAGTACGTGATGCGACGATTTGACTTGTTACTGAGGAAAATATTTTGACCAAATACTCAGTACTTGTTCAATTATTGGTACGACTAAAGCGAACGTGAGAAACCCTAAATAATCAGGGGACCCGTTCATATTCATATACGGGACGCGTCCCATCAGCGCCAATGCAATAAGCGCGGGTCCCCTGATTTTACGTGCGGGTCCCCTGATTTTACGTGCAGGTCCCATGATTTTCAAGTTATGGTCCCTTTAGCACGTATCCCACCATATGACTTGATAAACCTTTAAAATAATGCACGACCATTTTTGGTACAGAAAGCATACATTCCACCATTTTTGGTACAGAAAGCATACATTCCACCATCGTCATTCTCTTTTGGTGATAATCATGACGATCACCAGCATTGTTTTTCAAGTCGATGGTCACTGGGTAATTCGCGAGGACAATACGTCGAACTGGGTTCCCGATCCAACTTGCCGTTGGCAATCAATCTTGGTCGACGACGGTTCATGCACGTTAGTGGATCTCACTAACGAGATATTGAATGCATTGTCGTTACGCAACGACAATACCAAACTACGGATAAGCTACATGCCTTGCATAGACTACAATTATGTGCGCCCCATCTACATCGAGAACGATTACGGCGTACGTGCGTACCTTGGAAGTGGTTGCCCACGATCAAGACCACCTCTTCACGTGGAACTTCAATTATCCGTCATTGCGTCACCGCCACATCAACCTCATGATAATGATTTCTCCGGTTTCGACGTCGGCCTTATAGCGCATTGCGATACAAACGCCGAAATCCAACCATTTGAGGGTTTTCCCAGCACATCTTACAACCCTCCTTACCAAAGTAATGAAAGCAGTGGCTATGTAGGCGATTACTCCGGAATGTGCAGCCAAGGAGATGATAATGAGAACGAGCAAGTCGGACGGGACGACGAAAATGAGAACGAGGAAGGTGCCTTAATGCATGATGATGATGATGATGACGATGATGATGACGATTTTGACGACACAACTGATGTGGCCGACGATGGTACCTATTCGTTTACGGATGGTTCGACCCTATATGTTGGTCAAGAATTCCGTAGCAAGAAAGAATTGAAGGACGAAATCACTAAAATCGCTGTCGCTGCATGCTTCGAACTCCAAGTGGATCGGTCAAACCCTGTACGTAGTGAAATGTGCGAAGGAGAACTGCGAATGGCGAATACGAGGTGCACAGGACAAGGACTCCCCCTTTTTCTCAATCCGAAAGTACGTCAACACGCACACGTGCAGCGTGTCTCATCGACGCCGTAGACATCGCCAGGGAAGTTCGTCGCTCGTATCGAGCACGTTGTTGGAAAATTTCAGGGCTCCTAAAGACATCCCCGCTCCCAGTTCCATACAGTCGATGATGCAGAGCAGGGGAGTAGAAGTTTCATACTACAAGGCTTGGAGAGGAAAACAAATTGCGACCGACGAACTAGTTGGTAACAGGGACGCTTGCTACGGTTTATTGCCGTCTTACTTAGATGCGGTGAGGCAAGCCAACGAGGGCAGTATCACTGATTGGGAGATGGACGAAGACAATCGGTTCAAGTACATGTTCTTGGCATACGGTGCATGCGTCAGAGGCTATACGTTCATGAGGAAAGTCGTTTCTATCGACGCCACTTTTTTGAAGGGGAAGTATAAGGGACTCATGATGATTGCCACTGCGCAAGACGGCGATTTCCATCAATCCTTTAGCATGGGGTATTGCCGACGGGTCGGAGGGATTCGACCCATGGACGTGGTTTCTGTCGAGATTAAGACGTTTTGTTGCGGATGGCGACGATCTCGTAATAATTTCTGATCGGAACCCTGGAATAAAGAATGCAGTTCCGGCCGTTTTCCCGAACGCGTTTCATGGTTTCTGTGCGTGGCACCTTCAACAAAACGTGAAGACGAAAATGAAGAAGAAAGGTGCTTGCCCGATTTTTTGGCGTGTCGCTACTGCCTACACAAAGAGTGAGTCCGACAGTCATTTTAAGCAGCTTTCACCAAAATATGCAGACGTGGCTAAATATCTTGACGAAGCCCCAAGGGAAACGTGGACGCGAGCATATTGCCCTAGATCAAGATACAACATAATGACGACCAATGGATCCGAGTCTATAAATGCAGCTCTACGTAAGGACAGAGAGCTTCCAATTATTGGACTGTTGGGCTCGATTCAACGACTAACATCATCATGGTTCAGTAAGCATCGGCGAACTGCCGAAGCTTCAATCTCCGCGAACATGACTAGCTTTACGCCGAAGGTGGAGTCGATCATACGAGAGAATCTCACCGAGGCGCAAAAATTTCATGCGTCGGAAGTCGGGCATCTAACATATAACGTGTACGGGCAGCATGTGAACGAGGTGGTAGATTTGGGGCTGCGCACATGCACGTGCATGATGTTTGACATCGATCGTATCCCATGTCCACATGCGATTGCAGCTTGTGGTTCTGCCCAAGTGCCGGTGTATTCATTAGTGCACGATTATTATAGCTTGGAGATCTGGAAGTTGGCATACGAAGGAACTATACGTCCGGTAACGGACCGCATTGAAAGTAGTATGGACATGTTGCCGCCTCGTGTTGGTTCACAACGCGGACGACCCCAGAAAAATCGGTTTCCTTCGGTGGGTGAATTTTTTAGGAGATAACGTTGTAATATGTGTGTATCGTCGTATTCAGAGTGGCTTATACGTTGCCATTTGTGTTATGTTATGTAAGGTTGTGTTACGTGCGTCTGCATGAATATTGAGGTAGAAAACCCTTATGCACAAATGCGCAGCTTCCCACTGCGCATATTTGTGGTTCCCGCCGGGTCCCCTTCACATAACGTAAGGTCCCCTGCCTTTAGCGTTTGGGCCGTGCGAACTTCTAATCCCCTGCCCATAACGTATGGTCCCCTGCCTTTAACGTAAGGTCCCCTGCCTTTAACGTAAGGTCCCCTGCCTTTAACGCCGGGTCCCCTGCCTTTAACGTAAGGTCCTATGCCTTGTTGGGAAAGGGACCCGCGCGTAAAGAGCAGGGGACCTGCGCGTTATGAGCAGCGTCCCCGCACTTATATTCAGGGGATCCACACATTAGGGTTGGACAAGTTCGCTTAGTAAGTGGGTCCAATAATTATTTAATTATTGATGAAAAGTGACATGTCAGAGCAGTGCTTCATTTATTGGTGAAAAGTGACATGTCAGAGCAGTGTCATTATACGGTATGTATAGGACAAATGACTTGACATTTGATCCCCGATTTGGGGCTTTTGTCCCCTGCGAAAATGTAATATTATTAAATCCTTAATAAGATAATAATTAATAAAAAATTAAGTGCGTGATTAACAAAATTGGAAAAAATAACAACTAGATTAACAATATCTGACTCCAAGTTTGAAATCCAAAAAATATATATTTCAACAAGTATTTCAAGTTGAACGATCTCTGACGCGAATATAGTAAGAGAGCGCACCCAGAAAACATACTCGTGTTTGTGATTTCTGTAGGATGTAACAATCTTATAGACTTAACGTAATTCTTGTGTTTTTATCCATTCTTTCTGTTCTCTGCTATTGTATGATGACTTTATATTGTATTCTACGATAAACAAAGTATAAATACGCACAATTAATCGCTTACTTCCATGAATTAACATTGCAAAAATCGCACATGAACACATCGGACCCACATGTTATGGACAGGGGACCCAATCGTCAAAACAGGGTTCCCGCGCATATTGCATAGGACCCATACTGAGATAACTGGGTCGTCATTGGTCCCGTCAAAATTATGCGCATGTTAAGGTCGGGTCCCGTCCGGTCCCGTCAAATTGTTGCGCAATATAATCAGGGGACCCGCGCGTAAAGAGCAGGGGACCTGCGCGTTATGAGCAGCGTCCCCGCACTGATATTCAGGGGACCCGCGCAGGCAACGTGCGTAGCAAACAGCCGAAAAGGTAAAATCATAACAACCAAGTGAAATTATGTCAAATCACTTAAAATTCAGTTATTTATATGTCAAATCACACATCAGTCTCACTGAAAAAAAGTTGGAAACGATAGAAAAACTCAATCTTTCACAATTCTAAATCCTAAATAGCTATCCAACAAACGATAAGTTAATATGAAACAAGTAAAACTAAAATTCAACAGAGAAATTCTACAACACATGAAATTTATACTCAACACAGGAAATTTTAGTCAACAACAAAATTACTAAAAACTGTCCCAATCATTATTAAAAATAGAGCCTGCGAGGTATTTTCTAAACTCCTTCATATGAGTTTGATTGAGGCGGGAGACGTCGTCCTTCTTCATCATAAGCGACATTGCGGCACGCAACATCGCCACGCCATCTTCTCCCCTGAAAAGCATATCCAACACGACACTAATTTTTAAAGACGAAGACAAAGTAATAAAACGCAACATTCATCAAAACTTACTGATTTTGTTTTCGGAAGTCGCGACGCCAAGTAGCCGGCCAGCTCTTGCCCTTGTTAGGCATGCGTTTTATCAGCTCCAGATCCTTGAAAATCGCCGGGATTACGATCTTAAGTTTGTTGACGTCATCGGCGATATAGCGCCAGTCGAAGCCAGGAGGCGCATTGGAGTCGTAAATCTCGAACACCCTTTCCCGCACATCAACAACGACCAACACCCATCGGCCTGACGTACGCATGGGGATGGCAACTTTGGCCGCTAGATCCCACGACCTGCACTTCCAATCTTCATCTTCCCCCCTCGCGAACGGGATCAATCTCTTGAAGCCTTTCCCAGACGGCTTCCCGAGGAAATTTAGCACCCCTCGCTCGTCGACGAGCGTCTTAAACCTACAGGGCATGTACGCGACTTTGGTCGCAACCGATTTGCTAAATTTCTGCATGTAATCGATCCCAGCGAGGCATTCATCGACGTGCTGCAATACAATATAGACTGTTTTTCAACACATTCAAGTAAGGTGACGAAAGGTATTTGGTAAATTTATATACGTACCATCTCATCGAGTGGAAAACCCTCAGTCGCCAGGTTCAGGAGCCATCTAGGGTCGTGTTCTTGTAGATTCCCTTGGACCTTCATGCCGGTAATCTGCATGATCGTTAAAAGCTGACTTTGGACTTTTGGCCACATGTTATTGGCCTTGAATTGGATATGCCGCTGGAACGCCGTAAGCTTCGGAGCTTTGACCGTATTCGTCGATGGGAAATCGGTGAACGGCGTCGTGTACCAAGATGGCTTCTTCGTCCGCTCAGGGGTCTTCTCTCTGACGACGCCTTTTCCTTTGTCGGCCGCTTGGACAGAAACCGAGGCTTCGGCGTGCGTCTCCAACTGAGGGACGTCCTGTAGCAGCTCGGCATGCGTCTCGAATTGAGCGTGGTCGTCTGGAGGCTCGTCCATGGTCTCGAACTGAGCGTGTTCCTCTGGAGCCTCTACGTCCGTCGCGACCTCGTCGTCCGTCGCGACCACCTCTTCTCTTCTCTCTGCGTCTTCGCCGGTCCAAACCGGTTGGACATAGTATTTCCAACGGGAGTCTGCCCATTCCGACGGACTGTGACCGTCCCATGCATCCAGACTCGGAATATAGCCATCCGGTCCCATGTACGATGTCCTCCTCCATCTCTCGTCGTAATCTATACAAGAAAATTCGAAAATAACTATATATTATTTTTCACGTCCTTAAGTATAAAAACTTACGAATATCCGGCGATATAACGACCGATCCACGCCCAATATCGGGCGGTGTAGCGACCGATTCACGCCCAATCTCGGGCGGTGTAGCGATCGATCCACGCCCAATATCGGGCGGTGTAGCGACCGACGATCCACGCCCAAACTCGGTCTGTGGAGCGTGTGATCCACCACCAAACTCGCTTAGATCGACATCTACATCGTAAATGGTAAATGATAAGTAATCTACACAACTAATTAAAAAACTAAGTATAAATAAAAAGCTTACTATAACGAGCTTCGGTAGGCGTAGTGCGAGACCCGCGATAAAATCTGCTCGCCAAACCCTGAACCGAGTTCCCCAACTCCCTCAGGCTGTCATCCCACCTCCTCTCATTCGTCGACCACCGTCGACCCTCTTCTTCTTGAAACTGATGCAATCTCGTGCCAAGCTGGTCGAATCGCCCAAACAACGTGGTGAAGTTATGGTCCATACGACTTTGCCATTCATCGAAGCGTGGACCCTAGGCGAAACCCGGACCAGTTGATGGACCCGTCTCCGGAGCTGCATGAAAGCCGTGCTCGTGCGGATGTTCGGGGATGTTGCCGTGATGCAACATCATATCGCTGTCGCGACGGCCACTGCCCTCGATTTGGGCTATGGTCTCAGGCACGAAATTCTGCCGGCTAGAACCCGAACCGCGATGGCGGTGGCCGCGGGAACACGTAACGTCCACTCCCTGCAGGAGTAGGTCCGTGACACGATCGAATAGTTCGTGTGGGGCCCCAACATCGAAAACGCTGTCCCTAAAGTACGGTCCCTCCAGCTCGAAGGCTGACGGCACTATCAATCCTTGTACATGGGACCTGTCAGCGTGTGATGCGACGGACTTAAAAGTCGGGCATCCCTTGCGACTCCAATTTCTCGTCACCACCTGAGCATGCGTGGCGTGTAATCTTCTTCTTTGCGATCCGCCAACTCGTCTGCAACGCCCGGTATGCACTCGTATGCCATTATATGAATTCATAACGCAAATAATATTAGCAATCATGTCAAAACAAGGTATAGCAAAACTTAATTATAAATCACCTGAAGTGGCTGCACGAACCCACTTATCAGCCAATCCCGTTTGATCTCAACTAGATTTCTTTTAACGGAGCGTATGACATCCCTGAAAGCCACGCTGCCCCAAGGATACTGTGAGAAAGCAAACAGGTCTTCAGCGAGATGGAGGACTCAAGGACTCACGACGGTGTCCTTCTTTGACTTTCGGGCCAACAACACCGCGGTGGCGAAGTAGACGTTCGCCAACTTCAGCTTCTCGTCGTCCCTACGTTCTTCATCGCCAGACAAACCCTCCAACGCAATCTTGACGTGAGACAAGCGAATTTGGGCTCTACCGCCAAAATGCCTCCTCGCGAATGCTTCGTCTTCGTTCACCGCCGGTATCGCGGCTTCGAACTTGAGCCCGGTGATTAGGCAGTAATCCGATTTTGAAAATCGGAGTGGCCTATTGCCAATAACCATCCAGAGCTCTTCACGGTTGTGCATCGTGGTCTGCCTTGCGATGAGGTACCACAACAACTGAAGCGAAAGCTTAAAATCCGGCTCGGCCATAACAAGGCGGCCGAACGGACTCGAGGCATAAAAAAACTGAAACTCATCCTGGTTAAGACACCGTCTTATCAACTCGCTGGCGTCGCTGTATAACGAGCTCACCGCAGGACGGCAATCAGGAACTTCGTCCACTGTGTCGAACTGCTTCTTCATCACAACCTAATTTATACGTAAAACACATTGTAGCCAATTACTTGGTATGAATATTGACAGGGGACCTGTGTGAATTTACACGAAACCTGTGCGAATTTTAACGGGACCCGCCCACAAGATGATGGTCCAGACATGGGTCCCCTGCGAATAAGCGTGGGTCCCCTGCTTATAACACAGGGGTCCCCTACTCGTAGCGCACGGGTCCCGTGTTGTTCTTCGCAGGCGCAAGGTCACGGGACCCACGCTACGCAGTGGACCCGTGCTGTGACCATCATCGGGACCATCATCTTATGGGCGGGTGCCGTGAAAATAGGCACTACTTCTAAGCAAGGTCCTATGCTTGCAATCACGGTCCTATGCTTGCAATCACGGTCCTATGCTTGCAAGCACGGGTCCGATTTTGAAAATTAGGGTTCGATCCGTTAAATTGAAGACGAAGAGTAGAACAAATACCTTCACTCTCTGGGTGTTCCCGCTGATTGCCATTGTAGATTGAGGTTCGGATTTGGGTTTTACTTGCAGAGAAACGATTTGCAAAACGTTTGGTGTGCATGAGAAAAGACAATTGAATTGAATTGAAAGTTAAAGTGGTGGTTGCTTTTTTACTTTTACTGTTATATCACGGGTCCGTTGTTTGCCAATCGCTACAGTAAAACTTGTAAATTCTTTTATACCCCTTTATGTTTATTACATAACTAATATAATTAAATACAGCTATCTATATATTTTTAAACCTAATTATATATTATAAAATATAGTTCATTCAATTTAAAATACAATTAAAATATATATCAGGTTCATAATATATAATGCTTCAAATTAAACATAAATACTTAGATTCACGTACAATACAATAGCATAAAATTATTAAATAATTTACTATTCTACCCTTCTCGCCCTTCTCCAACCGGAGCTTGGTCGACATCCTCCTTCACGGCGTCGTTTCGGACAACCTCGATCCAACCTGGGCCTACCATCACTTCGCTCTCAGCCTCGTCGTCTTCGTTTCGGACAGCCTCGGGTGCTTGTCCTTCGATTACTTCGCTCATACCATCGCAGATGCCGTCGCCGTCGAGTTCGATAGGAGGGTCGTCGCCGTTTAAGAATCTGTCGATCTCAAACACGATGAACAATCTCCTTTGGGAGAGGTCGACGCCGAGGTCGGCCTCTAGACGGCGGCGGACGGCGTCGACCGTGGTAGTCCGGGGGTCCGAGTTACGGACGATTTCCTGGAGGCGGGCGACGATTTGGACGTCCGTCAGCATTCTTGGTCGATTTGTTTCTGGGATTATTAAAAATGTTATTTTCGGATGATGTATGTTTTTATAATGTAGACATAATTAATTGAAGCCCTACAGCTTGCAAAACCGTAAGACCTTTCGAAAACCCTAACATATATCACGGGACCCAGGCTCTAGTTCGCGGGACCCAAGCTCTAATGCGCGGGACCAAAGCTCTTGTGCACGGGACCCAAGATCTAGTGTATGGGGGCATGGGACCTATCAATAAGAAGCGATTATGCGCGGGTCCCCTGTTTTTGCGCGCAGGTCCCCTGAATTTATGTGCAGGTCCCAAGATCTAATGCGCCGGCACTAATGTGCGGGAACCATGCACTGATGGTATAGAGCTCCCATGAATTTATGCGCGGGTCCAATGAATTTATGCGCGGGTCCCATGAATTTATGTGCGGGTCCCGTATATTTATGTGCGGGACTCATGCTTCTATCAGGGTCCCGTGATCTAACGCGCGGGTTGCCTACTTTCAAGCAGGGTCCCCTGACCAACTGGACGTTTTAAAAAGCGAAAATTGAACATGTTCGGCAGTCCAAACCGGAATTTCGAAGCTGGGAGAACCCATTTACTTCGAAGCAGCGTTTAGGACTGAGAGTTACAAATTTAGATGGTTATATTCAAAATACGACCAGGAAATATACTTACATACAGTGAGGCGTCAGGTTCCAATTCTTTCACTGAGGACTTTCGAGTGTTCCTTCGCCTGTGAAGAAGCTGATATGAAGTCGGGTCGACTGCCTTGCAGAAGCAGAAGAAATTGTAGGTGATTTCTCTTAAGGACGAGGACGAAGAAGAAGAAGAATAATTGGGTGAGGTGGAATGAATGCTTTCTGCTGCAAAATGGACGTGCAGCTTTTAATTCATTTCAGGCGTTGTATTTTATTTTTCTTTTTCTTTTGTTAATAATAAGGGATTACGAGAAGATGATTAAGTGTTAATTAAAAATAGTGCTATTGACCAAAAAAAAAAGTCAAGACTGCTATTTTTTTAAACTTGACCGCGTCAAAGGCTATTTTTTAAAAAGACCCTATTTTAGCCCTTGCTTGGTTGGATGGTTTAAGAGTTTTAAAGCCGAGTTTAATAGATATTAATATGCTTGGTTCTTAGGTATATATAAACTAGGGGTTTATATAAAATACCTTTAAACCCACAACAAAGGGTTTAAATAAACTCACCCTTGAAGTGGGTTATTGAAAACCCATCAATTGATTTACGCTATTATCCCTCAGATACACGATCTGCGAAAATTTTTTCAACATCTCCGTTTTTTTTCCTGCCCTCTATCAGACGAATTAGAATTGCAGCAATCAAATCAGTCAACCTCCACTTTCTCAATCTTTTACAATTGCTTTTCCTTTAATTATTTTGTTTAAATTGGCTGTCATATCTATGTTCACGCAAAAGCAATTCCCTTTTTCAGTTATTTTGTTTAAATTGGCTCTCATTCATCTGTGATTGGTTTATGCCTTTACCGGCAACCTTCTTTTGGTTTTTCCTATGATGTATTATGATGGTAATAGCTATGCTTGACACTTGTGATGATGGTAATAGCTATGCTTGACACTTGTGATGATGTATGGCGTTTTTTCCTTCAAAATATCATTTTTTAAAGCTTGACCCATTTAATGGTTGTTAGTATTAAATCTTTTCGTACTGTAATGTAGTACAACTGAGGGTAAAAACGTACTTTTATCGCGTATCCATTTATTAAACCTATGTTCATCCGAACATATACACAACATTTAAACCCACCAACCAAACGCACATTTTATTTATACCCATTGGTTTGTTTTATTTAAACCCTTACTTATTTAAACCCTGCTAAATATAAACCTATCAACCAAACGATGACTTAGTGTCTTATATTCAACATAAAAAGGTAAGTTTTAACTTCGTTCATTAAATGCTTTTTAAAACCCTAACACTACCAAAACGTTGTCCCTTCATAGACGGAAAATCCACGGCGAGGATTTAGACAGCATCTCGAGCATTTTCACGTCAATTGTTTCAAGTATACAAAACGGACAACCGTGACAGAATGATTTTTCACGTCAATATATATATCGAATCGACAACAAATAATCTTCAAATTCTTGGGTTGCTCCAAATTTGGGCTTCTTCGTAACTGTTGTTTCTAAGTTAGCATATCCTTCGTCTTCCTTAATGCGCCGTTTGGATTCCGGATTTCGATCGGATTTCGTCCAAATCGTCCGTTTGGCAATCGCACCGATTTGGATTTCGATTTCGCCCAAATCCGAGGGGAAATCCAAACTCCTATAATTCGTTGGATTTGAAGTTCTGTGTCAAATAGTCCGTTTTCGAAATCCAAAGCTAGCACATAACGAGTTTTTCGTAACTGATAATAACAATATTAATAATAATAATAATAATAATAGTATAACCATAATAGTATAACAATGATAAACAATAATGAAAAAAATCTACTACTAATAATAATAACAATAATAATAATAGTAGCAATAATAATTAGGATGTGGACGGTGAGTCGAGCCGCAAGCTCGATGAGCCGAGTCGGCTCGTCATGGATTCGGAGACGGCTCGAGCTCGACGAGTTCGCGGCTGGCTCGAGCTCGTCACGGGTTCGCGGCCGGCTCGAGCTCACTCGTGGGCACTCGAAAGCTCGCAAGTCGTCTCACGAGCTTGTTTTTTATATATATTATTCATGATTTTTATTTTATTATATTTTGAACTTTTTAAAAATTATTTTAGAAAAAGTAAAAAATCGAGTTCGAGCTTCACGAGTTCGTCGAGCTCTATTTTGAAATCCGAATTCGAAATCCTAGTGTTGCCGAACGGTGAATTTGGATGTTAAATTATGATTTCGAAATTCATAATTTAAAATCAAGCGATTTTGTTCAAATACGCGAATCCAAACGCACTCTAAGGTCATCTTGAACTGTATTGTCAGCCATCATCTCTAACTTGACGCCCCATATACTCCATATAACCCCAACAGTATCAGTACTAAACCTACCACTCTGCGGTAAATATATGTTTCAAATAACTCAAGAAAGCAAACATGTTAGGGCAAAAAAAAAAGATTTTGAGAAATCAGCTGCTTTTATTGAGTGAAGTTTTGTTTTTGATTGATTATTATTCCAAGAATTTGGATCTTGTAGTGAATCAAATAAAAAACCAGACGAAAACGAAAAATCAGCAAATGCACAGATCTACTCAGAAACTCACGCTACGAAAAGATACGAAGGGTCAAAGATCGCTAGTCGAAGTCTGAAATCTGATAGTTATAATATGCTTCAGCTGCAACTGTAACGAACTGCATTAGATGCTTGTACCAAAGGCTGTATGAAGTGTACTGCGCTTCCTCCATTTTACTTAATAAAGTGCTGAACGCTTCTATTAGTGAACGTGCAACTTTTAACTTGAGCCATTAGATCTAAAATTGCTTGATCGATCTGCTAAAAATCCCAACTAACATTTTAACTGTTAGCTTGCTTCAGCAGTATTAATTGAGCCGTCACTGCACAAACCTGAACCCATCTCCCTTTAACTCAGTTTTCGTCCGGTTCTTTCAGCTTCGATAATCGGAGCTTCGGCTCACAAATCTCAACAATCTCCACCTTGAGCCCATAACTCTCAATTCCTCTACATATTCGCACTTTTACAGTCCAGACGAGTCCTCATATCTTGCTTGAAACTCATACCAGAATCAGCCTTTTTCCAGACTCTATTTCAGCTTCTAAGTATTTCATGAAACCACAACCAAGGCTCAACCTTGATTCAATACTCCGTGCTCTGTTGATCATCCAACAAGCAGCTTCGAGCCTCAAAAGTAACCTTGTCAACTCCAAGAGAGATTAAAATCTCCGACTTAGAGCTAACTTGGTACTTCGAGGTCTCAACCTTCATCTCTGGAGAACCCTTTTCATTCCCAGCTTCATGAACCTCCATACAGGTGCATTTGCAGCCATTTTCATCAAGCTTCTTGGTCTTCCTTCGAGACACAACATCAGCCAATCCCAGTGATTCCTCAGAGACTGTCAGTTTCTAGCAGCTCTTTTCAGGTGTTTGAGCCTCACCATCTTCACTTCCAGCCACTCTGGATGCTAACCTGAACAAGGCATGTGAATACTTCTTCTCCTTGGTGGATTCGTGACTCCATCTTTATCAGATTGCTCATTTTCAGATTCTGTTTCAGCAGACTCATATTTCTATAAATTCTGGAATTTCAGACTTGAGAAAAGGTTTTGCACTTGCTTTCTCCACCTCGAGATGACGTCTCTTCGTTTTCTCTGGAACCATGTTCAAGCCACCACATACCTTAGTTGTCCTAGGCTTGTATTTCTTCACATGGCATCCATCCATTACATAGATACCATTCCTACGAAACCCTCTTAGAACAAGCTACCCTGTTTTTGAAGAGTTTACCATCTGCAGTTTGGATAGAATATCCCTCTTTGTCCAATGTCTTATAGAAATGAGATTCCTACTTATCTCGGGCATATACTTGACATTCTTGAGAAGGAGCTTAGAATGACCTTCGAGCGAAAAAGGAGCGAAACGAGGCAAAACGGCACAAAAAGGACGGAAACATGCATATGTCACGGCCGTGACATATCGCGCACGAGGCCGTGACAAGAAATAGGCCGAAACCAAAGACACTGGTCAACGTCACGGCCGTGACGTGTCGCGCAACAGGCCGTGACTCGAGGCAGAGACCGTCTTAGAGGTCCTCACGGCCGTGACACTTATTACATTAGGCCGTGACGTCGAGCAGTTAGCGAGGAGTTCCATAATAGAAGACGTCACGGCCGTGACATGGCAATGCACTAGGCCGTGACAATGGACAGAGAGTTGAAGCGAAGTTCGTCACGGCCGTGATCCTTCAAGCACTTGACCGTGACACGTAGAAGAAAGCAGCGGAGCAAGTCGACGATGGACACGGCCGCGACAGCCCATGTCCCACGCCGTGATAGTTACGAAAATCCGTATAAAAGCCCAAATTCGACTCAGAAAGAAAGGAGACTGATAAACGTATTTTAATACATTTATTATTGTATTTATTTGGGTTACAATAGGATATTTTTGGTCATTCCATGCATCTCTTTGCTCTATAATATTGTATGACCGTTGAACGGTTATCGAGCGAAGAGGAACGAAAACGAGGCAAAAACGACGCAAAAAAGAGCGAGAATGAATCCGCCAGTGAATCCCCACGGCCGTGAACATCTTGCAAGAGGCCGTGAACGTCAACAGAAAAAGGAATTACAAGTACTGTAGGTTGTCACGGCCGCGACGCCTCATGTAAGAGGCCGTGACATTGGCAGAAGCTTAGATAATAGACACTGTTCCTCGTCATGGCCGTGACACCTTATGCGAGAAGCCGTGAACGACGACAGAGAGTTGGAGAAGGTGAATTCACGGCCGTGACTCAACATGCAATTGGCCGTGACTCTCGACAGAAACTAAGCAACGCAACACTGCCCATTGTCACGGCCGTGACTTTGGATGCAAGAGGTCGTGACTCTCTCCAGAAAGTCAATATTTAGGGTTTAAGCCGCAGTCACGGCCGTGAATCCTTATGCAAGAGGCCGTGAAGGGTTTAAGAAAGACGAAAAGTCAGCCTAATTTCATCTGTCACGGCCGTGAAGGCCCGTTAAGTGGCCGTGAACGTGCCAAATTTCAGGGTTTTGGCCCAAATTCGAAGCATAAAAAGGGAGTTCTTCTCAGAACTCAAGGGATAACCCCATAGAGACGAAAACTTAGAGAAAAGGAGAAGAGGAAGAACACTAGAAGCAGCCCCTCGATTTAGAGAAGCTCAAGGGACGATCCGACAACGCAGTCACGCTCATACGATCGAGGAACGAGAGTTCCACCTCAGAACCGCCATACTCACTTATTAGGGGAGATTTTATGGGTTCTCTATCCTCGTTTCATTTGAATCTCGTTGTTGTTTTGCTTAAGATGAGTAGCTAGATCTCTTCTGTGTTCGGGAATAGATGAACGTTGGTTCATTTCGTAGTTAAGGCGTAGGATAATCGTGAACACGTGTATTCGACTATTTATTATTCTATGATATTGTTTATTTGCCTCAATATGTCTATGTTGACGTGAATATGTGGTACATCGTTTAGGGCGACAGCTAAATAACGATTAGGCCATTCATAGACGTTAGGATTCGAGTATAGGGCGAAACCAAATACTCGATCCTCGTCGTTTGGTAGTTAATGATCTTAGATTCCCACGAACACGTAGGAAAGATATTCACGTAGGAACGATATTCACGTAGGAGCGACAGCAAATCCGTGAGTGGGTAGATAGTTACCGCGATTTAGTCGATATTCACGTAGGAACGATATTCCGTAGCTTTAGCCGACAACATCCAGCGGGATTCGAATCTCGAACACATATTTTGTCATCTTAAGTCACTCTTATTATTTCTATTGTGCTTCCTTAGTCTTCCAATCCTTTAGGTTACTCTGTTTAATTTGTCCGTAGCATAAACAAATCGTGCTATTTTATTTAGGCTAAATATCGAGTCGGGCCAATACTAGTACTCAATTTATTCCTCGTGTTCGATACTCAGATATTCGCTACAGCTATATTACAAACGATAGGTATACTGCCTATCGCGCGTGATTCTAGTTATAATATATTCGTTTTAATTATTACTTGACGTACTTGCACGAACTCTTATTTAAAATATTAACGTACACGCACGCGATTAAGTTTTTGGCACCGTTACCAAGGAATAGACTGATATTAGGAATGCCGTAGTTCGGTAATTGAGCCATTATTATTTGTTAAATTCGTTTCAATTATTTGTGTTTTAAGTGTTCAAGTGGATTAAGTTAGTTATTCGTTCTTTGTTCACTCGTTTGCGTTTCCAAATAATTATTATTTGCTTTATTCCTTCAAGTTGTCTGTCAGACCGCAGAGTACCTTCCACCAAGACCGGGAAGAGGAACAATCTCTACAAGATCTACTCAAGAGCGTCTCTCTAGGCGGTACCAAATCGGCGATTGTTATTCCAACGATCGAGAACAACAATTTCGAGTTGAATCATCCCTGGCTTCAAATGATCTTTCAGACGATTCAATTTGAGGGGAACCCTGATGATGATCCATACTCCCACTTGAAGGCCTTTCTGACAGTAACAGACACCATTAAGATTAATGGGGTCCCGAGCGATGCTATCAAGCTGATGTTGTTTCCATTTTCACTCAAGTACAGGGCGAAGGACTTGTTGGAGATGCTACAACCCAGATCAATCACTACGTGGGAAGAGCTGCGAGCAGCATTCATCGGCCATTACTTCCCACTGGCAAAGGTGTTAAGGTTGAAGACGGAGATCTCCCTTTTTCACCAGAAGGATTCAGAGAATCTCTACGAGGAGTGGGAGAGGTACAAGTCACTGTTGAAGAAGTGCCCACAACACGGGATGTCGAAGGCCGCCATGATCAATCGATTCACGAGGGCCTCAATGATCAAACCGTTCATATGCTAGACGGAGCCGCGAGAGGAGGGCTCGTGAAGCTCAATGCCACAGACGCCTGGAATCTAATCGAAGACTACTCAAGGAACAGCTTCATGAGAGGCAATACGAGGATAAAGACTCCAGGAGTGTTTGGGGTGAGCGAGGAGACCGCTGCAAATGCCAAGTTTGAGGCGCTGCAACAACAGATTGCAACTACTAATTCCAAGCTCCAGACGGTGATTAACACAATACTCCCAAAGGCCGGGCAAACACAGCCCATCCATGCCGTGATGACAACCCCATCACCTCAGAAGCCGTACACACCACAGTGCGAGGTTTGTGGCGCAACTCATGAGACCTTAGAGTGCCAATTAGGGCAGTCATTAGAGCACGTGGACTATATAGGGAATTACCAAGGCTAGCGGAGTTTTCAACCTCGAGTGCATCCAAATCTGGCATATGGGAACCAAAACCACAATAGCCAAGGGCCACCGGGATTCCAACCTAGACCATCTGGTTTCCAAGGAGGAACATCACGTCCGTATCAGAATGCGTCTGCAGGGTCGGGATCCGATGATATTAGGGAGATGAAGGATATGATGAAGGTGCTTCTTACAAATTTCAACAACACCACTCAAGCCCACGAGAGTCGAATGACAAAGATGGAGGAGTATATGGAAGCCAACAATGTACGGGTCCGGAACACTAACGCTCCTATCAAAAAGTTGGAGCAACAAGTGGGCTAGATAGCGAAGCAGTTGGCGGGGCAAAATCAGGGATCACTCCAAGTTATACCGAACCGAACCCTAAAGGGTACTGCAAAGCGACTACCCTGAGGAACGGGAGAGAGTTGCAAGAGGTATCCCCAAGAAGAAATCAAATGATAAAGCTGAGGTCGAGATCCACGATGAGCCAGAAGTGGAGGTAAGCAAAGGCGACGATGTTGAGAAGGCCGAAGCTGAAAAGGAAAAGGTCGAGCCTCAAAAAGAAAAGGCAAAGGAGATTGTGCGACCACCAGTGAAGCCGTACCAGCCGAAGATCCCCTACCCAGCTCGGTTGAAGAAAGACAAAGACGAGGCGCAGTTCGGTAAATTTATGAATATGTATAAAGAATTACATAGTAACTTACCGTTTGTTGAAGCTATCAAGCAGATGCCTAGTTTTGCTAAGTTTCTCAAAGACTTGTTGATGAACCGACGGAAGCTCGAGCACGTGTCTACAGTTTGCCTATGAGGAGAATGCTCGCCGATACTCCAGAACAAGATGCAAAAGAAGCTCAAAGACCCATGGAGTTTTACTATTCTCTGCCTTATACGCGATTTAGTCGTTGATTGTGCTTTAGCCGATTTAGGAGCTAGTATAAATTTAATAACATATTTCATGTTTAAGCACTTAGGATTAGGCGAGTCACGACCCACTAGGATGAGCCTTCAATTAGCTGATAGATCATTAAAGTACCCTCGAGGTGTTATAGAGGGTGTCCTAGTTAAGGTAGGTAAATTCGTGATTCCCGTCGATTTTGTTATCTTAGATATGGAGGAGGATGATAACGTCCCATTGATCCTAGGTAGACCATTATTAACTACAGGCGAAACTATGGTAGATGTTAGGAATGGGACGTTGACTCTAACGGTAGATGGCGAGAAAGTTACGTTCAATATGGCTGAATCGATGAAGAAAGGTAACGAGCATGATGATAAGTGTTATTACTTAGATGCCTTTGAGCACGATTTTCTCTTTTCTGTGCAAGGGCTAACATAGGTTTTGAGCGAGGAGGACACCAGAATGATTATGACAATCGATGAGTGTGGGGAGGAAGTAGCCGAGCCTATCATAGCGACCGACGAAAGCAGCGAAGAGGACAAGGAAAAGAGCTCGGTCGAGGAGCCACCGGTCTTAGAGTTGAAGCAGCTGCCCGATCACCTCGAGTATGCGTTTCTTGGCAGCAACGGAGGGCTACCTGTCATCATCTCATCGAGCCTCGACGACAGACAGAAGGGTTAGCTCTTGAACGTGTTGAGAGCCCATAAGAAGGCGATAGCGTGGAAGATTTCCGACATCAGGGGAATCAGTCCGATTACTATATGCACAAGATTCTGATGGAGGATGAGTTTAAGCCGGTCGCCCAACGTCAAAGGCGAATTAACCCCAACATGAAGGATGTCGTGAAGAAGGAGGTGATTAAGTTGCTTGACGCATGGATGATTTACCCCATTTCAGATAGTGCGTGGGTAAGTCCGGTCCAAGTGGTTCCTAAGAAGGGAGGTATGACGGTCGTCACGAATGACATGAATGAGTTGGTTCCAACAAGGACCGTTACTGGGTGGCGTGTGTGCATCGACTACAGAAAATTAAACGACGCCACGAGAAAGGAACATTTTTCCCTACCATTTATCGACCAAATGTTAGAAAACTTATCTGGTCACTCATTTTATTGTTTCTTGATGGTTTATCAGGATACCTGCAGATCTCTATTGCGTCTGAGGACTAGGAGAAGAACACATTCACCTGCCCCTTCGGCACATTTGCGTACCGAAGGATGCCATTTGGTCTGTGCAATTGCTCCAGCCACCTTCCAGCGATGTATGATGGCTATATTCGACGAGTTGGTAGGTGAGGTAATGGAGGTGTTTATGGATGATTTTTCTGTATTTGGGTCGTCATTCGATGTTTGTCTTGCTAATCTGAAGCTCGTACTCGCACGTTGCGAGGATACGAACTTGGCACTTAATTGGGAAAAGTGTCACTTTATGGTTCGAGAGGTATAGTTTTGGGACACAAGATTTCCTCTAAAGGAATCGAAGTGGACCGAGCTAAGTTAGAGACGATAGAAAAACTACCTATTCCCTCGAACGTAAGGTCAATTAGAAGGTTTTTAGAACATGCTGGATTTTATCGTAGGTTCATTAAGGACTTCTCTAAGATTGCACGACCCATGTCTAGGCTACTTGAAAAAGACGCCCCGTTTGAGTTTAATGATGAATGCCTACATGCATTTAATTTACTTAAGAAATGCCTACATGCATTTAATTTACTTAAGGTGCGACTTATCGCATCGCCTATTATGGTCGCCCCGACTGGGGGTTACCATTTGAACTAATGTGCGATGCGAGTGATTATGCAGTGGGAGCCGTGCTAGGGCAGCGCAAAGACAACCATTTCAGGCCGATTTACTACGCCAGTAAGACGTTAAACGCAGCCCAAGCCAACTATACGACCACGGAAAAGGAGCTTTTAGCTGTCGTGTTCAGCTTCGATAAATTCAGGTCTTACTTTATTTTATCGAAAGTTATTGTTTTCACTGACCACTCTGCCCTTAAGTATTTACTAGCGAAGCCGGACGCCAAGCCTCGGTTAATCAGGTGGATCCTGCTCCTTCAAGAGTTCGAAATAGAGATCCGAGACAAGAAAGGCGCAGAGAATCTGGCGGCGGATCACCTCTCTCGACTAGAGGAGTCCGAAATCCACAACAAGGACGACAAAGCGATTCGGGACACATTCCCAGACGAGCACTTGTACTCAATACAAGTGATAGGTGATGATACTCCTTGGTTTGCAGATTTTGCTAATTATCTTGTTCCGAGGGTTCTACCAAAGGGGTACACAAGTCAGCAAAAGAAGAAATTCTTTTCTGACTTCAAGTACTATTTTTTGGAAGATCCGTATCTTTTCAGGCAATGTGCAGACCAAGTGTACGACGATGTATTGCTTCCCCCGAGACGACAAAGATTCTCAGTCACTGCCATAGCGGACCAACTGGAGGGCATTATGCTGCCAATCGAACAGCTCAGAAGGTACTGGAAAGCAGTTTTTATTGGCCTACGATTTTCAGAGACGCCCAATGGTACGTTAACATTTGTGATCAATGTCAGCGCAGGTAATATCTCGAGACACGAGGAAATGCCTCAAAACTTTATTTTAATTTGTGAGATTTTTTATGTTTAGGGTATAGACTTCATGGATTCATTTCCTAGCTCATATAATAATAAGTACATTCTGGTTCCTGTAGACTATGTGTCTAAGTGGGCCGAGGCGCAAGCTTTACCCACAAACGATGCTAGGGTTGTTGTTCGATTTTTACGAGCATTATTTTCACGATTTGGGGCACCTAGATGCATCATTAGCGATAGGGACACTCATTTTTGCAACACCCAATTGTCACGTACCCTAGAGCGTTATGGTGTTAAACACAGCCTATCCACCCCGTATCACCCTCAGGCTAGCGGTCAGGTAGAAGTAGTGAACCGCGAGTTAAAACGTATCCTAGAGAAAACTATAGACGGGAACCGTAAGGAGTGGGTGAATAAGCTTAATGACGCACTTTGGGCGTATAGGATTGCGTATAAGACACCAATAGGCACTACACGTATAGATTGGTCTACGGGAAGGCATGCCACCTCCCCGTAGAAATCGAACATAAAGTCTATTGGGCAATAAAGTCATTGGACATGGATTTGGAGAAAGCCGGCGGAAAGTGGCAGCTCCAAATTAATGAGCTAGACGAGTGGCGTTTATCAGCTTATGATAACGCTACAATGTATAAGGAGCGTTCAAAAGCCTACCATGACAGCAAAATTAGGCACAGACGAGAATTTCAAGAAGGAGACCAAGTCCTCCTCTTTAATTCTCGACTTAGGCTTTTTCTTGGCAAGCTTAGATCACGTTGGTCGGGACCGTTCACTGTCACTCGTGTTTTCTCATACGGTACTGTTGAGATTTCAGGTATGGGACATGGTACTTTCAAGGTGAACGGACATCGGTTGAAGCATTACCATGGAGGCGAGGAAGACTTGAGCGACGAGGAGGTATTATACCTCGACTTCCAGCCAGCATAAGAGCATAGGAGAAACGTCAGGATGAGACGTTAAAAGAAGCGCTTCTTGGGAGGCAACCCAGGTATTTCCATTTATGTTTTAGGCATTAAAAAAAATAAAAAAAGAAAAAAAAATTAATAATCTAAAACTATATATATTAAATTTAAATAAAACAATAATAATAATAATAACATTAAAAATTTTAAATAATAATAAATTTATTGCGAGTATTGAGGATGGTCACAACGCAGAGTCTAGAGACGATATAGGAACGATAGTTTTACTTCATAAAAGATGGTTACAATACCATTACAACGTGTGAAGGTCCAACACAAAAGCAATTAAAACTACGAATAACTCAAAAGATAGAATAATAGTTTATTTTGCTTCATAAGGGCGGTTACACACAAGTGCACCTTGTGAGAACCCAACACACAAAGCTAGTAAAACTCCGAACAGACCCAAAAGAAGAGCAAGGTAGAGCGATAGCATATCTAAATTATGACGAATCCTTGCATATTCTTCACTCTCGTTCTCATGGCCTTGCTGCTATCCCCAATTCATAGTGGCTAGCTAACCCAGAAATATCGAAAATAAGTTTGCTGAAGACGTGTCACTTATGGTAGATGATGCTATTGTGTTGTTCTACCATGTCTATTTATAGGCATGAAGGGCACAAAAACATCATTATCAAACCCCGCAAATCAAATAAATGATACAGACGAATTTTTGACTTGGAGATCTGACGCCGCGCGAGAAAGTGATATTTCCCTTGTCGATTATCAGATTTTTCCTCGCGCCAATCGTTCTCGAAGAACTCGTCTATTATGTGTTAATCATAGTAAAATATATAAAATAATAATAATAATAATAATAATAATCATAATCCTAATTAAAAAAAAATCAAAAGGGCTTGTCACGGCCTCGCAAACATAACTCACGGCCGTGACAGTTATATGCTACGTACACTGCCCCAATTCACGGCTTGTAACATTAAAGGTCACGGCCGTGAACCCGATCAACGAAATAGCCAACGCCACTGCCCCTATTCATGGCCTAGGACCTCACGACCGACGGCCGTGAAACTGGAAGATTAAGTCCACTGCTAGGTGTCACGGCTTGTGTATACGAAGTCATGGCGTGACTTTGACGAGTTAATATATAAAAAATAAAAAAATAAAAAAAATAAATAAAAAAACACTTAGGTTGTCACGGCCCGTGTCTAAACAGTCACGGCCGTTACACCAGCGGGCTTAACTCACTGTCCGCAGTCACGGCCCATGACCCATGATTCACGGCCGTGACTCGGACGAGTGAATCCTTTCTGTTCCTCTTCACGGCCTGTGAATGGTAATTCACGGCCGTGAAGCTTTCGATTTTCACACTTTAAAACCCATTTCATCACTCCATTCGTCGTCTTCACACCGAACAAACCCACGATAGAAAATCTTGTCTCTTTCACTCCAAATCACTACATATCCGGCCACGTCCGCTGCTCGAATTTCCGGCGACACCACATAAATCGTTTCACATCTATTTCAACGTGATTTAATCTAAGAGGTATGTCATATTCTCCAAAAGCTTATACTCGACGAATTGGGACCGATTTTTTTTATAAATTGCTCTCTCCTGAATCAATTTATGCTAAATGCCTTGGGCTTGATCAATTTCTTGAATTCGACGGTTAATTGTGATTTTGGGATGATGAACCCTAATTTTGAAATTAGGGATTTTTAAAATTGTTGACGAAATTGATTGCGTTTAATGGGTTATTTGCCGTTGGTTCATTGAATGAAGTTCAAAAATGTGCTTGGTTAATCGATTGTTGAAATTAGAATGCATGTTATAGCTCGTCTATTATGTGTTCGACAAAATGTCGCTTTGAATTTGTATATGTTCTTGTTTTAGAATTGTCAATTTTGTCGCTATGTTGGTCGAGTCGAGCGTTGATTATCTTTTTCTCGCCAACTAACACTTGGACTTCTAGGTAATATGGGTCGAAGCCGCTCAGCTGCATCACGTGATAAGGATTCGCGATCGCCGAATCGTCCACGGCGATGCCCAGGTGCAACGTCACTGCTCGCCTCTATGCAGCAGTTTGACGATGAGACGGAGCAGGCTCGATATAACCGGATAAAGGACATGCAGTTCAATCCCAACCGATAAAATTGACCATGACACGCCGGCGAAGCATCACATAGACCAGCAAGTGGCCGGGTACCTGTCACTCGGTGGATGGCTCGAATTCTTCCATATTGAAGAGCCGGCGTACAAGGAGCTGACCCTAGAGTTCCTATCCAACTTCTCTCTCGAGGAATACGGGCTGAACAGAGTCGGGCATTTAACGAGGAGCACACGGTGGACGTAGACGACATCTGCCGAGCGATTGGGGCACCGGTACCATTTTTGGGCACCAAGGACCTTTTCCTGATATGCATTACAAGAATTATTTTGCGAGTTCGATGATGCGTCAGGCCTGTTGGGCTGAACTCGCTAGGCCCGGTGAACCCGACTTTAGTGTGAAGACCTCGAAGGCGTCTTCGCTTCGGAGCCCGGGCGTGCGCTATATTCACCGTCTGTTGTCGACCTCGCTCACACCACGGGGCGACTCGCACGGTGCGATTGGCCTTTGGGATCTGTTTGCCAAGATGCAGCGCTGCCAACGGGTACACTTAAGGATGTCGTGGCCCACGCCTTTGGCGCCCAGGCGGATGTTCGTAGTCACGGGAAGCTCGCAGTTGGGCCTTTTGTTACGAAGGTTATCAAGGGACTCAACCTGTGGCCAGCCAATCCACCATGATGACGATCGTGGGTGGGCGAAATCTCGTGAACGAGGAGATGATGCTAAAGATGAAGATGTTGATCAAAGCCCCCACCTGGTCCAGCACGAACAAGGTTTACATCTGGCACGAAGTCTATCGTGGGCAGACGGACCTGGGCGACGAAGTCCACGAGCCACTAGCTATCGAGGCGTGGGGCCATTCCCGGTTCACCCAGACACTGCCAGACCTTCTTATTCCTCCGGCTATCGCGAGGGCGAGTCTTTGGGTGTCGCTCCTTTTGCGTCAGCCGCAGACCTTCACACATTGCGCCAGGAAATGCTACACTACAATGAGGAGGCCATTCGACGCGATGAGGAGACACGGCGCCGACAGGACGAGTATGAGCGTCGAAACGAGGAAGCCCACCGACGCTACCGCGAAGAGCAACAGCGCTATGAGCAGGCCTTAAAGCCATGGACGACGCGGTCAGGCGATCACAGGAGTCACTGGCGTTCCTTCGCCCTCGGCAGCCCTCACCACCACCACCTTAGTTCCGGTTCATTTGGGATGTTTCTTTTGTAGAACACTTTGTGTATTTGGTCTAGTCATCCCGACACTTTTGATGAGTATGATTCGTTTTGCTGTCTACTTCCATCGTGCGTTTAATTTTCTTTTCAATGTTTTCAGGAAACGTGTCACAATTTACATCACTACGACCCAAAATATTTCACAATCAGTGAAACAACCATGTTCAACTACATCAAATGCTCGAGGCAGGGTCACGCCATTTTTTTTCAAGGGAGTCACGTTCTTTTCAACTTCTTTTACCTTCCTTTTATTTATTTTACACGTTGAGGACAACATGCATCTTAAGTGTGGGGAGGGGGAATTTTGTTGAAAATTTACGTGAAAGTGCTGTGGCTATTAACTCTATAGAAGTCTGGCATGATTGTTTGCGTTCATCTCGAAGTTGGATTGCATGCTAGGGAGTTTTGTGAGCGATAAAGACATGCATTAGTGATTTAATCTTTTCAGCATGAATAGATATAGTGTTACTTTGAGCGATTCACATGCATAACCCATGTTCCGTTGTGAGAGTTTGAGCTGACGAGCTTTTGCTCATTTTTCTTGGTTGTGTGAGTAGTGCATAATTTACGTCTGTCTAGAACTTGTTTGTTTGATACGCATTGAAATTTCTTATAGTGTGTTTTGTATATATGACGAAGGCATTAGGAAATAAGTCCACGGCCAAAGTTCCCTACCGCGACTGATCACCGTAGTTAGCCACTTTGAGTCTAAGCCTATTTATTTCTTACACTTCGTATATCATAGCCACTAACCTGGATAAGACTCCAGAGATCATCTGAACCCGAGTTAAGTAGAAGTGAAGGTCGAATGTCTAAGTCGAAAAGCGTAGTCGGATGACGCCCCAATATAACGGTAAGAGCAGTCAAGAACTCCCTCTTCAACAAGTTTCAACTCACATGGAGTTGGCGAAAGGGCAGCGCACCGCAATGCGAAGGGGTATTCGAAAAGAGAGAGAGAGCGAAAAAAAAGAAAAAAAAAGAGAAATGGTGTGGCTGCTGGGAAACTGAAGCAAGAAGAGGATGAACTGTTGCGAAAAGAAGAAAGAACCTCTCCTTCAATAATCTTCCAGTCTCGTGAATTCCGCATCATCTCTCATTTTGAGACTTGGGAGAAGAAAGGTTAGTGGAACGCAGCAGAAATTAGAGGAATATGAAGACGGTGTAACCAAAAGGATTAATCCTGGCGCGCTTTAGACAATGACATGAAGACCGACACGACTGCTACTCATATATAATTCTACTACCACCTCATTACTATCGAACCCATTTAACCCGAAAAAGACCTTCTGATTCATGCTTACTGCTTTAAGTAGTAGATGTGCGAATGACTTGCAAACATATGGTATAGACTAGATTATTTCATGAATTGAGCGATTCACCGATTTATTAGCCTATACACTGAGTGATTTGAGTGAATCCCTGCGAGGTGTGGATCTCGATTAGTAGTGCTAAGAAAATTCGTGTCGATAAGTGCTGATTGTTGTTGCAGTGTCCATAATTGCTTGCTTGATTCCATTTTGTGTTTTCCATCTGCGTTGGTGAATTGTGAATGGTCATGCAACTATCTTGTTACCTTTTCTTGCTTCTAATTTGCTTGAGGACAAGCAAAAGCTTAAGTGTGGGGAGGTTTGATAAAAGTATTTTAATACGTTTATTATTGTATTTATTTGTGTTACAATAGGATATTTTTGGTCATTTCATGCATCTCTTGGCTCTATTTACACTCATTTAAATATTGTAGGACCTTTGACCAGTTATAGAGCGAAGAGGAACAAAAACGAGGCAAAAACAACGCAAAAAGGAGCGAGAGTGAATCTGCAGTGAATCTCACGGCCGTGAACATCTTGCAAGAGGCCGTGAACGTCAATAGAAAAAGGGATTACAAGTACTGTAGGTTGTCACGGCCGTGACGCCTCATGTAAGAGGCCGTGACATTGGGCAGAAGCTTAGATAATAGACACTGTTCCTCGTCATGGCCGTGACACCTTATGCAAGAAGCCGTGAACGACGACAAGAGTTGGAGAAGGTGAATTCACGGCCGTGACTCAACATGCAATTGGCCGTGACTCTCGACAGAAACTAAGCAACGCAACACTGCCCATTGTCACGGCCGCTGGGATGCAAGAGGCCGTGACTCTCTCCAGAAAGTCAATATTTAGGGTTTAAGCCGCCGTCACGGCCGTGAATCCTTATGCAAGAGGCCGTGAAGGGTTTAAGAAAGACGAAAAGTCAGCCTAATTTCATCTGTCACGGCCGTGAAGGCCCGTTAAGTGGCCGTGAACGTGCCAAATTTCAGGGTTTTGGCCCAAATTCGAAGCATAAAAAGGGATTTCTTCTCAGAACTCAAGGGATAACCCCATAGAGACGAAAACTTAGAGAAAAGGAGAAGAGGAAGAACACTAGAAGCAGCCCCTCGATTTAGAGAAGCTCAAGGGACGATCCGACAACGCAGTCACGCTCATACGATCGAGGAACGAGAGCTCCACCTCAGAACCGCCATACTCACTTATTAGGGGAGATTTTATGGGTTCTCTATCCTCGTTTCACTTGAATCTCGTTGTTGTTTTGCTTAAGATGAGTAGCTAGATCTCTTGTGTGTTCGGGAATAGATGAACCTTGGTTCATGTCGTAGTTAAGACGTAGGATAATCGTGAACACGTGTATTCGACTATTTATCATTCTATGATATTGTTTATTTGCCTCAATATGTCTATGTTGACGTGAATATGTGGTACATCGTTTAGGGCGACAGCTAAATAACGATTAGGCCGTTCATAGACGTTAGGATTCGAGTATAGGGCGAAAGCAAATACTCGATCCTCGCCGTTTGGTAGTTAATGATCTTAGATTCCCACGAACGTTTAGGGCAACAGCAAATCCGTGAGTGGGTAAATAGTTACCGCGATTTAGTCGATGTTCACGTAGGAACGATATTCCGTAGCTTTAGCCGAAAACATCCAGCGGGATTCGAATCTCGAACACATATTTTGTCATCTTAAGTCACTCTTATTATTTCTGTTGTGCTTCCTTAGTCTTCCAATCCTTTAGGTTACTCTGTTTAATTTGTCCGTAGCATAAACAAATCGTGCTATTTTATTTAGGCTAAATATCGAGTCGATAGGCCAATACTAGTACTCAATTTATTCCTCGTGTTCGATACTCGGATATTCGCTATAGCTATATTACAAACGATAGGCATACTGCCTATCGCGCGTGGTTCTAGTTATAATATATTCGTTTTAATTATTACTTGACGTACTTGCACGAACTCTTATTTAAGATATTAACGTACACGCACACGATTAGAGACCTACCGAAAAGACCCCCAGATTTATGCTTGCACTTTAAATAGTAGATATGCGATTAGCTTGCAAGCTTATGCTAGGGGTTGAACTAGTGCACGAACTGAACGATTCACTATATGCTACCCTATACACTGAGTGATTTGAGCGAACCCTTGTGAGGTATGATTCTTGATTAGCAGTGCTAAGGAAGTTCGGATTGATAGCCAATCATTAGTGTATTGTTCATGATTGTTTGCTTGATTCCATTTGTGCTTTCTAGCTGTGATGATAAGTTGCGAACAGTCGTGCCGTTATCTTTATTTGATGCCTTCTCTAACGTCTAATTTACTTGAGGACAAGCAAATGCTTAAGCGTGGGTAGGTTTGATAAATGTATTTTAATACGTTTATTGCAATATTTATTTGGGTCATAATAGAGTTTTCGTAGTCATCTTATGCAATTATTCGCTCTATTTACACTTATTTTAATATTGAAGGAGCTTAGAATGACCTTCGGGCGAAAATGAGCAAAAACGAGGCAAAACGGCGCAAAAAGAACGGAAACAGGCATATGTCACGGCCGTGACATATCGCACACGAGGCCGTGACAAGAAACAGGCCGAAACCAAACACTGGTCAACGTCACGGCCGTGACGTATCGCGCAACAGGCCATGACTCGAGGCAGAGACCGTCTTAGAGGTCGTCACGGCCGTGACGTGACACTTATTACATTAGGCCATGACGTCGAGCAGTGAGCGAGGAGTTCCAAATAGAAGATCTTCACGGCCTTGACATGGCAATGCAATAGGCCGTGACAATGGACAGAGAGTTGAAGCGAAGTTCGTCACGGGCGTGATCCTTCAGCACTTGACCGTGACACGTAGCAGAAAGCAACGCGGAGCAAATCGATGATGGTCACTGCCATGACAGCCCATGTCCCACGCCGTGACAGTTACGAAAATCCGTATAAAAGCCCAAATTCGACTCAGAAAGAAAGGAGACCTACCAGTATTCAACCCTCTTCAATTATAGACGAAAAAAGACGGCCAAGAACAGGGAATTACGTCCAGAAGCGCAAGAGGCGGATCAACGTCAAATTCACGCCGAATTGACGAGAAACGAAGAATCATCCACGATACCATCCAAGATCCATCAGTACTCAAGAATCATGAGTCTTTCTTCCTCGTTCCCTATTTCTTTTGTCGTTTTTCCGTCAATTATGAGTAGCTAATTCCTTTATGTGTTTGGGAGTAGATGAACGCTAGGTAATTCGTATTTAAGACATGTGTTTATCGTAACTCGTGTGTTTTGACTATTATCTATCTATGAAACTGTTTCTTCGCTTTAATATGTTTATTTGTTAAAGTGAATGTGTGAAAAATCGTTTAGGGCGACAGCTAAACAACGATTAGGTCGTTCGTAAAAGATAGGATTCGAGTATAGGGCGAAAGCAAATACTCAATCCTCGCCGTTAGTAATTACTGAAGTTTAGATCCCCGCGAGCGTTTAGGGCGACAGCTGGGTAGGAAATTATTGCGACTTAGTCTTAACCACGTAGGAACGATATTTCATTGTCTTAGGCAATAATACCTAGCGGGATTCGAATCCCGAGCACATCTTTATCATCTGAACCCACTCATATCAGTTTAAGTCGTGTTCTCTCAGTTTCTCGTTGCGTTAGGATTGATCTGCTAGGATAGTTCGTAAAACAATCTGCCCACTTTATTTAGGCTAGATATCGAATCGATAGGTTATTACTACTAATCGGTTTATTCTTCGTGTTCGATACTCGTTTACTCACTTTACTGCACTACAAACGATAGGTCAACTGCCTATCACACATTGGTGATAGTAATTAAGTATTCGTTTTATTTTATCACTTGTCGCACTTGCAATTTATATTAGTACACCACGTGTCGATCAACCGCAGTTTGAGCCATTTCGTTTCGGGCGTAATCTCCTTATGTGGCCCTCTTCTTGACAATAATAGCATCTTACCGGCTTTCTTGGCTCGGACCTCTCTTTTCCCGTGCCTTTCCTTTTCCAAGAACTACCCTTTTCCTTTGCATATAACAGTTGGACAGATTCTTGAATCTCAGATCCATTGCTCGTGTTCAGTTGCAGGGAATTTAATGCTGACAGTACGTCATCAGGCTTGAGCTTTTCCCTTCCATACAAGATTGCCTCTTTGAAATAATTGTGACTTCTTAGCACTGCACATAGAAGTAAGAGAGATTTATCCTCATCATTCATTTCTTCGCCACCATTTTCAAGATCAAGAATAAGCTTGCCAAAGTGATTTAGTTGCTTATCTATCGGCTTCTCTTCTTCCATCTTGAACTTATAGAGCACTTGCTTCAAGTACAGCCTCTTCGCCAATGATCTTGTCATGTAAAGCTCCTCTAATTTCTTCCATACGCCTTCAGCCGAGGTCTCTTCACTACATTTCTCAATACTTGATCTAAAAGACAAAGATTCAACATCGAATAGGCTCGTTCTCTAATCTTCTTCTTGTTCGACTACGTCATAGCCTTTGACTTCCATTTCTTTCGCAAGTTTCATCGCCTCCTCAAGCCCTTTCTCCATTAGCAGAGCTTTCATCTTCATTTTCCACAGGACAAAATCATTTTGGCCATTAAAGATCTCCAACTCGAATCTCATCGAAGTCATCATCTTCATCGCGCTTCGTTCCAACGACTCGCTGCACCAATTGTTCAGAAATCAGCTGCTTTGGGTTCGTGATTGAGTGAAGTTTGTTTGTGATTGATTATCAGTCCATGATTTTGGATCTTGAAGTGAATCGAATCAGAAAACAGACGAAACTGAAATGATCATTTTGGTCAGTACATATTTATTACACTCAAGCACCTGTCTAAATCTGGCTTTGCTTAACAGGGAGCGGTCACCAAGTTCTTGCGGATGTCTGACACATGCAGCACATCCACAAGAGTGAGTTCCTTGCCCGAGGTCATCTTCAGAGGTGGCCGAGTTACCCATAAATAGCTTCAAGCTTGAGATAGGAATGTAGGTCAAAAACATCTCCTTGTCAGAGCAGATGTTACGAGTCGCTCCAGAGTCGATATACCACGACCTAAGATTGTCTACCACGTTGGCCTCGTATAGGACTGCAGCTAGGTCCATCTCTATCAGATCTGTCCCCAACTTCGCCTCGGTCAAGTGAGCTTGGTTCTTTTTGCTCTTTTTTTTTCAGCCGACAATCCTTGGCCATATGCCCGGGTTTTGTCGCAGTTGTAGTAGTTGCCCCTTATTTTGTTCGGCTTCTGCTGCGTCGTATTAGGCCTCTTGCACTTTTTACCGGTGCTAGACTCGGCCAGATTCGCACGTACCTCCACACTGCCCCTTCTGTTCTTGGCCTCGATCCTTTGATTATCTTGTAACGACCCACATTTTCTATAATGGTAATGGCGGATTTTTTTTGCAACGTAAGTCGCGAAAGGCCTGTCTAACAAAAATTATTCTTCAAATTAAACCCGAAAATCTTCTATAGTAGTAATAGCTGTGCGACTCGGTGGATCGCGTACCGATAAGTTTCGATATCGATGACGAAAATTTGGGAGAGGAGACGATCAGGGAGATGATGTGGGGCGAGATTCTGGAGTTTCATGCGGAAGCTTCCGGTAGGAACGCGAGCGTCGGCGGTGACGTTTGATGTAATAAAGGGTTTGTTTTTGTTGTCTGATGTTGGGACTTTTTCCTGTTGATGGTAATAAGGATTGCGAGTGAGATGGGAGTTTAGTTTTGCAATTTGAGGTTGGTACTAATGTGGTCTTACTTGGCATCTGTTGCTTTTGGATATTTATCTGTTTTTCTGTATATAAGATGTCTTTCTTGGATGTTATTGTGTCACTACAAAAAAGAGACAGAAAAGTGACGGAACCCGTGACAAAAAATCCGTCGCAAAATGTAGCGACAGATTGTTGCGACGGAAAAAAACATCACAAAGAATAGCGACGGACCGTCCTTCACAAATGCGTCGCAAAACTTTGCAATGAAATCTCCGTCTCAACACACCGTCAACTATTTTCGAATGGATGTGCAATGGAATATCCGTCGCAAACAGTTGGCAGTTTTCTGAAAATTTAAAACCCTCCAAAATTTCATTTTATCATTATTCTACCTCTCTCTCTCTCTCTCTCTCTCTCTCTCTCTCTCTCTCTCTCTCTCTCTCTCTCTCTCTCTCTCTCTCTCTCTCTCTCTCTCTTTTCATTCTCTCCCAGTCCCACTCTAGAGGTGTCAGTGGTGGCGAGAAGACTAATATGCGGTTTTTCGGCGGCGGATCTGGCTAGTAAAGGTCGTGGCGGTGGTGAGAGGGTTGATGTGCCACTGCTCGACGGTGGATCTAGCGAGTGAAGGTTGCAGCGGTGACAATAGGGTTGATGTGCCACTGCTCGGCGGCAGATCTGGCGAGTGAAGGTCGTGAAGCGTGGTGGGTGCAAAATACCGGCGAGGTTGGTTCCAACGTCCTACAGGTTGTCGGCGCTGCATTTTATTTTTTTTTAAGTTTTCGCCTCATTTAGCGACCGATACGTCGTCGCAAATTTCCATCGCTAAGTTTGCGACGGATGTTTGCGACGAAATGCGGTTTGTGACCGCGATTTAGCGACGGACTTTTTCTGTCGCTACGCCGTCGCTAATTTGTTTTTTGCGACGGCTTTGCTACGGTTCTTGTCGTGGCTAATCTGTCTTTCTTTTCTAGTGTGTGCTTATGGGGCCTTTTCTCTGTGTATTTTATTTAGTAGAGTTATAAATTAAATAATTTCTGACTATGTTCTTGAGACTCCACATTTCGACTATGTTCAGAGTGAAGCGTAAAAATTTCACTGTCGACTATAGGACGAGTCCAGCTTTTACTTGAACGAATCTCCGTAGCCTATTTCTCCGTCTTATATACATACATACAACTGTAGCAAAGTAGTTTATTTGAATTTCGAACTCATGATTTCCCTCCATGTTCTACGTGTGCATTGAATGTTACAGTGTTCTTGGCATAGATAGATTGATGAAACAAAGAGGAGGTGAGTTGCAAAATTTCACTGTTCAAATTATGATTGTATCAACGCCATTTGGTTATTATGGGGCAAATCAGATGAAGTTATTTCAAAGTCCTTGCTTGCCCAACCTTCGTGTACTTGGCGTATACTAGCTCAATAGAAAAAAAAAAGTGATATTTTAGGGCGAACGATGTTTTCACTCCCCAATATTTGAGGCATGGGTGTTTCTAGTCCCCATGTTCTGATATGCTACTTTTAGTCCCCCAATATTATCGATATTGGACGGTTTTGGTCCCTCGATTAATTTAATCGCTAATTTAGATGTTGAGGGCCTATGATCTCCTTTTACTCGACGTAAAACCTCATAACACATCTTATTCTTCAATTTAAACGCACATGAACATCATCTCATTTTTGTTGTAGATAATGATGATGCATGAGGTGTTAAGTCAAGTTAAAAGAGATCATGTGCTCTCATGTGTTAAATTTCATTTGAATTAGTGATTACGTTAATCGGAGAACCAAAATGGCCCAAAATTGGAAGATTGGGGACTAAAAGTGGCAATGAGACCGTAAATGCCCATGCCCAAACATAAGGGACTAAAAATATCGTTCTCCCGATCTTTTACTTTCTTTTATAAGTGACTTTTGTGTAACTCGTGTAGTCTTGATTATCCCGTACGGTAATGATATTCGAAAATGTGTCATGAAATTGAATGTAAACAACAGTGCCCTTTTCTATAACTAACTTTGACGTTGGCAACGGTTTGAATAACCTTAACCGATCAGTGACGGTGGTATGGTTCACCGAAACCGTAAATTTTTAGGTTTGGCTTTCATGTAAATTTAAAACCGAATTTGTAACTGTTGGGAACATTGAAATTAGTGAATAGATTGACATGTTTGAATTCATTAATACGCTCTGGGAGAGGTTTCGGCGTAGTTCGAGAAATCCCGATAAACCAAAACTGACAGTTCATAATTAGGAACCGAAACCGTAAACATTTGAACACCTCAAACTCGCTATACCACTAAGAAATAAGACAATCACTCCGTCGAAAACAATTTTAGAGGGGGAATGTCCACGAAAATCCAATAGCCAATGCGATCGATGCAAGGTATTTTTTATTTTGTCGTCTCTTAACCTCTCAAATTTCAAAATTTTGAAATTTTTTTTTTTGAGTTAATAATTTTGATGGAATTTTTCACGGAAACTTAACGTCGACAATATTTTATTTCGACATGTATTTCCGTAAAAAATCCCATCGAAATTAGCGCATTTCGGCTTACATCGACCCGGAATAACCTTGGAATTATTATTATTTTTTAGTGTATAAGCTATAATATGTCATAAGACCAAACGATAAATGCAACTTAATTCATCACTAATCATCCAGAATAGTCATAAAACATTCATTTAATCCATTTTTCGTCCTCTGACTTGTCATTATCCAGTAGAGAATGTTTACAACAAATGTTTAAACTTTCTATAATAAATAGTCCTTTTTCGTAATTTTGCGGCTAATTTTATTGCTCCAGCATTAGAAGTTACGATTGCTTCAACACGTTAATTAAATTCGTTGAAGGCTAGTTTACGATAAATGACCGTAATACTACGAAGAGATCAATAGTGATAAATGGTTTAAACAAACCTAATAGTACTGGGAAGGGGCAAGGTAGAGTACGAGAAGCGAATTTCGTAAAGGTTATAGGACTAAAGTATTAGTTACTCATAATAACATGCAATAACGATCATCATCAACATCCATTTGTTCATGGATTAAATATATCGATTTGTTATTAGTTTTTGAATTGTACGTACGCTGTGGAGAACCGAAACGAGCCAGGTGGTGTTTGCAAGCGACCACTCAGACGCCCGATCGGTCACTGAAAGCGCAACTCCAGTGCACTGTATGCTTCCCATTACGGACATCAATGCTTGGCTCGAGTACGTAGCTGAGTACATACGATTTACTTTCCTCTGAACCATGAAGCACAATCATCAGTAAAAAAACCCTAAACCCTAAACCTTAAAAACCTTACTAGTACGTTGTGACTCACCTGGAAAATCAACCAAAAGGAAAATGCATTTGTGCTTGCAATGATCATAAGAGGGCCCAAGAAAGTGTTCATATGATGGTTGGAAGAAATATTTGATGCATTATTTGTAGGTATCTCCAATGGAATGGCGATCATCGTGAGCCCAACAAAGGGCCGTGATAGAGGGTAAGCGTCAAAGCCCCTCCAACGGATATGACTGTGCCCAATGCTTTTGCTAGGCCTACTTCACTCTTCATGTTCAACAACTCTAATCTTTAATGCAACGATCATCAATTTTGGAATAAATTTGGATTTTATAATTTGATATTCTATTGAAGAATTTTCGGAAGAACGACATTTTTAGTCCCCGATGTCTGGGGCATGGGCGTTTTCGGTCCCCCATGTTCCGGTGCCACTTTTAGTCCCCAATTTTACCGATTTTAGGCCGTTTTGGTCCTCCAATTAACGTAATCACTAATTAAGATGGAATTTAACACATGAGAGCACATGATCTCCTTTAACTTAACGTATCGCATTTAATTCATTTTCAAGGTTGTCGATCATTTACTAAATGTGATGTGTAATGATGTTCATGTGCGTTTAAATCGAAGAAGAAGATGTGTTATGAGGTTTCACGCCGAGTAAAAGGAGATCATGGGCTCTCACCGGCTAAATTAGCGGTTAAATTAATCGAGGGACCAAAACCGTCCAGAATCGGTAACATTGAGGACTAAACGTGGCACCTCGGAACATGGGGGACCAGAAACTCCCATGCATCAAATATTGGGAACTAAAAATATCGTTCGCCCAAGATTTAACAATAATATCTGCACTAGTCAATGTGCTTATAAATGCCATGATTCAAAATTTGGGTCACTAGCTATACATATTTTTTCGGATCACTATATTTCATGATTACAAAAATAAGTCGCTAACTTCATATGACACAACAAATTTGTGTCTTATCGTTTTTTCCTCGGGAAATGTTGGAAGTCCTATGTGGCTGATGACATGGAACAGTTTCTATTCGCTGGACGTTGACATGAAATACTGTAAAATATATTCGAAAACTTTGCGCCGACCTAATTAGGTCAATAGAACATATACACACCTAAAGAGAACGGCCATGATGAATGTTATTGCAGGGTTACTAAACAAGGTGGTTGCGATTGTCGGAGGTGCGTACTGCAACCCAACGTAATACGCAATCTGTGACAAAGATATCCTACGCAACACAAGAAACTACATAATTAAGTGTGTGGATGCATTTATTTGAATTTTTCAAGTAAATATAATGAACTCGTTCTAAACAGGGACAAGTTAGAAGAAGGAAAGAGAATTTAGTGAAAGTTATAAGACTAAAATTTCACCCGAATATGGAGCATAAGAGGATGTGTAGCAAGATCGTTCCCGTCAAATTAGGTCGTACTTTTCTGTAATAAATACCGTAACTTTCTAGTTAAAATACAACATTACGAGCAAAGAAAAGCGCGCACACACACGGACACCTTTCCATGAAATAAGCAAAAGGCACTAATGTTGCCGAAGCAAAGATCTGCCTATAAGCGAAATGAACGAAAGGGTTCATCCCAGAATTTAGGACGAGCTTCGTTATTACGTCGGTCGCGGTGTAGCACAGCTGTAGAGTAATCATACTCAAAAGAGGCATGCATGTTTCCACTTCCACGATTCTCTTCATGTGTTATAAAAAACGTTTGATTCTTGATTGTTAGCGACGGATTAAATAAGCTTATTATGGGGGTGTTTGTTTCAGGTGATCCAACATTACGGTGATACGCACATCACGGTGATGTGGTTATACACCGGAATGTGGATCAAAGTGATATGTCATCAGTGTGTTTGTTTTAAGGTAATATTTCATTTTGCAGATCAACGTGATATTGAAGTATTCTGTTTGTTTAATCACTGTGATGTGTAGGGTGACGTTGTATAAATGTCATATTTGACCCTATACATATGACTTAAATAATGTGTTTAATTTTTAAGGTGATATTTTATGTGATAATCATTAATATATTAAAATATACATTTAATTTATAAGCATTATTTATATTTATACTTTTTTTAAATATAAGTTTTAATATTTTTAAATAACTGAAATTTTTTCTAAGATTTAATTATGTTAATCATGTAATTATATTTATAATGGCATATAAAGTAATAATGTTAAACTATGAGGGGTATTCTCGTCCATTAAAAAGTTAGATAGATCACCTCATCACCGTGATGTTGGATCACTTAGGTTTTTTTGGGGTGATCTGAAATATAAAATATCACCCCATTTTCATCACCTAGGTGATCCATCATTCCGGTGATGACTCATCATAGACTAAACAAACGCAGTGAGAAGTGATAAATGGAGGATCACGGTGATGTTTTGGAAGATCACCCCAAAACAAACACCCCCTTATCTAGTGAGGGTAATCCATGCGTTAGTATAACTATATGCTATCTAGTTGCTAACTACACTTTATACTTCCTCACCTATAAGAGATATTTTAACGTGCCTTTTTAGTGTTTACCTAACCTTGGTGTTTCGGAGTTATTTCATTAATTTCTCGACATCCTCATTCATCTAGGAGGTACAACTTACTTCTCAAGGAATGATCTCCAACTCTTTTATTGGTATACTTTTCTTTATATATATATATATATATATATATATATATATATATGTGTGTGTGTGTGTGTGTGTATGTAGAGAGAAATACGTGAGCACCATCCGTGGGCACATGTTGTATGGCATTTTTTATACCACGTCAACATACCAAATCAACCCCCGACGGGTTCACTAATCTCATGTGTAGGTTATATATCAATAAAAAATCTCATTGTATGATGATTTGGCTCGTTAATGTGGTTGGTGCTCACGAAGATGCTCACGCAAGGTGAGCACCATAACATTACTCATAAATGTTATGGTGCTCACCTTTGGTGAGCACATATCCGTGGGCATCTGTTGTGTGGCATTTTTTTATGCCACGTCAACATGCCAAATCAACTCCCGACGGGTTCACTAATCTCATGTGTAGGTTAGATCAATAAAAAATCTCATTGTATGATGATTTGCTTATGGAGCCCACGGTGGTTGCTCACGGTAGGTGGGCACCATACCATAGCAAACCTCTATATATATATATATAATATATATATATATATATATATATTCCACATGAATTTTTTTTATCAACACAACCCACTGTAGTTCTTCAAGTGTATATATATATATATATATATATATATATATATATATATATATATATATATATATATATTCCACATGAATTTTTTTTATCAACACAACCCACTGTAGTTCTTCAAGTGTAATTAACCCAATCGTTGGATCTTTAATCGAGATGTATACCTCTCCTTTTCTTTTTACACACCCACATATGAAAAATGCAACGGTGCATACCTCAACGATATATTTATTTAATAACATCATGAAACAATAACGAATCATTTCACAACCGCTATTGTGTTTCCGCCGGTTGATTCTTCCAAATCGGGCATTTGTGTCTCATTATTATATTCACATCGCACTTCATCACTCATCATCTTCATCTCTCTCTTCTTACCCCATATAACTCCGTACAACCCTAAAACAATCAAGACTGATCCTACAACTCTGCAATAAACACACACGCATGTTACAAAGCGCAAATATTTAAAACAAAATCCACAACTTAGAAAGAAAATAAAAAAGGAAAAACTTACTTTCCAAGAAACCACTCCTCTTCAAGAAAACCCCAACTAGATATAGCCACGAAAATTAAGGGCAAAGGGGCCGAACACAGCTACATAAACTGGACCTTTCTTGTTCGTACACCATGAGATGAGGCAAGCTCCTAGGGCAGAACATACAATGCCCTGAAAATGTGCTTGTTAGTTTGTGTGTGTGAAGCCATGATCATAATATATAGACAAAGAACTTTATATACGTACGCTGTGTAGAACTGAAACAAGCCTAATAGGGTTAGCAAGCGACCATTCAGATAATGATCTATGGCTTACGCATAAGGCCACAACAATGCATTGAATGCTTCCCATTAGGGACATCAATGCTTGGCTTGAGTATGGAGCAGCGTACATTTTGTTCACCTTCGTCTGACATTGAAAACACAAATAAATAAGATCGTAACGAAATAAATTAATAAATTAGATATGTTTATTTGATTATATCATATAAATTTAATGAAACAATGAAAATTTTAAAATTTGGTTGGAATATGTAATTAGAAAATTATGAATTAAAATAAAACCAAAATAAGGAAATCTAAACCCTGGATTGGACACATGTCAGGAATCCGTGTTGTGGGACAAAAAATGAGATAAAATGGTTGGACATAGGATCTGAACCCTATTGAATAATAGGGGGTTCTAAATAATAATCGGTATTAGCGATTGAGTAGTAGGTAAGCGAAGCATGTGCGCAACTTTTTATTGAATCGCCGTTAGTTAACCAAGGATGTTAGGACAAGAACTAATGTTAGAAGAAAAAGTATAAAAAAAAATATTGAAATAAAAAATAAAGAAAAAAAGTTTATTGGTTGTTGTGGCTAACCTGGACAATCAACCATAAGGCAAATGCAGTTGGGCTTATGATGAGCATAATTGGGCCCAACAAGAAATTCATATGGTTGTTAGTAGAACTATTTGCTACAATCCTTTGTGCATATTTCCAGTGGATTGGAGATGGGCCCCGGCCCAATAAAGACCCATTGTAGAGTGTCAGTAGCAAAGCCCCACCGACGCATATTATTGTGCCCAATGCTTTGCTTGGTCAACTTTGCTCTTCGACCTTAACCTCTCTAATCTTTTAATTAATAATATGCAAATATCAATGTTAGCTAAAAGTAAATTTCTAAGACATCCTTAATAGAAAAGACAGAATATATCGTTTCTAAGATTTTTAAATTACAGATTAATCGAAACCGAACCGCTGGTCAACGGTTCGGTAACCCTAGTCAATAATCTTCCATGAACCATTTATTTTGTTACTTATTTTACCCTTTTTAAAAAAAAATCCAATCAACGGTCAGGATCTCGTTATCCTGTGCCGTAAATCAGTGGTCACAATTTCTTGGCCGTTTATACAAAATTTGTTGGCCCTAACAATGCTCTCTTTAAACTAAACTAACAATACATTATTCAGATTAATTTGTGGTTTCATATAGAAAGAGATATGGAAGTGAATTGAGGGTTTACTTACCTAAAGAGAATAGCCATGATGAAAGTAATTGCAGGACTTGCACTAAACAAGGCAGTTGCAATAGTTGGAGTTGCATGCTTCAACCCAACAAAGTATGTTATCTGCGTCAATGGTTTACTGCAAAAACACAGCCAAAATTAAATTAGAATCTCCCAATAGACACACACATACATACATATACGAATATGCCATGCAATCATATCCATAGCTAGCTACTAACCCTAATATGGAGCATAAGAAGATGAGCAACATGATCTTTCCCCTCATCTTAGGCAGCGTTTTCCTGTGTAATAACGTTCACGTTAAGCAACAACACAGCACACAAACACCCATATATATATGTAATAAATTACCTTTCCATAAAATAGGCAAAAGGTATTAAAGTGACCGTAGCGAAAATCTGCCTATAAGCAACATGGAGAAAAGGGTTCATCCCAGAAGTCACTGCAAGCTTGCCGAGGATGTTCACAATGGCGTAGCCTAGCTGTACGATAATCATACTTAACACAGGCATAAGTGTTTCTCCTCCCATTTTTCGTGCCTGAAGATCTCTATTCTTGGTTAAAATATTGACAAATTTCGAAACAAATATATGCATAAAAAAATATATTAAAAAGGCGAGGACGTGGCTACAATATGCTGCACCTTGACCATTTTCGGTATTGTAGGCTCACTCTATGCCTCAACTAGTAGGATGGGTTTTACCTAAATTTGGTTATTTTTAACGTCCTCGACCAAACCCTCATCCATATAGTATTTTTTATGTAATTTTTCTTTTTTTCTTTTCATGTTTTGTGGGAAAATGGTGATTGGGTAGTGCAATATATAGTCTGAACTTCATTAAGGATAGTGAAGTACTTTTTGGGATGATAATGGTCAATCTTAATAACTTGGCAGTCAAACAAAAATAACATATGAAATCATATAATAGTAATTAAGATAAACATTTCAAGCCACTCCTAATCGACAGAAAACTATGCCAACATAATATCACACACACACACACACACGCACACAATTCTAAGATATATTATATATATATATTTTCTTATATATTAAAAGTCAGATACAATTGATTGGTCAAACATCTACCATGGAATGAGCAAGTAGTGGCTGAGTGACGGATGAAGACTTGTTCACTTGAGGGATCGTTGTGTCACTTTCTTGTTCTTCTGAGGACCGAATTGCAAATTTTCTTTCTTCACTTTTGCCCCATAACACAAAGTAAAGTCCGGTTATGATCAACACAGCACCAATGATCCTGCAAGAAGAATCAAAATCAAACAATCAATTTGACCTAATTCCATTATTACAAGTAGTTAATGCAATAAGTATCTTATGGGCTCCACTCTAATTTTCTTTTTCCTGCCTATCTCTTCATATGTAGCACGTTCACACTAAGTTCACTCAAAATCGAATCTAAATCTTGTTGTCTGTATGTACAATCTCAAGTCCACACGGACAACGAAGGAAAAAAAGTTATAATTGGACTAAACTTTATTGAAATTAACAAGTTATAACAATAAATATGTGAGTGAAAAAAAAAATGAAATAATAGATTATACCCTCCCAAGTAAATTCTTCTCCTAAGAGAATTGAAGAAATAATGGCGACAACCAATGTCTGAACAGGTTGATACACAGCGACGAAGACAGGGCCACCTCTATCAATGCACCATATCTGGACAGCGAATGCAATCCCTGAGGCAACTATACCCTGTAATAAAAATAATATTCATAATTGAATTTCATTAATATGTTTAAATAGCATATACATTTGTATTATATCTATGTATATAAGGGAAGTAAAATGGCACTTTCGCATTTGTTTCATGATGGGATCGTATGCCAGCATAAGAAGGGTATGAACACTGACTTAACATACGGTACTTCACGTTGGATGTGAATGAACTTCAAGATCGCAATTAGAAAAATATACAAATCTTTAGCCCCACTATAGGTATTAATTGGGATAGTGTTTTCATTTAATTTCATTCCATCACTTACATTTTTTTTATGGTTAAATTTGATTGGACAATAAGCTTAATCGACTACGATGTTCAGATAACATAAGATTTAAATCTCTGTCATTTTCAATGAAATTATCAACTACTTGCGGAAACTCACAGTGACTTAACTATGACTATAATATAAAAATATAAATCTAACTTAAATCATGATATTTATATTTTAATGTATTAAATCACCCATTTCACCTAAAATAAGCATATATGGAGTGTATTATATTCTAATTTCGTTTCTCCCTTGCGTATAGGCTGCATTTTTATCTAGAGACTTAGATAGATGTTGATATCTAGGCTGATTTTTCCTGAAGATTCGTACACATGATCACCTGGTGTCCTGGTCAAAGTTCTACTCCATTTGAAATATGATAATTTCATTAAGTTTTATGAAATACGTTATACTTTAATTTTGTATTTCCTAACAATTACTAATATGAATCACTACAAGAAAACATAGTATCAGACATGGAAGATAGATACGGAATAGGTTTCCTGTCTAAATTATGAGTATGGATTCTAACACGATTTTTTATTTTTATTTCAAAAAATTAATGCTTTTATTTAGACATAGATTGGATACGGAAATAAAACAGAAATGTGACAAAATTCATTTTAGAAATGGTATATATCCGTTCCAATTTGCTACGAGAACAACACCACACATTAGACAAGGATAATTTCGTGTCTAATCACGTATGGAATTTTTGGTTTTAGACACCAAAATTTCCGTGTCTAATATGTTTGTTTTCTAGTAGTGAATCACTTACTGCGTAGAAGACGCTGAATAGCTCGGCAGCGGAGTGGACGCGCCAAGTTTGCGGGTCCCGCTCGACGAATGCGGCTATGACCAAAAACTGAATCACACCGAAGAAACACTGGCAAGAAGTGAAGCTGAGCCGGGCCGGGTACTTCTTCAGGACCGGGCTTTGAAACACAAGCCAGCCCGACCAAGACAGGCAGTGACCGATCAAGAAAACGCAGCCCAAAGTCCAATTCTTGCCGCCCGCATCTCCCAATAATAAGGCCTGGCCATCACCGCCACTGTGAACATAGTCGGGCCCCCGAACCGTTAGGGCCGGGCTTGGGCTGTATATGGTCGGCCCCTTGTATAGAGTGATCAACGAAGCACCCGCCACGCAGAAGAGGAGTCCCGCCACTTTCGAAATCCCGTCCTTGCGGTCTAGTCGAACCCTCTCGATTCTGTTGTTGAAATTTAATACGAATTACTATCGTTGTCAAATTGAGAATTGCATCTTAAAATCAATCGGTGATAGGAGGAAGGACAATATTTGACTTATATATTCGAAAATTATTGTTTTCAAATTGAGGGTTTCATTGTAAAACCAATTTATGGTATAAGAGAGACTTCTATGTAGTTTTCTGACTTGGGATAATATAATCTCAGTACGCCCCATCACATGTAAGCATGATTCAAAATCAAATGCCTAACAAGTGTGAACAAGAAAATCAAACATGTCCTGACATCATGTTAAATTGGGGCCTTCATATTAACTGCCAACTGGTAATAGGATGAGGTCCTTCTTTGACTCATACATTGAGTCGGGCGAGTTTAATTTTTACGATGTCCAATAAGTAATCTCAAGAATTGTTATGGATTCATATTGGGATTTAGTTAATGAGATTTAACAAAAAAACAAAAAGAACTTGCCTGAGCAAGGCAGCCATGAGAAAAGTAATGGCCGGGACAGAGTTTTGAATCGCCGAGGCAAACGTCGGAGACGTATGTTCCAATCCCAGCAAGTAAAAACCTTGGTTTGCTGTGATCCTGCGCAAAAGATTCAATTTTTACATCAAAATTTTGTATTATTATTTCCATTAATTATGTATCATATATTTTGATGAATCATTCATATATAGTACCCGACAACTGCAAGTAGGAAGAACTGTACGAGGAGGCTCCATGTAATAGGCGGCCTCTCCTTCCTATACAAACAAGGACAGATATTATCTATACATATCTTACATAGATATACATATATATATACATGTGTGTGTGTTGTGTATGTGTAATAATTTAAATGGTTAAAAGTGGATTAGATATGACATACTTTTCGAGAAAATAGGCGAAGGGAAGCAAGAGAAAGAGGGCAAGAATGTTCCTATAAACGGGGAAAACAATCTTGCTCATTCCCATGTTGAGGGCGGCGCGTGAAACCACGTGAAAGCCAGCGTAGCCAAATTGTAGGGCTAACATGGCCAAGTGAAGCTGAAATTTTTCTGGTATAGAGCATGATGATCTCCTAGCTACTGAATTATCAACCCCATCAGACATTTTTTTGGAGATAAAAATGTCTAAAATTAGTTTAGAACTATAATAATTGAGCACTTGTGATGATCGGTGTTGTGTTGTGGTGATGTTTTAAGGGTATAAATAGAGGTAAGAAGCTAAGCAAGATGGGTATGTAACCCCACTATGGGGCCTTATAATTAAATATAATTAGAGCTTCATTTCTTTTTTGTTTCGGAAGCTATCCTCACAAAATGCCACCGTAATCTCCACTTAACTAAATTTAGTCAGTCATATCTGAACCTTATTCTTGCTTTCGGGCGACATTTGCTTTTGCGCGACTGATCCCATTGATTTGTTCATAGCCATTGGCAGAGCTAGATGCTAGTGGGGTCCCAATTAATATAATAAAATCTATCAAGTGTGGTCTAAATGTAAGTGAAACAACTGAGTGGGGTCATTATATAAATATTCTACAGGTTAGGGCTAAAATTAAATTTTTCATTACTAAATATTAGAGGAAAAAATAATTTCAGTGGGGTCCATGGACCCCACTGGTCCAGCTGTAGCTCTGCCAGTGTTCATAGTATCTAACCCTAAACCCAATCTTAATGTCCACTTATTAACTAAATTTAGTCAGAGGCAAATCTGAACCTTATTCTTGTTTTCGGGCGACATTTACTTTTGACGGGACTAATCCCATTGACTTGTTGTCATAGTGTCTAAGTTCAGCCTGCATCGAATCTAAGCATTAACATGTTTGTGCAGTCTCAAGTTGAATCAGACTACGATAGTTAAGGAATCCAAGTGATTTCGAAGTTGTAATCAAGGAAATACTAGAATCGAGAAAAACTACTAATGTTTTATGATGTTTCTTAGTTGGCACCCACATTCAAATATTTATTTACTGCCTCTGATTCTAAATAGAGGTCGTTTAAGGATTTTTCATAGATATTAAGAAATAAAATGGAATGTCTTATATACCATTAGTTAACTGTTTCCTGATATTTAATTAATGACTCACCATCTATAAATATTGAAAAGGGTCCTACTATTCACACCCCCTACACCCTCCTATACTCTTCTTTTTACCCCCAAACACTTGATTTTTTGTAATAATAATTTTAAATAATCACATGATTCAACAAATATTAACTTATTTTCCATTAAATCAATAATATTAATTGTATGGACTATTCAAAAATTATTAATTAAGTCATTTTAACCAATGACATATTTAGAAGTAGAAAAAATGCTCGTGGCCCGCCCCACTCTGGTACTGTCAAATGGTCTCGCGGGCTGTGGGCTCGTCAAAGTGACGGGGCGGGCGGCAGGCCCGCCAAATATCAAAATTAATTTTTTTAAAATTAATATATAAATGAATTTGTTGAGATCCAATTTTTCATTTAATCAAATTTTATAACATAAATAAATTTTTATTAAAGAATTTAAATTGATTAGGAGTAATTCAACTTCATTAGTTATTGTAATTTTTTTATTTTTTATAAAGTTTATTTCATTTTTAGGACGGGCCGGGCCGGCCCGCTACCCGCCAGTAGGGAGAGGGGCGGACTGCCATTTCTCAGGCCCGCCAAATATCATAAAATATATATTTTTTAAAATTAATATATAAATGAATTATATTGGTTTTTATATTTTGAGATCCAATTTTTGATATCATCAAACTTAATAACTAAATAAATATTTATAGAATTTAATTTGGTTAGGAGTAATTCAACTTCATTCGTTAATTTTAATGTTTTTTTCTTTTTTTTTTTAATTTTTCTCGTTTTTTAGGACGGGCCGGGCCCATCAGGCCCGCTACCCGCCAGTAGGACGGGGCGGGCCTTCATTTACTATGCCCGCCAGATGGAAAAATAGTTTTTTTTTAATCGGCAAGTATTTATTAAATATTACTTTACATATTACTTAAATTATTAACATTAAACTCTTTTTTTTTCTTTTGTATGGGGTATGTAATTGGTAAATAATTAATGTTTAATCTACATATTAATGAGGGGGGTGCAAATAGAAAAAAGGTGGGTGCCAATAGAATTACCCTATTGAAAATCACATAAAAAGGGTAAAATTGGAAATATAGTAAATATTTGTATTGAAGTCTATCAAACGACTTTTAATCAAAAAACAAAATTAGAGATGTAAAACGACCTCTAATCTAATTAGAATCGGAGGGAGTACTTATTTTAAATATATATACTTTGTAATTAACAGAAATAATTTTTTGAGATTACAACATAAACCGTACGGATCCCAATAGCAGACAGAAATAACGAAGGTGGAAGAAAAACATATAAACACGCACTCGTGGGTGCGCATGTGTGATAACATGAATGTCTCTGCATGCTCAGTATTAATGATGATAGTTGAAGTAACACAGCACATACAGCAGCTTCGAATATATATTGTCATCATTTATTGTGTTTATAAATATAGATATATTTTCATTCAGCAATTTTTTCGGCCATACTAAATAGGAGAACATGTATTTAATTTCAGTGTCCGTAAGTTCTTGACATAATTGAGTTGGAGTAATATTTATTATATGTACATAATATGTATGGCCAAATTATTTTATCAATAACAGAAAAATATTTATCTAACGAAAAAAGGAGAAGTACACGATTACTTATAGGATATCTCCTAGCTCTGTAATATTTTGCATGCTTATACCTCTTCTAATCGGACCATGAATGGGTAAGAACTTATTGCTTGGAATTAACTAATCGTTTATTTACTAATGAAGGAGACAATATCTTCTTACTAATTGTGGTCGGCCGTACAATTATCAATTCGTAGTTACATATATTGACTATAATAACCAGTGTGAAGACATATTATTTTAGTATACAAGATAGGGAAATCTATTTTTTTTAAAAAAAAATATTGGAAATCATTGGGCAGTTATTAACGGTAAAGGGTTCCTCGTTGTTATTAGTTATTATTATTATTATTATTATTATTATTATTATTATTATTACTATTATTATTATTATTATTGTTGTTGTTGTTGTATTATTATAATTTAAGAAATATATGTCTTAGACAAGAAAAGGCAATGCCTAAGCAGTACAGGTTGGAAACTTGAATGCGAATCCTCCCACAAAGGTATACAAGATGATTGCTTAAGTTGAATTTCTATGGTTCGTTCTTTAATGAGATGTTTGGTAATAATTCATTTGCAAATTGCCAAAAAAACTAATATTTTTTTCATCATATAATTCGATACGTTTCAATCAATTATTGATGCATCACAACTAAATAAGAGAGATACTTCGTCCATCATATCTTAGTTTGTCGAGTGAAATGTCTATTTTTTCCCTTCAACTGCCCATATTAAGCAATTATATTCAAGGATTTAGTTGTAAGTCAAAACTTCTCAAGTAATTACGAAAAATACAGTGAGGTGAGAACGTATTGACTATTGACAGCAATCTTGACCCCCTTATGTGAGTGCATAGCCAAAGATTGGACAAACAAGAACAGACTGATAAAAAAGATATTTGTCCATAATATGTGAAAGCATGTAATTAATTACATCAGTTGAAATTTGTTTTTGAAAATTTGAGTACCTTAATTCCCATGCAGAAGTTATGTGTAATTAAAGCTTTTGCCGCTGGTTCTGAGGACAGTTATGGTTGATAAGTCACCTTCACATTCTTCTGTAATTTTCTGGAGAAATTGCATTTATTTTTTGAACAGTTACAATCAAATGAATGATATACAGTTCATACTTGCATATAATATATACTATATTTAAAAACAATTAAGTGTGAGAAAATTGGAAAACCATCTAAGGCCTCGATGTGTTGCATGTGGAATTCGAAGCCTTGTTGAAATCAATTTTTATTGGAATCTCGTGAAGTGAAAGCTCGTTAATTTGCGCTTAATCAGGTAATATCTATCTATTTTATTATTGAAGAGACTGTTATTTGGTGTGTTAATTTCATGTTTGCGCTTATCAGGTAATATCTATCTATTTTATTATTGAAGAGACCGCTATTTGGTGTGTTAATTTCATGCTATTTGGTGTGTTAATTTCATATTAATGACCATTTTACCATTAAAATACTAATTAAATTTAGAACTACTATAACGTGTATATATAATTCTCATTATATGTGTTCAAACTTCTAAGTGGATCATTTTGGTTCATGAACTTTGCAAAACTGTTCCACTTTGGTTCTTGTGCCTGTTCTTTAGGGCAAAGAAATAAAACATGACAGGTTTTGCAAAGTTTAGGAACTAAAACGACACATTTAAAAGTTTGAGCACCAACAATGACGTCGTGGTATAGTTCGAGCACCATTTTTGCCATTTACTTGTAGATATAGCAGCATTGAATTTGTTAAATCACCAGTCTTATGTAATCCAAGAGATATTTAGGTTAGGAATATCTCTAGTGAAAACAAATTCTAGAAATATTCAAAGTGCATATCTAATTTTGGATCAGTCCTTTAACTTTCAATATATATATATCAGACACTCTTATTCATCTATTTCTGATATGTAAGGAATTTGAGAAATACAACTCACAGGAACGATTGATTGCAAACACGTAATTCATGCGGATTTTCAAAGTTTTATTTTTGTTTTACAACCCATTATGATCCTACTTTGAAATATGGACTAATACTTGAAGTCCCAAAAAAAAAACAAAAAAAGAAAACAATTCAGCCAAATTTAAAGATAAAGCATAAGACTACCAAAACAATATCACAGGCCATATATGGTTTAGCACAACTGAGAAGTCAAAACATAACTCATACAGAGAAGGCATAAACACAAGAAGAAAACATCAAACAACATTATTCAAATTCACCTTCAATTAATCGAAAATCCAATCATAAGGTCACAAATCGCACCTTTTTCAATCCGCCCTTGACTGACCAGCGCGAGAAGAGAGAATGATGCCAACAATTAGCCCATAGAGAGCCAAAGCCTCGGCGAAAATGAGGATCAAAATCATCCCTACAAATAGCTTAGGTTGCTGCGCATTCGCCCTGTCAAGAATTGTAACAACAAAAAGGTACGATTTTTTAGGATAAATTACGACCAACAACACTGAACACCAACATTATCTCATCATCCCATTTGAAATTTCACCTCAATAGGTTTGAAAATTTACCTCACGCCAGCATCTCCGACGATTCCAATGGCCATGCCAGCAGCGAGGCCAGCGAGGCCACAAGCCAGCCCAGAAGAGAGGTGAGCATAGCCATCGAACAAGTAATACGACTTGGCCTTAGGATTGATGCCCGTGCTAATAATCACAGCAATGATCAAACCGTAAATGCCCAACACACCAGCCATGACGACTGGAACGATGGATTTCATTACGAGCTCGGGCCTCATCACGCCCATCGATGCCACTCCTACGCCACTCTTTGCTGTCCCATACGCTGCTCCCATACCTACAAGAAACATAGGCAAGTGCGCATAAATGGAATATCTGAAGGTATCCTTAAGATCAGTGCTAATCTGAACCTGTATAATCTATGTCGGAATGGAAAGGAGAATTTTCGAAAAGAGAAAACCACATAGCATGGAAGACATAGGATCTCTTCCATGTAACGAGTAAGAAGTCGATGAACTTTCTTACTTTACAATCAATAACAACAATGGTTCACAACTGCGACTACCACGGAACTGTTTGATAGATCATATTAGATACAGATTCATAGAAGAAACTCAAAATCATTTCGACAGATGAGGCCATAGTAGAACTAAAATAACTGGAAAAATTCTTAGGTTCAGACGATTTCAGCTGCCGCACGACAACAAATATCTGAATTTCTTCACAGATTGAAAAAAATTCCCAACAAACGCAGCAGATATCAGTAGTAAATTTCGAAGCGACTTTCTACCGATCAGCAGATGCTTAAAATCAGTTCACTCGAAAATGCGAGTTTAGTTTCCGATCGAACTTCAGCTCAAACAATTATTCACTTCAACCGCTAACAGAATCACTAAATAAAACAGATCTAGCTTAGATCATCTAAGACCAAATGGGATGATTGGAAAAACGGGGAAAAATCGATCTTACAGGAGAAGACCAGAGCAGCGGCGGCGCCAAGGAACCCGAAGAACGGCGCCGTTTCATCTCCGCTGAACGTCGACGACATCTTTCCGATTGGATCTGACGGAGATATTCTTATTTGAGACGGAGAAATATGAAGCTAAAAGACCATCTCAATAGGGGTGGTTCGGTACGGTATACCGTACCAAAACTGTGATACCGTATACCGTACCGAAATTTCGGTATCCAAAAAAATCATACCAATACCATACCAAAATTTCGATATACCTTAAATTTCGATACGGTATCATACCAAAATTTCGGTATGGTATCGGTATCATACCTTCTATACCATTCACATGGAGGGTTTTACCATGTGTGTCTCGTAACTCGTTAATTTGTTTATTGAATTTTTGGTCAATTTAAACTCCTTAGGCCCCAATAAGATGGATTATTAATACCAAATTTTTCAAAATAAAAAGATTTTAAATTCATAAAATAACCTTAAAAGTTTATATATTTTAGTCAGCCTCCTTAGTAAGACAAAGAACTTTACATAACCACAAAGTTTGGTATGGTTAATAATTTTATGGGCTAATAAATTTATTAAGATCTTTATAATATTTTTATCCATTTTATATCTTTTTTGAAACAATATAATATATCTAGTTGTGTGTGTGTATATATATATATATATATATATATAATATTAAAAAATTTTGTATTTCGGTATTTCGGTATAATCGGTATACCTAATTTTTAAAATTTTCATACCTTTATCGTACCGAAAATTTTCGGTACGGTACCATACCTTACCAAAAACTTCGGTATACCAAAATTTTCGATATTCTCGGTACGTTACGGTACGATAAGGACGGTATATCGGTATTTCGGTATATTTTCCCAGCCCTACATCTCCAACCCCTGAAACGCATTCCCAAACTCAAACGCATTCTCAAACTCAAAATGCAGCAATTCTTCTCCAACCGATCAACTCATTCTCAAACTCAATAGACTATTTTGTAATATTCACTTCCACACCAATTTTTACAAATTTCAATACGACACATATATATTTGCAACTTTACTAATTAGGCTACTAATATTATTTTAGGTTAAATCACAAAAAATTAATATGATTAATAATAAAAATATATTTATTCGTATAAAAGCATCTATTTATGTTTATTAAACAACTACATGCATATAAAAATTCGATGGAAAAGTAAAGAAGGCGTGTGATGTGAGATAGAAGAATGTCAGCTTTTTCTTGCCAGGTAACAATACAAAATGATATGTCGTCTAGTCTATTTTTTTAATATGTCCTTTTTCATCTTTTTTTTTCATCTTTTTCTGACACTTCTTCTAGTGAAAGCCTTTTCTGACACAACATACGAGAGAAGAGACATTAAGGGCTTTGCATGCAAATTAAAGAGTTCAGCGCATCTTAACTGTCCGAAGCGCAAATATGGTTGCAAACGAGGAGAGAGAACGTAGTTAACGCATTTTGAGTTTCGTTTTGGTGTTCGGTTGGAGTAAATTTACTCCAAATTTTGCGTTTTGGTGCTCGGTTGGAGATGCCCTAAGCATTCGATTGCATCTTAGACCTTTCGTTTTCAGAATTACCAATTATAAAATAATATTATTTATTTTATTACATAATATAGTAAATGTAACATATATCCGAAGTCGATATGCCGAGTGGTTAGAGCATCTCCAAGGGTCCTCTATACATGGAGTTGGACACCATGTATGAGGTTGGAGGAGCTCCAACGAACCCTCAAACGCCACACCAAAATTGGGGGATTGAACAGTAACACGCTATATATAGCGTGCACTGTTCACCCTCTACATATATATATATATATATATATATATATTATATATATATATTTAATTCCTTTTATCCTTTAATTATTTGATTATATGTGTAATCATGATTAAATATGTATTAGCTAAAACTTCGTAATTTATTTTTTTGATAGTGTTCTGGAAAATTATATGATTATTTCATTTACTATAAAATAAATTAATGAATATTTTAGATCACTTAATTATTTGTGAAAAGTATTTCAATAAATTATTTTAAAATTCGAATTATAACGAAAATGCATACTTTAAATTAAATATAATAGATTATAGTGTGATTAATCCATATAGAGAGAGAGAACAAAGGGGGGCTCAACATTAGAGACTGTGAAACATGGAATAAAGCAATGGCCGGCAAACAAATATGGGATATAACCAAGGAAGTTAACTCCCTATGGATCAAATGGATTAGTGTAGTATACTTAAAAGGGATATGCTTTTGGGATTACTGCCCAGCTACGGATTCGTGTTGGCATTGGAAGAAATTAAACCGCTGAAGTGGAAATTTAAGGAGGGATACAGGGCCGGGGGATGGTTATGGAAAAGAATGGCTGCTACTCTGTTAAATCTGGGTACAAATGGTTGAAAGGAGAAGGGAATTATTTTCCTTATGGACGAGCAGTGTGGAATCGCTACAATATACCCAAGCACTCATTTATATTATGGTTGATAGTGCACAAAAGACTTCTGACTGTGGACAGGATGTTGAACTGGGGAATTCAGGGCTTAACTATTGGGTGCCGCCTCTGTGGGGAAGCTGAGGAATCCCTAGCACACCTGTTCTTGGAGTGCAATTTTAGCCAGAGGCTAGCGCAGAAAGTACACGCTTGGCTGGACATGAGGATCACATTGATCACATATGAGGCCTTGAGGGAATGGCTCTTAAGGCAGGGGAAAAAGAGACGAGCACAGTATGGTATAACCACTGCCTGCTATGCATCCATGCTCTATCACATTTGGGCTGAGAGAAACAAGAGACTACACAATGGAGGCGTTAGGACTGTGGAACAGCTATTTCGATTGATCATGAGAGAAATGCAGATGAGAATTCAAGCTGTCTGTCAAGTAAGGCAGGCCATTAATTCGAGCATATTTGGCAGAGTATGTTTTGGTAATGAGTTGCAATCTGAGATTTGAAAAGATGTAAACTGTAATCCTGAGGATGTGGTGAATGAATATTTCAGCTTACCAAAAAAAAAATCCATATAGAGGAAAATATAGAGGAGATTGTTGGAATTCAATGATACTGTTCAAACTCTATAGCTGGAGGAATTGTACTGTTGCAACTTTATAGGTAGAGGAGCTGTTGGAGATGCTCTTAAGGAGACAGACTTGTAACATATATCCGAAGTCTATATTTACACATATTTATTTTTGGACTCCTTTTTTGCTTATAATATTATTATATTTCACAATCTTCATATTAAAAATACATAAAAGAAAAGACTTAATTTTTTTTTCACAATTGAACAAAACAAAGGGTATAAACTCGGCAAGCAGACAAACAACATTCATGCATAAGCCACTTGATCATATCCATTTTTCTTGGAAAAAATTCCCTTAATAGCTCTGATAATTTCCTTTCCCTTCTTCTTCTTAACCGAATTCTCCCTTCTTACCATATCCTCGGAGCTGTTCGAACACTCGGGCAAGATCACTCGTGTTAGAGATGGAGGATTAGCAAATCTCACAAACTTCTTCTTCTCAACTTCAACTCTTCGATCGCAAGTGGGAATTATTGTCTCAGTCTTCACTTGTTCGATTAGGGTTGTTGGGTCGTCGTCCAATTCGAGCCCTCCGAACCCTAAATATGGAATTTCTTCGTGCCTCTTCGATTCGCTGGCTTTGAAGTGTTTGAGCTCCATTTTTGTTCTTCGAAGCTCTCTTTGTAGGGTAGAGATGTGTTGCGCCATTTGAGTCGTCTCTTCTTTAGCTCTTCGAAGGGTTTCCTTCGTTTCTTCGAGCTCTTTCGAGGTTGGCCCGTTGTTGTTATGTTGGAAAATTGTCTCGTCGTGCATCTATTTTGATTGGAAAAAGGGTAGATTAATTATTTTTTTTTTGTAGTGATATATATATATATATATATATATATATACATATATAATATGTAAATCAAGCATTATGTAAGTTATGTATAAAAAAGGTAAATGTGCTTTGCTATTTTTCATGCACAAGTACGTGCTCCGTGTGACAAGTAAAGAATAGTTTCTCTCTAGTGTGTGTTTGTGCGTTCTGCAATTGCATGATGAATTAATGTAAAAATGATAGAGTGCAAAAATGATCCATGGATATACATCAAATGTCTATATGATCAGTTCAATTCCGACATTAGTACAAGTGTATAATATGTAATGCAAATTAGTAAATGATCACTTCACCTAGCCAATGTATTAAATTTTAACATTATGGCCCTTTATTTAGGCTGATAATTTCTCTCATGTAAGTTGCTGGCCTTACATTTTTTGGTCAGATCACCGATACCATGTTAAATGATCACTTCTCCTATGAGTATATAATATTTAAACATATAATTTATTTCCAACGCAAACAGATAGACAATATTTTACGTGGTACGCATCAAATCAATGAAGCAAATTCATCTTACATATGAGGAAGCAGCCAAACAGAAACTCCACAAACAAGAATAATAATCAAAAGCATCTAAATATTAATTATAGTCATTGCAACGTATTATATATAGTATAGTCCTTACCTCTCTAAGCTTGTTGGCATAAACCTCACTTGCAATGATTCTTTCACCAAACAATATGACTGCTTCCTTAACTGATCCAAACGGTGCACTTGTGTCGATCTCTGCCTTGTTATTCGTTTCCATCGTCGATAATTATAAAATGCTACTACTTTGGAAAAAGAAAATTAAACATGAAATAAAATGCATTTGTTAGAAGAACATATAAATCTTGCTAAAGATTCTTATATAACTTTGTGAGAAATGAGATGCATTTCGTGGCCACTTCACTTGAAATTCCATTGCCATATGTATTAGTGTATTATAGTTCACGTGAAAGCTTAAGTTTTATGCGAATGGGCCATGTTATATATTTCTTTTTCCTTTTCCCCCTTTTCCCCTATGAAATATCGACAAGCTTAATTAAATATCATCGATCTCGAACGATAGCTGAACATATAATTTCGAGAGTCCGAATCGATTAACTCCTACATCGATCAATTATATAATATGGAGAGCTTTAACCTTTCTTATTTTGGCTTACATTGACACGTTAATTACTAATATGCTAAGTCATTACAAACGGAAGTCATATACACAAAGGATATGTTTTCTTAGTGAAGACTATACAACATATTTTATTTATACAAGAGATCATAAAATCCCATCAAAGCCAAAAGTAAATTACGATTACAAAACCCTAAACACGCCAATCAAAGTCGTCAAAACACCCTAAACCAAGAGGAATGATACTCCGACTTGAAATATATCATAGCAAGCAAAACCGCCATCACAGCCACCAGCACGGTGGCTGAGCCGCCGTCCTCCGCCTCCACGGCGGCGGTCACCGGACTGGGAATAACTCCGATCTGATACCTCCATATCCTTCGCCTGAGCATCATTAAATTCACGCCCAAAACTGCGAACAAAGGCAGCAATAATAGGACGAATTTAAACCCTGATTTTCTCCTCTGTACCCTTTCTCTGTACTCTGAGCAGCTCTCAAAGTACATCAACACCATGAAAATGGTGAAGAAGACCATTAAAGGGAAAGGCGGCGCTGTAATGGAATCTAGGGTTTGGTCACGCCAACTTATGCCTCTATTCTTGTCTCGGAAGATCAGACCCATGGATGATTGATTATATACAGCCTTTGATGGAGTTTATTTTCTGTTTTTTTTGTGGGTTTTTTTTTTCTTTCTTTTGAGTTTTGTGTGTTGGTGTAAGAAAGTTGCAGACTTCGGATGGATTTTATCGAATGTTATGACCGACTTTGCTTTTGGACTTACGTGCGAGCTCAAGGGATCAGATGCTGTAATGGATGATAGTTGGCTTTTGTGCTATCAAGAATATTTTATATTTATTCATATGTTTGTATGTATTTATTTGTTTATTTATTTATGGGCATGTGAAGCCGTTTTGTGTATTACATCACGATGTAATGTATGTATATGGAAAGTTGACGATTTAGTTAGAATTGGATATGTTTTGGGTGTCAAAGTTAATAAAATGCCTAATTGCATTTAATACACATTGTATCTATTTTTGGCAATTATATGTTGTTATTGATATCGAAGATCATCATATTTATATTTGTTTCCATATCTACGCTATGATGTATAAATCCAGAATTGATGGTGATCATAGATTAAACACCGTTACTTATCACAGCATGATTTAGTAGTAAAAAAGATTATATCTACATATGATACTCTAATTTTGTCCTGTAATTGTTACGTTTATTTTTAATTTTGTCCTTAATTTTTTCAATTTGAGGAGCTTAATTTGAAAAAGTATTCATAAACTGAAAAAAAAAAAAGAGAAAATTACAACCTCGGTGCGTTGAAATAGTCATCTCATTTCGGCCTTGTGCAAAATTTACGGCCCATTAACTGAAATATATGTTCTTATTACTTGTATTCTTTTTTAAGACGTGATTCAAGCAAGGTTCTGAAACCGGTTTTCGAACCGAATCGGAAATTTCAGTGCTTTAAGGTTCAGTGGTTTAACCGTATCAAACCGGAGTAAAACCGGTATCTTAATGTTTAATTTTTATAAATGAATCAATCAAATAACATAGAAAATATACATATGTTTTGTGAACTTTTTCCAAATTATAATTTTATAAAATTAAAGGATAAATTTGAATAAAGCAAATTGTGTTGGTCCTTAAAAATTATTTGTTCATAGGTTGTAAAATATTAAAACTGTCAATTCGGGGTCAAAATTGAATAGAAATAAAAAGTTGGGAAAAGAGTTAATCATAAAATTGGATATAATTTGTTATCTAAGATTCAAACCCAGGCCCATAAGATGATATTTGACGCCTCTAGACCAACAGACAACCCATGTTTTCATTAATTTTGTTCTTTTCGACCCAATTATTCATAAACTAATTGTTTTTCTATTTTCTTTAAAAATGAAAACCAGACCGGGACCTGACCAAATTTTCGGCCGGTTCGCGGTTTTCCGGTCCGGTCTTCAAAACCTTGAATTCAAGAACCCAGTTTCAACTTAACTTCCAATTATAAAAACCAAAATTTATGTTTCTATTATTAACAACATTTGCATGCAAAGTTTACCTTATGTGTGTGCAATGATTTTAATGAGTGATGTAATACATAGAATGAGATAGTTAGTTAGGGTACATAGTTTAATAATTATTTATTATAGTTTAATAGTAATTAATGTAGAAATAATTTGATTGGTCAAATGACAGATTAATTTACAGTTTTTATCCATTTACGAAATAACATAGATATGAAATTGAATTTTGAATTTATTATACCATATAATGCATGATATAGGATGTATCTAAAAATATTACCCTATCGATGAAAAATTCCCGAACTCCGTTCAAAATAATACAATTCAAAACCACAACAGAGAAGGAAAAGAAAATATCGTCAAATTTAACCGCATATTTAGGAAACAAACTTAATATCCCCATCTGTCTTTAGAATTTCCTTGTGCGAACTTCTGTGGTAATTTATCGTTCTTCGACACGAAAACGAAAAAACAGTATTAAAAGTGAGTAATGAATATCCAAATTACACGGAATTATAAATTCAAAAAAGAATACGATAATACTCTTCACAAAGACCTCTAAACCCTAGCACATAGTTCAGGTTTCTTTTGCACTTCGAGATGCCACGTGGCACCCCCACTCTCATCCCTCCCTTCTCTCTCCCCATAAATAAATAAATATTTTTCCCTTCCTCAATAAAAACCAGCCTTTATATATATACATATCAATCATCTCTCTTTCCTTATCACTTGCTAAAAGAAAAGAAATTCCAGCGAATTAGCAAAGCAAAAGAGAATGGAGAGCAATGTCACTGAGGACGAAATCAAAGTGCTCGAAATTCTCATCGGCTTCGAAGAAACGCACAAACAAACGTGGTATTTCAAGTGGGGCCGCCGAGCAAAGAGATCGGCCCTCAACGACTCGCCGCCGCCGCCGTCGAAGAAACCCTCCGTAGGCGGCCCGTCTGAGAAACCCGCCGACCGCCACAGCCCCGTCTCTCCGCTTGAGTTCGCCAGAGCTTCCACTGCCTCCGGCGAGAAGGATGACAACCCTAAGCCCACCAAAATTCCCAGGACAACGGTATGTGATTTGATTTGATTTGATTACACATTATTTTGTTTTTTTGATTGAAAATACAAAACGGTAGATACCCTTTTTTTGGGGTAATTAATCTGATTAGTGAGAAAAAGATTCAATCTTTGCAGGCGAAAAAGGACTGCGCGGAGAAGGTAGGCGAGTTAACGAAGACGAAGAAGGTCCTGAGAGGGGTAATTCCGTAATTTCCCTAATTCGATTAATTCTTTTTCTTTTCTCCATTTTTTTGGGGCTCGATTCTCTTAAACTGTTTGTTCGTCTTCCTGGGCAGGAAATTGGGACTGTAAGAGACCATCGCAAAATACTGATGTCTCACAAGTCAGAGGCAAAAGCCATGAAAGCAGAGGTACCAAATATCACTAAATTACGTAATTTCTTGAAATAAATAAGCATCTTATATCTATTTTTTATATTTAAAAAATTCCTCTGTTGAAGGTACTGAGCAAGAAAGAAGAGCCTCAGACAGTCGTCGGCGTAAACTTCGCCTTGGAACTAAGTCAATATTATCAGACTCCAATGGTAATTCCACCCAATCATCGCCAGCCGTACATTCCTGATCCAACGGCTAGGACCTTTCCCTTCGTAAATGGGCCTACGGCCCAATTATCATCATGCCATGAATTGGGCTCGTCCAGCTCTGTAGGCCCGTTAGGGTTTGACCTGAACCGTTTCCCTGAAGAGTACTCTGCTGCTGCTGCTGACGGGAGCAGCCTCGGTCGTCCGATGAGATGATGGAGATTGAAGATCGACGGGCGAGATCGGCCGATGCTAGGAGGAGGAGGAGAGGATTGATGAAGATTAAGAATATGAGGAGCGCTTGTGGTATTAAGTTGCCAGCTGATGAGTAGATTTAGCTTATGGGGTATTTTTGCTTTTTTTGTCCTCGATTTATTGCTTATTAGGATTTAGTCCTTTGGTTAAGTGTAAATTACGTGAGGGGTAGAGAGGGAGTTCAATTCGATCGATTTGATCCTTTAATAGGAATGCTTGATTTAGTAGTACTTAATAATATAATATTGGTTTTTTTTTCTTGGGAATTTTGTGTGGTTTGTGTTCTGCACGTGCTCTTATATACAACAACGCTCGCGCCTTAATTTTATGAATTTATGCCCTTTTGACTTCCATTTACTTAAGGTATATTTCTTTTGGGAGAATTTCATGTCAGGCCCTGATAAATTTTGAACTTTCTGCCAGGCCCTGTCAGAAAAGGAATTAGTTTAGATGACGTATTTTCTGTAAAAATTCGAGTATAGGACCAAAACTGTTATTTGACGAAAATACCCTTACTAAAATGCTTTTGTATTTTATATTTTTTCCAGCGAAAGTCTATACGTGTTTTTTGTGGTCTAGAGCGATACCTTTACTTCATTTTATGTTACTACGTTACAACATATTGTTACTCTATGACATTAAAACGTTATTTTTAATGATATTGTGTTACATTTCTATTCCAAAACGTTATCAGTAGAACATTTTTTTATTTAATGATCGAACTCATTTTTCTTACAGTGATTCGGTACCAAAAAATCGACTGCCCCATCCAACCTTTGATTTCGACATGTCATGTGCATTCATTATGATATTGACGACGCACGAGGTAGATTTTGCTTGTGTAATTAGGGTGCAAATTCGAGAACATGATTGTAAATTGAATCTAGGATTCGACATAAATTGCAAGTAATTGGATTAAATTCGAGGTACCCATGGTTTGGACGTTTACCAGTTGCTACTAACGTTGAGATTTGAAGGATTTTCAGCATTTTTGGTTGTCATTTACGATTTTCTATAAAAATCTCCGTCATCTCTTGTTTGAGTATTAATCCAATAGAAACATCAATATATAGTTTTGATCATTAATACCCGAGGTCTATTCTACGTTTTTGAGTCAATAACGCCGAAATTTATGCACTTTTCATCCATTTTTAGTGTCGTTTGTGATTTTCGTTATATTCCCTCCGATACAGTGCTTGTATACAGAATGTGTTATTTACGACAGATAATGCGTTATTACCTTTCAGCGACGTGTTACTACTAAGTCAACATTTGTTATTAACCATAAGACATTTGTTATTTTTTGCTAGGGAAAATATAATATCCATTTCTTGCAACTAATCGGTATAAATTCGAGGTACCAATGAAAAATTGGGGTCTATTTTACCTTATTGAGTCAATAACGCCGAGATTTATGCAGTTTTCATTTGTTTTTTAGTGTTGTTTGTGATTTTCGTTTTATTCATTTTGACCCGTTACTTGTATACAGAATGTGTTATTTACGACAGATAATGCGTTATTACCTTCCAGCAACGTGTTACTACTAAGTCAACATTTGTTATTAACACTAAGACATTTGTTATTTTTTGCTATGTTATAAGTATTTCGTTTTTACACGATTTAGGGAAAATATAATATCCGTTTCTTGCAACTAATCGGTATAAATTTGAGGTACCCATGAGAAATTGAGGTCTATTTACCTTATTGAGTCAATAACGCGGAGATTTATGTAGTTTTCATCTGTTTTTTAGTGTTGTTTGTGATTTTCGTTTTATTCATTTCGATCCGTTACTTGTATACAGCATGCGTTATCTACGACAAACAAGGCGTTATTACCTTTCAGCGATGTGTTACTTCTAAGTCAACATTTGTTATTATCTATAAGGCATTTGTTATTTTTGTCTATATTCGTTATTTCTGACAATTAAAGCTGCAAATTAGATATACAAATCATACCCATGATCAAATTAACAATAATTTCAACATATTAGGTCATAAACTTTGAATTTTGTGGAGTTCTTTCAATCTCGTGCCATTAAAGAGGGTTGAAGGATGTTTTGGAATTAAGTACATGTTTAGCGTTGTTTCCAAAATATATGTGTGTTAGCGGGTTGCAGTGTTTTTGGGCGGGCATCACAATTATTTTCGGAAAAAGCATAAATGATACCCGTAAGATTGTATCTGTTATTAGAAGGAACACTTGTGTTTATAGTTTAGGCGGGAATCTTAATTTTTCAGCGTACTGTTGGGAGGGAATTTCAAGGGACTATTGGCGGGAATATCAATTTTTTGCTTAAAGGGTCCATAAAATAATGTGTTACAGTTATGAAGTAAAGCGTTACCAATTTGAGTTTTCAGAATAGGGTTTCTATGTTTAGTGTTTATAGTTTTAAATTAGAGTTTGAGGTTTGGGGTTAGGGGTTCGGGGTTTGGGGGTTCGAGGTTTGGGGTTTTGGGGTTCGGGTTTTGGGTTTAGGGTTTAGGGTTATGTTTTATAAATGTTGCTTGTGATGTAATGTCGAACTTAGAGCTGTTTCGTGATATAATTTTTAATGTTACATTTCACATTATGAAGTATACTCTATGACTGCAACGAATGGGACCTTGGTTAGATGACAAACAACAACAACACTGGACCATTAACCTCAACGTCAATAAAATTTGATTTGTCAGTGAGTTCTCTGGTTTAAATTCATCAAATTATATATTTTCCTTTATGAAAATCTTACACCTTCTGGAATAAGTGCATCAACGATCGAAATTATCGAATTGGTGAGTTATTGACAACAATATAATCCGTTATCAGTCCACTATTTTGTGTTATAACGTAAGTTTTTCTTGATTTCGCTAACATAAGGAAGATGTATTTTATTCTGAAAATGTGTTAATACATAACGGGTCAATCCTGGTGGTATTTACTGACCACACAGAACCATCCAGATGCATCACGAAGCTTCTAGAAAATTCTGAACTATGTGTTATCAGCATAGATCAATCCGTCATAATAATATGTCCATATGTTATCAGTTATCATCTTTGTATTATGACGTAAGTTTTTGTTTGCTTAATCATAGTTTTCACTAATAAAACACAAACCTTAACACTGGCATTAAATTGACTTTTACACTAATAATTGTTTACTGCTAAGATGCACGATCAAATTGACTTTATTTACACCACGGTTCAACATTAACATCGTGATTTTTAGTCGATTGGCCAATAACACCGACATTTATGCTGTTTTTAACGTATTAAGAATATAATGGTAAATCGAATCTAGATTTCGACATAAATCGCAAGTAATCGGTATAAATTCGACGTACCCATGAGAAATTGAGGTCTATTTTACCTTATTGAGTCAATAACGATGAGATTTATGCAGTTTTCATCTGTTTTTTAGTGTCGTTTGGGATTTTCGTTCTTTTTGCCCCGATCCATTAGTTGTATACAGAATGTGTTATTTACGACAAGCAAGGCGTTATTACCTTTCAGCGACGTGTTACTTCTAAGTCAACATTTGTTATTAATCGTCAGACACTTGTTATTTTTTGCTATGTTATAAGTATTTTTTTTACACGATTTAAGGAAAATTTGTTATCGTCTATGCGCTAGGATTTTTGGGTAATTTGTTATCGTCTATTCCACGTAATTTGAAATCGTTATCCGGTGTTGCTTAGTTGTTACTTATTGAAATGTTTGTGTTATTGGTCGTCTATTACGTGGTACGCAATTATCAATAAGTGTTACCTGACAAGCTAGTTAATTTGAGACGTTTCAATCTTCGATTCCGTCAAGTCGATATTGGCTAATAGACGTTTCAGTAATATACATATGAAATACGATAAACTCCAGCCGCTTTCACCTTGTTCGGCCATTGAAGTCGATATTGAATCAGTTTCTGAATGAAATTTTCGATTTGGAGGTGGAAGCACGAATTCATTCCTTGTATGTTGAATTTGTTATTAGAGAGAAATGTCTCGTTATATGGTTTTGCTTATTTGTTACGTTTTGACATATTTATGTTATTTCCTGTCTATTAAGTGGTACGAGTTAGTCAGTTTGTGTTACCTACATACTAGTTCATTCGCAGACGTTTCTCGATCCCGTCAAAATTCTTCGCCATCCCATGATTAACATCATAACATGGAAGATGTGGTATTTTTACGATTTTACTTGCTGTTTTATGTGATTTACTCACGATTGGTATTAACAGTAGCGTTTTTATGCGATTTTTACTCACGGTCCCTTGCTTATGTACAGGTTGTGTTATTAACAATATATTAATCGCTATGTCTAATGGAAAATGTGGTACTGTTGGTTAACGATTTGTTACTAACTGAAAGTGATATGTCATATTATTTGTAGAATGTGTACCCGAGAATCGTGTTAATTGGCTTGTGTCAAAATTCTTAATTTTCCATTATTAACATCACTAATTCACATCAGTTATTAAGATCTGTGATGAAATTGAGTCCAATTTCATCATTCGCCTATTAAAGTCCGAAAGTTCGTCGTTATTCAAAGAGATTATTAGATTGTGTTTGAAGCATAAAATCTTTAATAATTATTCTTAATTACTACGACCCATGATAAATTGAGATCGATTTAATTGTCGTCAGTTCACTAAGGCCGAGATTTTAGGCGGAAATCGAGCTTGAAAATTAGATCGGTCATGAATCTTGAAGATTTTAGGCATTTCGATCGGTTGTTGAAGACGATGGCATTTCAGCGTAATTGTGGCGTACTTAGGAGGGTGAAAATGTCATTTTGCGTCTAAATAACTTTTTTCTCTAACATTTCCAAACAGTTGGTCCTTATCAGCGAACCAAACCTAAATAGGGCCTGAACCCAAGTTAAAACTATAAATAGGGTGTGACACGTAATTAACCCATTTCTTTTTCTATAGTTTGAAGGAAAGGAAGTCGAGTACAATTTTAGAATGAGTTTCAATTAATTCCTTAAAGCCCAAAAGAAGATTAATGGGGATTGGGGGCTCAAATATACATGCTATAGGACTTCATCGACGTAGTATCTTCCTCAAACGTGATTATTGTGGGAGGCAACGTTATGAAATAAATTCCTAAATCATAGTTAGGCACTCCCTACATTTTGGCTATGCAATGACCACTTCATTGAATATCTAATCTCGCTCGCCTTTGACGCGTTTTCAAATGAATCGAAATACCACATTAATTGTATCTCTGTATCAGTCAATATAAATGATAATTATGAGTAAATAATTAAAGGTATGCATAAAATGAACTGTCCCATAAAATGTTTGCCGACCTTACATTCTTTAGCTATTTGACTTGTCAAGCAACTAAGCAAGTAGTAGAAATTGACTAAGGCTTTTAATATTAATTCATTATTTTATATAAAGAAAGGAGATATTTTCACCTGCAATATATATATATATATATATATATATAATATTATATATACACATAATATATCTAGGGAACTTATCATGAATGTGTATCGTCCTAATTTCACAGAGATGGGGATATCATGTGATGGATCTCTTGACATGAGTGATTATTGTTAGGATTATTGATAATATATTTTTATCTATTTTGTAAAGGCTAAATTAACAAAGCATAACACATGCACTTGTTAGGTCATTTTTCAGCTATTTAATTGATTCCATATATCAATATGGATAAGACAATTCACCTTGCTACGTGGGCTATACATACAATATATATATACAAATAATCTCACTTACTATAAATAACTGCATAAGTTCCATCTAAAAAGAAGGCTCGCTAAGCTAATCTAACCAATGGCATTTGCGACGAACTCATTCCCTTTGAAAAGCCAATCAATCTCCACCGCTCGATCATCTCTTCCGTTCGATCCCCGCCGTCCGCCGATCAACGCCTCAGCCAATTCACAGCGAAATTCCAGAAATGCCATTGGAGTAGCAGGGCCGTCGTCCTCTCTGTACGAGGTATTGGGGGTTCGGACAGGCGCCACGTGTCACGAGATTAAGTCCGCCTACAGAAGGCTCGCCAAAGTGCTCCATCCTGACGCCGCCGGAATCTCAGCCGACGGAGGTGGTTCCGGCGACACTTCCGGCGAGTTCATGCTCTTGCACTCGGCTTACGCCACTCTCTCGGACCCTGAGAAGCGTGAGATGTACGACGTGTCTTTGTTCCGGCGGAGGGGCGCGGCGGTGACGGGCGGCGGTTCGGGGAGGCAGCGGCGGAGTTCTTGGGAGACTGATCAGTGTTGGTAGATTATTTATTCCCTTTATAGCCCCAATCATCGATATATCTATGAAAGTATATAAAAACTAAATTGCTTAGTAGAGTTACCCCTGATTTAGTGATGATCGGTTCGCATTAGTCTTTTGGAATTTAGGAAACTATCGTTAAGCAATTTCTTTATCTTTTTGAATGAAAATAAATCACTGTGTACAATTAAATTTAAATAAGTGTTTTAACAAAAGGAATTAAATGACTTTAGATATGCCTTCAAGTCCATGCCGACATTAATATCGAACGTGACGAAATTCAATCAAAGTGACATTTGCCTACTATGGTCAAGAGAAGAAATCTCTTAATATTTTGTAACTGACCGTTCACTATTACGGTTACTTTTTGGAGCATCGATTCACGGTTCAAATCGATTTCTTATATTACAATAAATTGTATATAACCCACATATCCTTTTAATAAACACCAAAACTCGTCTGATTTGTAAATGTCATAAAGTCCTCTCGCGATTTATTTAATCATACGTTCCTTGCAATTTACACCCCCTAGAGTTACAATATTAAGTTTTAAACAACATGGGCGATACATTGCTAACTTTACATAACACAAGGAAGAGCTCCACGCAATAAAAAAAATTACATGGTGGAAACTTGCATTTCAGCATTATTCAGCATAATTGTACCCTTATGGCAATGGGGCGGGTCCGGACCCGAACCCGCCCCGGACCCGCCCCTAATGGGCCGGGTATTTTTAAAATAATCGGGTATGGGGCGGGTAATGATTTAAAATTTTTCTACCCGGTCGGGTATGGGGCGGGTCCCGAGTCCGGCAAAACCCGCCCCGATACCCGGCCCGAAACCCGCCCCGATAATATATCTATATTATAATTCATTTTGTAATTAAAGTTATATAGTATTATTGTTAATATTATGAATAAAAGAGTTGTTGGTCTAGTGGTAGAAGTTTGGTATTACAAATGTGAGGTTGTGGGTTCGAATCTCAATCAACACATTTATACATTTTATCTTTTAAAAAATAAAAAAAGAAAAAAATTGAAAAAAAAAAAAAATAATATATTCGGGTCTGGCGGGTCAGATCCGGTTCGTTCGGGTCTAGCCCGGGGCGGGGCGGGTCCAGACCCGAGGCGGGGAGGGGCGGGTCCTGGGTTCGCTAAAAAATAATCGGGTTGGGTCCCGGGTCCGGCCAAACCCGACCCATACCCGGCCCGTTGCCATCCCTACTTATTTTGTTGGCGTGGCAGCGGACCCGGTCGAGTAATACCGCGGCTAATAATTGAGTAATTAAAGATAAAAGTGGACACCGAGATTTTTATGTTGAAAACCCCCGAACAAATTGGGATAAACCACGGGCAAGGAAGTAGAATACATAGAAGAAAAATATAGGAGTTACAACCTCTCAATCTATAAAGGAGAAAACCATCAATGTCTCTCTTTATAATCGGAGAAAATACCGACATACTCTCTATTTTATTCTCTCTATATCTCACTTCTATTTCGTCTGTGGGATAGATTTCATCTGATCGTTCGATACCTATTTATAGGGAAAAGTGTGTATGTGAACAAACTAGAAAAAAATGCCAGCACACCAAATGGAACACGACACCAACCTTTCTTCTCCACTTGCACACCTCTTTTGACCATTCTATAACCCATGTGCGCCTTATTATGTTGACAATCTCCTGCTTGATTTGATTGAGGATCAATCGCATCTTCACACCATTCTTTCTCCCTTGCATTTCATGTAACTTACGTCTCCGCTAGGCCACTCGAGGAACGACACCAAACGAACTTGTCAGTGATGACTGTCTTTATCAAAAAATTGCTAGGTTGTCTTTCGTATAAATCTTCAACATATCTACCATGCCCTCTTCCAGTTTCTCACGAATGAAGTGATACTGGACTCGTATGTGCTTTAACGTGGAATGAAAAGCTGGATTCCTTGCGAGATGCAACGCACTCTGACTGTCACAGAACAGAGGAATAGTCTCATGTTCATGCCCGAGTTCCTCCATGATCATTTTCAACCATACTGCCTCTTTACTTGCCTGCGTAGCTTCAACATATTCTGTTGTAGTTGTTGACGTCACGACAACGGATTGAAGCTTCGATACACAGCTTACGGCTCCGCCAGTAAGAGTGAACGCATATCACGTAGTAGATTTGCTCTTGTCAATATCACCTGCATAATCAGAGTCAACATACCCTCTTACAGCAAAGTTTGATCCTCCGTAACATAATGCAACATCCGAGGTTCCTCTGATATATCGTAGGATCCTCGTCACCGCGCTCCAATGCTCTTTGCCTGGATTCGCCATGTTCCGACTTACTACTCCCACTACATGTGCAGTGTCTGCCCGTGTACAAATCATTGCGAACATAAGACTTCCCACCGCTGATGCATATGGTACTCGAGACATCTCCATCCTTCCCTCTTTGCTGCTAGGACTCATACTGGAGGATAACCTGAAATTAACAAGAAGTGGGGTAGAAATTGACTTACAATCTTGCATATTGAAGAGTCGCAAGACCTTCCTCAGATATTTCTTCTGGGAAAGCCAAATCTTCCTGTTATTTCTATCTCGGTAAATTTCATCCCTAGAATCTTTTTGATTGCCCCAAGTCCTTCATTTTAATTTCCCTAGCCAAATGTGCATTGGGTTCTTCAATACGATCTTTGTTGGTGCCTGCTACCAACATGTCGTCAACATACAACAGTAATATGGTAAAGTCAATTTCACCAAACCTCTTGAAATATGCACAAGGGTCTGCATTCAATCTGTTGTATCCAAGGCTCATGATGAAGGAATCAAATCTCTTATACCAATACCTCGGCGCCTGTTTGAGACCGTATAGAGATTTGTTTAACCTACAAACTAAGTTCCGATTTTCTTTGTCTTCAAAACCTTCCGGCTGGAGCATATAAATATCTTCTTCGAGATCTCCATGAAGAAAAGCTGGCTTCACATCTAGTTGCTCTAGATATAGGTCGAATGTAGCACACATCGCCAGGAGCACCCGAACAATTATCAATCGAACCACCGGCGAGAATATCTCATTGAAGCCAATGCCTTCTTAGCGTAGCCTTTAACCACCAGTCGTGCACGAAATCGCTCTACTTGATCATCACTGTTCCGCTTAATTTTAAAGACCCATTTATTGCCGATTGCTTTTCTTCCCTGAGGTAGTGACACCAGCTCTCAAGTCTTATTTTTTCGTAGAGCTTCCATTTCTTCTTGCATTGCTGCCAACCATTGATCTGCATCTGAATTGTTCAGTGTTTCTTGAAGAGTTTATGTCCCTCCATCATCAGTTAGAAGACAATATGCAACGTCACTATCCATATTGTAATCTTCATGCCAAGATGGTGCGGCTCTTTTGCGTGTTCCCCTTCTAAGTTTGGCCCTGATGATTCGATTGCACCTTCCTCGTGCTCTGGTACTGCTCAGAAAAATTTTGTTCCACGGACTTCCCTTTCACATGAATCGTCGTAGTTTCTGGGCTTTCCTTTGTAGTGCTATCATTTCCTTCGATTAGTTTATCATCTAAGAAGATAACTTCCCTGCTGATGACAACCTTGTGGGCAGTTCCCACATGCGATACCCCTTCACACCATCAGCATACCCCAAGAACAAACACTTCCTGAACTTCGGATCCAGCTTTGTAGTTTCTTCGGCATTGTACATCACTTACACAGGACTTCCAAATACATGGAATTTGGAATAATTCGCAGGCTTTCTCGTACACATCTCCATCGGCGTCATTTGATTAATTTCCGGTGAAGGCGATCGATTGGTCACGTAGCAGGCGGTGTTAACTGCTTCTGCCAAACATGATTTATCCAGACCCGCAGCTCCCAACATGGCTCTTGTCCTATCCAACAGAGTCCTGTTCATCCGCTCCGCCACTCCATTTTTGTTGTGGAGTATACTCTATAGTGAAGTGCCTTTTGATGCATTCCCTTTTGCAAAAGCTATCAAATTCTCCGCCAGTATATTCTCCTCAATTATTAGTCCTCAAACTGATCTTTTTTCCTGTATCAAGTTCGACTCGAGCCTTAAAATTCTTGAAGGTTGCAACCACATCTCCCTTACTCTTGATATACACCCAACATCTCCGGAAGTAATCTTCGATGAATGACACGAAATACTTCCCTCCTCCTCGGGATAAATTGGTGACTGCCATATATCAGAGTGAACCAATTCTAGAATATCGTTGCTTCTAGAATTTGATGTGTTGAATTGTAGCCAATGCTTCTTGTTTACTATGCAATGCTCACACATCAGTAATGACACATTTGTGAGACCCGGAAGTAGATTTTGGCCCGCAAGAATTTTCATTTCTTGTTCCGACATACGTCCGAGCTTCTGATGCCATATCATAGTTGATCTTTCATTTGAACCTCCTGAAGCCACAGATGCTTCCCCTTCTTGCACCGTCTCTCCAACAGAATATACAAATTTGCAGCAACTTTTTCACCTTTCATGACTACAAGTGCTCCTCGGAATATTTTCATTATTCCTCTCCGAACCTTGATTTCACAGCCAAGATCATCAAGTTGTCCCACATATAATAGTTCTTCTTCAGACCTTCCACGTGTCGCATTCCTTGAATAGTGCAAACTGTACCGTCGTGCAACTTCAACCTCACGGTTCCAACGCCTACGATCTTTAACGCATTATCTTCGCAACTGTACATAGATCCTCCTAAGATAGGTTCGTAGTGATTGAACCAGTCTCTTCGAGAGGTCATATGATAAGTAGCGTCCGGGTGAAGAAGCCATATCTCGTCGTACGCCTTCCTGCTCTCCGTTGAGATAGCTGCTTCGCACAATACTTCTCCAACTGATGCGTTTGCCAGATTTCCTTGAGGATTGGAATTCTTTAGGCTCCAGCAATCCTTCTTCAAGTGATCCTTCTTTCCACAGTGGTAGCATTTCATATCCTTCTTCTTACTTCTTGATTTTCCCCTGCCTTGAATGTGACTCCCGCTTGAACCACGTCCCGTTGATCTCCCTCTCTCACCGTCAAAGCTTCGACCTGTTGCGAGCCTGGTTGCTGATCCTCCTTGTTATTTCGCCGATTTTCTTCTTCGAGAATAGCAGTTGCGATGTTATTCAGGACCAGAACTTTCGCGTTGTTCGTCAAGTTGATGATGAGTTGATCATACGAATTAGGTAGACTTTGGAGTAGAATTTCCACACGTTCTTCTCTGTTTTATACCCCAGATGTTAGCTGCGCAAATAGAGTATTCAAGACTTTGAGATGCTCCACCCCCAAGTAGATTCTGACATTCTCAAGGTGAACAGTTTTGTTTTCAAGAATATTTTGTTGTGTAATGATGTCGGCTCGTACAGAATGGTCAGGTGGTCTCATATCTCCTTTGCCATTTCTTTTCTTCAATGTTGGACAATATCTCATCTGCTAGTGCTAGATGGAGATTTGCGACAGCGTTCCCGTCCATCTCGTTCCATTCCTTTCGTCTGTCACTGTAGCTGGTTTCCATCGGTAGCCTCCAGACAGCCGTCCTTTCGCAAGATCACCTTTATCTTCAATTTCCACAGTGAGAAATTTCTTCCATTGAACTTTTTGATATCAAACTTCACCGCCATAATTTATGCTCAGTCGTGAACGATAACTCCGATAGGGTTGCAGCAGATAATATTGAACTCGTACCGGCTTTATCGTTAGCGTAACAAAGGCAATATAATATCTATTATTTTCTAATGTGGAGGGTCCACGTTAGTGGCAACCACAGAGCCTATGATAAATAGATCTATTAAACCCAAGCTTGGCTCTAATACCAATTGTTGGCGTGGCAGCGGACCCGGTCGAGTAATACCGCAGCTAATACTTGAGTAATTAAAGATAAAAGTGGACACCGAGATTTTTACGTGGAAAGCCCCCAAACAAATTGGGGTAAAAACCACGGGCAAGGGAGAAAAATCCATTATAGAGGAAAAATATAGGAGTTACATCCTCTCAATCTATAAAGGAGAAAATCCTCTTTATAGTCGAGTCGGAGAAACTACCGACAAACTCTCTATTTTATTCTCTCTATCTTTCACTTCTATTTCTTATGTGGGATAGATTTCATCTGATCGTTCGATACCGATTTATAGGGAAAAGTGTGTATGTGAAAAAAAAAATGCCAGAACACCAAAAGGAATACGGCGCCAACCTTTCTTCTCCACTTGCACGCCTCTTTTGACCATTCTATAACCCATGTGTGCCTTATTATGTTGACATATTTTTACTTATGAATTGAGGAACCAAAAGCAAAGCCTAGTTCAAGGCCCTGTTTACTTTGCCATTTGAGAAAACGAAATATAAAAAAGCCTAGTTTAAAAGTTAATAATCTTAACAGGAATCGTTATCTCATGTCCACTTGCCAAGACTAATTAATAGATATATCACCTTCATACATGTAATTTGACAAATGTACCCTTTTCTATTTTGACAAATTTTCATATCTAATTTTTTGTAGAAAGCCTCTCATCATTTTATACCTCGACTTTTGCAGCTTGGGAAATTTTGTAATGTTTAGCATCAGATTCAGCTATGGTTTCATGCTTGGAGATCAAGATACGTTAATATGTCTACTTCAATTGTGATACATCTTGAAGACCCAAAATAAAAGGTCAAAACAACACCAATGATTCAGCTGCATAAAGATAGTAAGAAATTCTTGCAGAACGCATCTAAGCTTTTGGGAAGAATGGCATGACTGAAAAGAAGGAAAGAAAAAAATACATCTGCAAAATGTGGACTAACATATCTGTGTAAGAAAGTTCCACAATGAGCAATCGAACCCCAGACATGAACACTCTCGAAAATCTAGAAAAAAATTAAATCTTTAATGCATACCGTGATAAATTTGGACCGCAACTACAGGAATAAAACGATAGAATGAAGGGACGAGGCGAGAAGGAGACAAGGAGGACGTTGTTTGGGTGATGAAGTCGACTTGCAGCCCCAGCACGCCCTGTCGACCTGGTCGGGCTTGCCCGACCGCCCAACACCGCCAGACTGATTGACATACTGGAATATTGTGATGATCAGATTTGCCAATGGATCTAGTTTATTGGGGATTGAATTTGATTAGGTTTCTTGTTGCGTTTTGATTTAAGGGTATTCTGGTAATTTATTATTTAGTATGGGGTGTTGAGTTTATTATCTTGCTCATTCCATTGGATACATATCTCAGGTATCTGCTACTATTATATCGGGCCCAGTTTTAATAACGGGCTCACAGTAATTGTTGAATCATTAATCAAGATTCAATAAGTTTCCATGGCGGTGCTGACTGTTGTTTATCTTTGTAGTTAGTTATTTAATTACAAAGTTGTATAAATACCTCCTTTATGAATTAACCAAATGATCACCATTTTCCCTTTTCTCATTATTATCTCTATCCGATTAACAAATAGGCAAACAAGCTAATATGGTATCAGAGCCAAAACAACCATAGATTGATGCTCGTTCTTTTTTTACATCTGATTTCTTGTTATACTTTATTCTCTGTCGACTCTAAAGATTGATATCATCTCAATCAACTTTCTTTCGGTGATCTTATATCAGAATCTTGAAGGTGTTCGAGAAATGTCTGATCAAGTTTCAGAGACTAACAATGTGACGCTCGGGGCCGAAGAGGGCGGGGAGTGATCGCCGTTGCCAGGGTGCACGGACAATGAGCGGCTCCTGGCAGGCTTCTAGGTGAAGGGGTACATGAACGAACCGATCCAACACCAGAATGAGGGGGGATCCTGAGACTGACAATGTATGGGCGTGTCAGGCTAAGAATCGCATAAAAGAATTGATAGTACTACTCATATCACCAAGGTCGACCTACCTTTTCGGGAGTCCATCTATAAAAACTCCGAAATTAAGCGTGCTTGACTTGGGGCAATCTAGGGATGGGTGACCCCCTGGGAAGTTTGCCCAAGGTGCGTGTGAGTAAGGACAAAGCACGCTGGAAAGTTAAGTGATGCTACAGTGGGGCCAGACTATCAGTCGGAGTGTGGTGGGCCCAACTCCACTGGTCCCGGTAGGGATCGATACTACAGTGACACCCGGTGTGGGACGGGATGTTACAAACAATGTGAATTCTGCGGCCAGTCCTTCATCTTTAGATGATCCTTGCAGTCTTTTTTCCTCCATCGTATAGGCAATTCGGGATAGAATCTTGTTCATCGGCCATTAGTGGGGAATAATTATCTCTCTTGGAGCAGGGCAATAATAATTGCCTTATCCGTCAGGAACAAGAACGGATTTATAGATGGATCCATTAAGAGACCTGTGATCAGTGATAAAAGATGACTTTGGCATGCAAAAGAAATAACGACATAGTTATTTCGTGGATTCTCAACTCTGTTTCTAAAGAAATTGCAGCTAGCATATTGTATTTAGAGTCTGCAAGGGATATATGGATCAATCTTCAAGAACAATTCCAATAGAGCAATGGGCAGAGGTTTCACCAACTAAGAAGGGATCTTTTAACTTTTAATTCTGTTTCACAATCAGTCTTCAATTGGTATGTACCACACGAAGTTGAAATCATTGTGGGATGAACTCTCAAACTTCAGACCCTCTTGCACGTGCGGAAAATGTACTGGAGGAGTTCAAGATTTAAAAGTCTACTTCGACAAAGATTACGTCATAACTTTTCTTATGGGTTTACATGACTCCTATGCTCACATACGAGGTCAGATCCTATTGATGGACCCTTTACCCCCAATAAATAAAGTGTTTTCTTTAATATCACAAGAAGAGAGACAAAGATCAATCTCTTCAAGCAATGTTGTGGACGACACGACGCAACATATGTCTCTACTTGCCAAGAATCCTACAAATACTTATGTTGTCCAACAGCAGAATAGAAAAGCTCATGTCATCAGTCAAAAAGAAGGGAATAATCCATTATGCATCCATCGTAATAGGCAGGGACATACTCAAGAAACTTGCTACAAGCTTCACGGATTTTCGCCTGGCTACAAGCAAAACTCAAAATTCAAGACAACAAGGGTAAATCAGGTAGTCGGTGATCAGCCAGGGCCAAAAGCTACAGAGAAATCGGATCAGTTACATTCTATAGCAGAAAGTTTCATTCAACAACTGCATCACTTCAAAGAATTAATCAATAAATCTGAAGTTAATCAAGCGAACAACAAGACTGTTCAAAGGGGGTCTACTGTAGGTAACAACAGAGGTATTTGCTTGTCCTTTAATCTTTCAAAATTGAGTTCTGAGAACATTTGGTTGGTTGATTCAGGGGTATCAAAGCACATCTGTTGTCACATAAATCAATTTGTTCTGTGCATTCTATTTCTAATTCATTTACAATTTTGCCTAAGAATAATTCTGTTATGGTTTCTTGGGCAGGAACAGTAAGAATCAGTGCAGATCTTATACTAACTGATGTCTTCTTTGTGCCCAGTTTAAATATAACCTGTGTTAGTTCCTTGACAGCAAATAATAAAGTATTTTTGACATTCTTCGATAATTACTCCTTATTCAGGATTCAATGAAGAAATTGACTATTGGCAGGGGTAACAAATGTGAAGGACTATATGTACTAAATGTGGATAATTTGTTAGATGATGTTAAAGTTCTGTCTGTTAGGTGTGATATTCCTTTAGAGATTTGGCATAAAAGGTTTTGGCATCCTTCTGTTAGATGTCTCTATGTATTGAAACCTTTGTTGAAATGTAATAAAGTACTTGATGGAACCGCTTTTTGTAAGATCTGTTCACTAGCCAAGCAAAAGAAATTATCCTTCGAATCTAATAATAGAATGGCTTGTTCATCATTTGATCTAATACATTGTGATATATGGGGGACTTTCGGACTGTTTCTTATAATGCACATGCACATCGATATTTGTTAACTATCATTGATAATCATACTAGATATAATTGGGTGTTTATGTTGAGAACTAAATCTGATGCATCAGCTGCGATATCTTCTTTATTTACACGGTTCACAATCAGTTTGGTAGAATGGTTAAACTTATAAGGGCTGATAATGCAAAAGAGCTCAGTCTTGCAGACTTTCTGGATAGCAAGGGAACATTACACCAACATTCTTGCGTTCAAACACCATAATAGAATTCGGTTGTGGAAAGAAAGCATCAACATCTCTTGAATGTGGCTAGATCTTTATTTTTCAATCCAAGTTGTCAATAGATTTTTGGAATGAATGTGTGCTAACAGCAGCTTTCTTGATAAATAGGGTGCCATCTAAAAGTTTAAAGTATAAGTCTCCATTTGAAATGTTGTATCATAAATAGTTGATTATTTCATGTTAAGAACTTTTGGATGTTTGTGTTATGCTTCAACCTTAGCTGCTAGCAGAAGATTCTCTAGATCAGCGCGCACCTCTGAAGCAGTAGGGATCTGCTGATCAATTATTTGCAAGCCTTCTTCAGACATTGATGTAACGACCCGTCCCATACCGGGTGTCACTATAACATCGGTCCCTACCGGGACAAGTGGGGTTGGGCCCACCACACTCCGACTGATAGTCTGGCCCCACTGTACCACCATTTAACCTTTTAGCGTGCTTCGTGCACTCGCTCACACACCCTGAGAAACTTCCCAGGGGGTCACCCATCCCTAGATTGCCCTAAGTCAAGCACGCTTAACTTCGGAGTTTCTATAGATGGACTCCCGAAAAGGTAGGTCGACCTTGGTGATATGAGTAGTACTATCAATTCCCTTATATGATTCTTAGCCTGACACGCCCATACATTGTCAGTCTCAGGATCCCCTCTCATTCGGGTGTCGGATCGGTTCGTTCACGTACCCCTTCGCCTAGAAGCCTGCCAGGAGGCGCTCCTTGTCCGTGCATCTCTCTGGCACCGGCGATCACTCCCCGCCCTCATCGGCCCCGGGCGTCACAATTGATGATTCTGTCGCTGGTTGGACTGCCAAACTGTGATCATAATGATGCAAATCTGCACCTTCAAAACTCAAAGACTCGTTAGTAACATTTGGCAATACACGGTCAATAAAATCATCAGCAAGACCTTTATGTAATTCTTGTAAAGGAAAGACATGCTCATGAAAGGTTGCATCCGTAGAAATAAACACATTTCTTGTTTTCATGTCTAATACATTATATGCCTTCATGGCATTAGGATAACCTATGAACACACATGCCTTAGCTCGAGGTTCGAACTTCCGACTGATGTTCCACATGTAACCAAGAAGTCTGCTAGACAATCAAAGAGACCATCCTATTTACAAGATTACCATCGTCACTCATTTCAATCAAATGTTCTTTATCCTATTTCAAACTTCTTATCTTATAATCAGTTTTCTCAGCAGTCTCCTCTGGTTCCAGGTCGTGCCGCACAAAGAGTGGAGAGATGCCATGCATGAAGAGCTACAACCTTTAGAAAGCAACCATACCTGGAATGTAGTACAACTTCCTGCAGGAAAACACTAGATTGGATGTCGATCGGTATATAGGATTAAGTATGATTCGAACGGTTCCGTCGAGAGGTTTGAAGCGAGATTGTTAGCGAAGTGGTCGCGTCGTCAACAGCCAAAAATAAAATTTATAACCTTACTAATACGAGTATACCAAAAGTAAGGATCGTCTCCATAGGGAAGATGGTTGATTTACCTCTGTATCAAAATTCGATCGATAATAATAATATTAATAATAATAGTAATAATAGTACTAGTAATAATAATAATAATAATAGAGGGGGGTTTTTAGTTTTTCAAACGGAAAATCCAAATTAAAGCAATTATAGACGAAAAAATATTTTTGAAAATAGACTGATATAGAAACGAAATTAAACTAAGAATAAACGAAGGAAAATATAGAAACTAACGACTATAAAATAGTAGTTGAAGTAATCGTTCCCCACCTTGATTTATATAATCGATAGATTCCTAACGTGTATACATAAGCATAATCGGGTATAGTTGTCAACGAACGCCTAACAACCAATCTCTTCTTAATTTTTCGATAATTAAGAGACGCTCTATAATTACTTCTCTAATCGAAAAATAACCTTCGGGACGCCCTGCAAGGTTTAAGATTCCGACAGCATTAAAAACAAAAGAGACCCGATTATTGACTAACTCGCTCATACAACGCTCTCGCAAGAAATGACGCTGGTCCGTTAAAATCAAATTGTTTAAACTACAATATAACTTACACTTACCTAAGGTAGAAAAGTTTCGCTACTTATTAAAACGAACAAACAATTACGGATTTGTCGTTTTAATTAGCCATGGACTCACCTAGATTAATTAAACATTTGCAACTATTTAATCAAACTAAGTTCATCAACTAAAATAAATTCAAGCTTAAATGAATACTCACGCGTCCACAAATAAGCACAATAATCTCACAATATTATAAATCAAGGTTTTGATATCACTTCAACTATAATAAACTTAACATACCAATTAAAACTGTTGACCTTTTTGGTCGTGCACTATATTTGAGTTTTGATGATTCCATGTAATTAAGATGAGATAGACACTACAAATTTAGCAATTCGAAATATGTATGTATCATGTGCTTGTATTTGAGTGAATTGCATCTTGACAATGTGATTCCATTGCAACATGACTTATGTGATACCACTGTGATTATTGATTCCACCGTCATGATATCATTGTTACGTAATTTTGGAAAGTATGAGTAAATCGAATGATAAGTGACTTTGATCTTTGTGGAAAATAACGTGATTAATGCTTGATGTGCTGTGCTATGCAAATTAAAGTAAGGATTATGCGTTAATTTGAAATAGGATAAATATGATATACATGGTAATGATATTACTGCTGGAATCTGTTTATATATGGAATGAGATCTTCTATATCCTTGAATGTGCTAAATATGGATATTATATACTAAGGATATAATTGCATGAACGTTATCCGTTTTTAAGATATGCTGAAATAGGAATTATATGTTACGGATGCATTTAATTCGTGCACTTGTGCTATATATGGAAAGGATATATGCTATACATGGAAAACATGTCATCCACTGGAACATGTCTATCTTTAGGAAGAAATCATGCAGATATCATTAGCAATTGCATCTAAAATGTTAAAGTCAAACAAATTTTTTCCCTGTGCGAACATGGTATTTATTTGTATGGAAATTCGTGATTTATGTGCTGCATAATTGATAAGATGCTGAGTGGAACCATTTATGGTATATTCGTAAGTACCACAGTGCTAATATGGATAAGATCTGCCTATATGGTAAGGAAAAGGTATTTAGAGTAAGATTTCATGCAAATTAATGAATATGACCGTTGTGATGCTTAGAGCTTAATTTGGCATGATAATGGAATGATGTGCTGAACTGGCGATTGCGATTGACATTCCATATGAAGTGTGTGATACTAACAGGTTTATATAAGTCAACACTTCAACATCGGGTGCAGACAACAAACGAACGAACAAACGAACATACTCGAGATAGCAAGAACAGAGATTTGAATTGGAGCGTTTGATTTGCGAATTATTACTCTCTGTTTGTGCTTTGTTCTTTCATTTTGCGATTGTTGAGTGCACCGTAAGCTAGAAAAACTACCATCCCAATCTGTGTGTGAGTGAGCCTCACAAGGAGACAAGAGTGAAGCGTGCCTTTCGTGAAGGGAGGATTTGAGATCCAGCTGACCTTCGGGAGCGAGCTGTTTCCAGTCGGAGAATAGGGATTCTCAGGAAACGACGCGGAACGAAACTCGGCGTTAGGCACCCTAGCTGCGGACTAGTGTTCATCTTGGTCTTGGTTGTGTAAGGACGATCGGCCACGTCTGTAACCAGCTGCGGTAACATAGTGAATTGATCAAACTCTTGAGGAGCAAACCTCAAGGAGAGGACTAAACCCCACTTGGGGATATAACCTCTATAAATCCAGGTGTTATTTACCTTTCTGTTCTCTTGCACTCACGAAGATTCACTCGACCAACAGTTAAGGGAATAACCATCATAACATCTTAATTTCGTTGCTCTCTTTTAAAAGACACATTGGATAAAAGAAGCAAAAATTTTTTAATTGCCTAATTCACCCCCCTCTTAGGCACATATTTTACTTCAATTGGTATCAGAGCCAGGTTACTCATAAGACGGGCCTAACAAGCCTGAGTAAAAGATCTAATGGCTTCTTTGAGTTTTGATGTGTTTGCAGAAGGTCAGTCTCATACCAAGCCTCCACTGTTCGATGGTACCAACTACGCTATCTGGAAGAACAGAATGAAAGAGTTCTTAATCGCTGTTGACTACGACATCTGGGAAATCGTCAAGATTGGACCCTATAGTCCCACTACAAAAATCGATGGAACCAGCAAGATCCCTACTGAATACACTCCTGCTGAGAAACAAGGACTCTCTCGAAATGCCAAAGCAAAGAACTTAATCGCATGTGCACTAAAGAAAGAAGAATACAACCGCATCAGCTCCTGTGAGACTGCAAAAGATATGTGGGACATGCTACAAGTAACTCAAGAAGGCACTTCGAGGGTGGTACGAGAAAGAATAGCTCTTCTCACCCACCAGTATGAGCTGTTCTCTATGGAATCCACTGAGACGATCAACCAAATGTACGCCAGATTCATGGGTATCATCAACCAGATGTTCTCTCTTGAGAAAAAGGTACCAGAAAGTGAAAGGTTCGAAAGATACTGAGATCACTCCCCAGAGACTGGAATGCCAAAGTGACTGCTATCTATGAGGCCAAAGACCTGGAGAAACTGACAATTCTAGAACTGATAGGATCTCTTACCTCTTATGAGATGACTCAGACTTCTATCAACGAGATGACACAACCTCGAAATCAGTGTCCATCGCTTTCAATGCTGACCAAACTGAAGAAGAATCTGACGAAGGAGAAGAAAGTGAGGAAAGTATGATGCAACAACTCGCCATGCTCACTAAGAGGTTCGAGAGGTTTCACCGAAAGAAATCCAAAGGCAACTTCAACAAGTTCCAACAGAAAGGAAGAAACACTATCAAGCACAACACCTCTCGGTGCTTCCACTGCAATAAGCCCGGCCACTTCGCACAGAACTGTCCTCGAGGGAGCGATGACAAAAAACAAAAGAAAGGAAAAGCCATGGTAAACAACTGGATGATTCCGAGAACGAACAGTCAGAGGATGACGAGAATCATGCATACATGGCCGACGATGATCAGGTATCATATTCATCAAGTATTGAGAAAATTAATATCTTGAATGAAATCTATGCTAACGATCCCGATGAAAGTGCATCTTCAGTGTTTGATGTAGATGAGAGCAATGAAGAGTTATGCGAACTGATTCAAAATGCCTATGGAAAAATAAAGTCTCTCAGTGCTTTAGGGAAAGAAATTATGAAGCAAAGAGATAACCTTAGTCAGGAGAAATATCAAGCTGATCTAGAGATTACAAGTCTAGTGAAGTAGAAGCTTTGAGGAATGATAAGAGAGCATGTAAATGTGATGTACTAGAAAAATCGAATAAGGAATTGACCAGTAATATCACTGCACTTAGAGTATCCCTAAGTGAGAAAGAGCGCACTGTTGATAGGTTATTTCAAGGGAAACAAAATCTAGATCTCCTACTAAACATTCCTAGGTATACTGAAAGATTAGGGATAGGATATTCCAACGTAGAAGAATAGGTAGTTCCAGAGGTTTCAAAAACTAAGTACTTTACTTGTGGAAGAAATGGTCATCATTCTTACAACTGTTTTCTGAAACATGCTGACAGGTCTAAATATGTTTGGAAACCTAAAAATACCGCTGTGACACCCATGCATGCTAGTGTAGTGGAATCATCTGTTGTAAATAATAACTTGTCACATGTGAACAGGAATTATTTTGCTGCTAATGTCTTAGGACCCAACAGAAATTGGGTACCTCAGAAAAATTCAAATGCTTGCAGGTACATAGAAAGAGCACATACAACAAAAAGAGGTGGTATCTTGACAGTGGGTGCTCTCGACATATGACAGGTGATATCACTAAATTTTGTCTCCCTGAAAGCATTCGACGGTGGGTTTGTATCATATGCTGATAATACAAAAGCTAAGATAATCGGTATTGGAACAGTAGGCAACACTCTTAATACCACTATAGATGATGTGTGGCTAGTGAAGAATCTTGAGCACAACTTAATTAGTATAAGTCAACTATGTGATAAGGGTCATTCCGTTATTTTTGAAAACAATAAGTGCATAGTTAGGAAAGATGATCAAGTAATCTTTGTGCATCTAGACAGGGGAATATATATTGTATCACGCTCGATGATATCACTAACCAAAATGTTAAGTGCTTAGCTGCCACTCAGGATACCTCATGGCTATGACACCGGCGTCTTGGTCATGCCAACATGGAACTGATATCCCATATCACTGATAAAGACTTAGTGCGTGGAGTTCCGATTGGTAAGTTCTCAAAGGACAGAACATGTCAGGTATGTCAAATGGGTAATCAGACCAAATCATCCTTTAAGAGTAAGAACACTATCTCTACATCTCGACCTCTAGAGCTACTTCATCTTGACCTTTTTGGTCCCGTTCAAACCATGTCTTTACGAGGTAAGAAATATGCATTTGTGATTGTAGATGACTACTCTGGGTACTCATGGGTGATATTTCTTGCGCATAAGAGTGAGGCTCTAGAAAATTTCATATCACTAGTAAAGAAATTAGAAAATGAGCAGGATACCACTCTATGCAAAATTCGTAGTGACAATGGATTGGAATTTGATAGTGGTTCATTCGCATCTTTCTGTGATCAGCATGGTTATACACATAATTTTTCAGCTCCCATTACTCCTCCGCAAAACGGTGTAGTTGAGAGAAAGAACCGAGTACTACAGGAAATGGCAAGAACAATGTTACATAAGTATGATCTCCCTAAGAAATTTTGGGCAGAAGCTGTTAGCACAGCTAGTTATGTTTCAAACCGTGTTTTTCTTAGACCCATTCTGAAAAAGACTCCCTATGAACTTTGGAATGGTAGAACACCCAACATAGGATACTTTCGTGTTTTTGGTTGCAAAAGTTTTATCTTGAATGATAGGGATAAAAGAGGGAAATCCGACTCAAAGGTGGATGAAGGCATATTCTTAGGATATAGTCTCCATTCTAAGGCATACCGTGTATTTAACAAAAGAAAAAGAGACTGTACAGGAGTCTATGCATGTAACCTTTGAGGAGTTTATAACATCAGGTGCTACTAATGAGGAAGGTTTAGAAATGTCCCTTGCAGATTCACAGATACAACAAGTGCCAACTGATGAGTCTCCTCAGGATAAAGATGGTGATCCCACTGCTGAACCAGAACACATTGAAATTCCACCTCAAAGAAGGTTCAAGCACGCATCCGGCCATCCCACTGATCAAGTCATTGGGAATATGACCTCCGGGATCAAAACAAGAGCCACTGCACGAAATCAATCTTCAGAGGATTCCCCAAATGCGCTAATATCCTTGGTGGAACCCAGGTCAGTAAATGAAGCACTCACTGAAAACTCATGGGTATCTGCCATGCAGGAAGAACTAGCTCAGTTTGATAAGAGCCATGTGTGGACACTTGTGGAACGACCTCATGACAAATCTGTCATTGGTACCAAGTGGGTCTTCCGCAACAAGCTCGATGAAAATGGCGAGGTTATCCGCAACAAAGCAAGGTTAGTCACAAAAGGTTATTCCCAAGAAGAAGGTATAGATTATGAGGAAACTTTTGCCCCCGTAGCTAGGCTTGAATCCATCCGTATACTACTTGCCTATGCATGCTTTAAAAGATTCAAGTTGTTTCAAATGGACGTAAAAGCGCTTTCTTAAATGAATTTATAAATGGAGAAGTTTACGTCGAACAACCCCCTGGATTTTTAAATGAGGAATTTCCAGACCATGTTTTCCAATTAAATAAGGCTCTATATGGTTTAAAACAAGCACCCAGGGCATGGTACGAGAGACTTAGTAAATTTCTGATAGATATGGGATTTACTACTGGAACTATTGATAACACACTATTTATCAAGCATGATCATGATCACATGTTACTGGTACAAATATATGTTGATGAT